>JAKZJZ010000376.1:0-42500 GCA_022702705.1 Papilionanthe hookeriana x Papilionanthe teres | reverse complement strand
ATATTTGACACAATGACCTAAATGTCAACTTTGGTGAAAATGGTCAATCCTTCATCCAATGACCAACCCATTGACCCAATTTGTTAACTTTTGACTAAAAAGTCAACTTTGGTCAAAATTGTCAATCCTTAACCCAATGACCAACCCATTGACTCAATATGTCAACTTTGACCAAAAAGTCAATTTTGATTAAAATAGTTAATTTTTGACCTAATGACCAATTTTTTACCCAGTAAACCAATCTCGATCCAAAAAGTCAACTTTAGTCGATGGTTAATCTTCGACCTAATGCCCAACCCATCGATCCAAAGAGACATCTTTGACCAAAAAGTCAACTTTGGTCAAAATAATCAATCCTCGACCCAATGACCAACCCATCAAGTAAAATAGTCAACATTCGACCAAAAATCAATTTCAGCCAAAATGAAAAATTTTTAATTAATGACCAATTATCGATCTAATAATTCAATCTCTCGACCAAATAATAACTTTAGTCAAAATGGTCAATACTTGATCCAATGACAAACCCATAGACCTAATAAGTCAACTTTTGACTAAAAAGCCAATTTTGGTCAAAATAGTCAATTTTCGACCAAATCACTCACCCATCAATCCATAGTCAACTTTCGACCAAAAAGTCAACTTTGGTCAAATTGGATAATTTTTGACCCATCGACCTAATAAGTCATCTTTTGACCAAAAAGTCATCTTTGGTAAAACGGTCAACTTTCGATCCAATTACCAACATATTAGCTAAATATGTCAACTTTCGACAAAAAAGTCAACTATGGTCAAAATGATCAATTTCTCGACCTAATGACCTCCCCGTCGATCTATCAAGTTAACTTTCGACCAAAAATTCAATCTTGGTCAAAATAGTCAATTTTCGACCTAATGACCAATTATTGACCAAATAAGTCAATCTCTGACCAAAAAGTTAACTTTTGTCAAAATAATCAATCCTTCACCCAATGACAAACACATCGATCCAACAGATAACCTTCGACAAAAAAGTCAATTTTGGTCAAAATAGCTAATTTTCGACCTAATGACCACCCACTAACCTAATAGATCAACTTTCGACTAAAAAGTCAACTTCGGTCAAAATGGTATGTATATATATATATATAAATTTATATAATATTATTTTTTTATTTTAAATATTTTAAGTATAAGTATATTATTTATAAATATAATTTAAATATAAAAATATTTAATATTTAAATAAATTATAAATAATATATAAATATATGTATATATAAATAAAAAAATAAATAAATATATATATATATATATAATAATATTTTTTATTTTAAATGTTTCAAGTATAAGATATTATTTATAAATACAATTTAATTATAAAAATATTTAATAATTAAAAAAATTAAAAATAAAAATATTGGGTCAATGGGTTTATCATCAGGTCAAGGATCGACCATTTCGACCAAAGTTCACTTTTTGGTTAGAGATTAACTTATTGGGTCAATAATCGTCATTAATTAAAAAGACTATTCGACCAAAATCGCTTTTTGGTCAAAATTCGACTCTATCGGGTCAATGTGTTTGTTATCGGATCAAGGATTCACCATTTTTACCAAAGTTAACTTTTTAGTCAGAGATCGATTTATCGGGTCATTAATTCAAAAATTATTTATTTTGACCAAAATTGACTTTTTGGTCAAATTTCGACCTATTAGCCAACGGTCGGTCATCGTGGTCAAGGATCGACCATTTTGACCAAAGTCGATTTTTGGTCAAAAGATAACCTATCGGGTCAATGGGTCGAGCATTAGGTCAAAGATTAACCATCTTGACTAAAGTCGACTTTTTGGTCAAAGATTGGTTTATCGAGTCAAAATCGGTCATTAAGTCAAAAATTAACTATTTTAATCAAAATTGACTGTTTAATCAAAAGTTGACCTATTGGGTCAATGAGTTGGTCATTGGGTTAAGGATTGACTATTTTGACTAAAGTTTTCTTTTGGTCAAAATTTGACCTATTTAGGTCAATGAGGGGGTCAAGAGGTCAAAAATCGATAATTTCGGTGAAAATCGACTTTTTGGTCAAAAGTCGACTTATCGGGTCAATAGTTGGTCATCGGGTCAATGATTAACTATTTTGGCCAAAGTTGACTTTTTAGTAAAAAGTTAACAAATCGGGTCAATTGGTCGGTCATTGATGAAGGATCGAACATTTTCACCAAAGTCGACATTTGAGTCATCATGTCGAAATTGACCATTTTGATCAAATTTGACTTTTGGTTAAAAGTTGACCTTTTGGGTCAATGAGGTGGTCATTAGATCAAAAATTGACTTTTTTTTCAAAAGTTCACCTACTGGGTCAATAATTGGTAATTATGTCAAAATTTACTATTTTGACCAAAATTGACTTTTAGTTAAAAGTCGATTTATTGGGTCAGTGGGTTGGTTATTGGGTCAAGGATTGACAATTATGACTAAAGTTAACTTTTTGGTAAAAGCTTTACTTATTTGGTTAATAATTAGAAATTAGGTAAAAAATTGTCTATTTTGACCAAAAAGTTGACTTTTTGTCAAAATTTGACCAATTTGGGCAGCGGGTTGGTCATTGGGTCAAAAATTGACCATTTTGACCAAAGTTAACTTTTTGGTCAAAAGTCGACTCTATCTCGGTTAATGGGGGTCATTAGGTCAAAATTCGATAATTTTCGCCAAAATTAACTTTTTGGTCAAAAGTCGACATATCAAGTCAATAAGTCAGTTATCGGGTCAAGGTATAACCATTTTCGACCAAAGTTCACTTTTTGGTCAAAAGTTAAACTATTGGGTCAATGGGTCAGTCATTGGGTCTGAAATCGACCATTTTAACTAAAGTCGACTTTTTGGTCAAAAGTTCACATATCGGGTCAAAGGGCTCATTATCGGGTCAAAGATCGACCATTTTGATCAAAGTTCGACTTTTTGGTCGAGATCGCTTACTCGGGTCAATTATCGACCATATAATATACTATAATTAAAATATTTTAAAAAAATAATACTATATATATATATAATTAAATTATATTTAAAAATAATATCAAATATAAATATATATATATTTACAATTAAATTGTATTTAAAAATAATATACTATACTTAAGATAAATAAAATAAAATAATAATATTAAATAAATAAATTTATATATATATTAAATAATATTATATATATATATATATTATAAATTTATATTAATATATACCTATATATATTTTTATTTACAATTTATTTAATTATTAAATATTTTTATGATTAAATTATATTTATAAATAATGTACTTTTTTTAAAATATTTAAAACAAAAAAATAATTTTAAATAAATTTCTATATATATATTTGTATATGTATGTATGTATGTATGTATGTATGTATATATATATATATATATATATATATATATATATATATATATATCTCGTGTGTGTGTGTGTATGTATATATAGATATGTATATCTATATATGTGTGTATATATACATATATGTATATCTATATATATATGTGTGTGTATATACATATATATGTATATATATGTGTGTGTAGATCTATATATGTGTGTGTATATCTATATATGTGTGTATATATACATATATGTATATCTATATATATGTGTGTGTATATACATACATATATATATATATGTGTGTGTGTGTGTGTGTGTGTGTGTGTGTGTGTGTGTGTGTGTGTGTGTGTGTGTGTGTGTGTGTGTGTGTGTGTGTGTGTGTATATATATATATGTGTGTGTGTGTGTGTGTGTGTGTGTGTGTGTGTGTGTATATATATATATTTTTTTTTTCAAAAAACTTGCCTAGCAGTGCAAGAAGTATATTAATCACCATCTTATGTTCTTACAAAAGGAAGACCTATCCTATCACCATGCAACAAAACTGCAAGGGAAGGAGGAGGTGTAGTTTCTACCAAAATTTCCCTTTTACAATAACCCTGAGATGCAAGCCAGTGTGCAGGAGCATTACCCTCCCTAGGTATATATGAAAAAATTACATTTATACTCTCAACCTCTCCCTTCACTCTATTCAACCATCTCTGGAATGTACCATGGAGCAACTTCGCTCCTTGCAGGAAGCTAATGCAATTGAAGAGTCCGATTCTACCATTAGGAATCTCACATCACGCATTCTCGGCAATTTTAATCGCCCAAAAGATGGCCACCATTTCAGCCTCAAGAGCATCACGTACCTCAACGGGAGAGTAGAAGAACAATAAGCAATGCCCCACCCCATTTCTAAAGATGCCACCAATCCCCGCCCGCCGAATTTCGAAGCTTCCATCGCATTAACTTTGATCCAATAGGAAGAGGGAGGGGACCACCCAAAGAACCAGCAGAAAGGGGGAGGAATGTTCGTAACCTACTTGGCATATATCGTTGAATTTGTGATATTTAGTAAGTTTCTTAAGGTAAGTTAAGCAATGAGCAAGCAATAAGGGAGGCAGGGACGAATACCCCTCAAATCTAACCTTATTTCTGCCCATCCAGATAAACGAGGCCACAACACAAGAAACCACCGTGAGATTCACCTTATGCCGCTCCCCCAACACATCAATAGGTCCAGCCAACTTAATTGCAAAGTATCTACCCGAATCCTCGCTTATCACATGCCTCCGTACCTCTCGAGAGAAGGCACACCCGAAGAACAAATGATCCCTGCATTCTTCCTCCCGCATACATAATAGACAGCGAGAAGGCCCTCTAATTCCCTTTAATTCGAGGATATCATCAGTAGGAAGAAGTAAATGTCTTAATCTACAAGCAAAAGAAGGACATGGAAGGAGACAAGCAGCTTGCTCCACAAACTCAGTCCCCACCTGATATGGTCCCAGGAATAGAATTTCTGAAAGATAAAGGTCCCCAGCTTTTGATGAAGTTGCTGTTTGGTGATAATCTTATCTCTTTTTTCAGGATGAAAGGGAGTCAAGAGTACTCGTCGTAGTCGGTCGGGATTTAGGATGTTTTCCGTACTCTGCAGCTCCATTGGTTTTCGGACCAAAAGGTATTAACATAGCATTTAGATATAGAAGGTCCATCAACATTTTGTGGGCAAGTGAGTTTCTCCCCTCCCCACACCCAATTATCAAGCCAAAAATTGATATGACCCTCTCCCAACTCCCGCATAAAGGTCTCGTTCAGCCTTATCTTCGACCTTCAACAATTCCTTCCACAATCTAGAGTCCCCTAACTTAGGCACCACCGGAGATGGGTGATCCTTCCTACAGTATTTACCATGCATATACCGAGCCCAAATGGTATCATTAGCCTCCGAATCTAATCCACAATTTACATAAATTTATGAAGCCGAGTCGTTCAAAGCTTCTAAACCCTGCACCCCTCACTCGAAGGGGTTTACAAAGTTGCTTCCAGGATGACCAATGGATCCGCTTATGCTGACTGACCCAAAGAAATTTGTTGAAAATTCCGCCAATGCTTGTTTGTGTACTCTTTTTCATGATAAACATCTCGTAGAGCATAGGAGGGAGGGCAGCTTAAAATGCTCTTCAAGAAAGTTAGCCTCCCCCATTGAGACAAAAAGGAATTAGACCACCCGTAAATTTGTGTTTTGATCTTCTCGCAGATTTCTTGAAAATGAGTTTGTCTTGATCTTCCCTTAATCAAATGGACTCCTGTGAATCGATAGGCAAAGTAGCAACCGAAAGCCAGTGTAATCAGCAATCCAGGTTTTCATCATCAGCCGACATTAGAACTAGTGGTAGAAATGGCATTTCGAAGATTAAGCTCCAAACCGTAAACCTCCTCGAAATGAGCTAGTGATTTCATAACTTTTTTAATAGCCACTTTAGAAGCCTTAGAGAAGATAATGATATCATCAGCATAAGATAAATGACTTACAATTAAATTGGACCCGTGATGGTAAGCCGAACTTGGTGTTTGGGTGAAGGCAAAATCTAATAATCTGGATAAGTAGTCAAAAGCAAGGATAAAAATGGTAGGGGAGAGAGGATCACCTTGCTCGATACCTCCGGAAGCTCTAAAGAACCCATGGCATTTCCCATTCACCATAACAGAGTGAGCATTATTGCTTAGCCACCTATGGACGAGCCGAACAAAACCTGCGTCGAAAACCCCTAAGCATATAAAGTTTGGGTGATAAACCCCCAACCGATGGTATCATATGCTTTTCTTATATCCATCTTGAGTATCACATTGTTGCCTCTACATTTCTTATCTAAATCCAACACCAATTCCTGAGCCAGCAAGATATTATCTGAAATTGATCTCGCCCTTCACAAATGCAGCTCGACCTGGGCAAATCGTAAGATTCAAATGTGGTCATAGCCTTGCCATGATGATTTTATCGATAATTTTGGACATTACGTAAGTAAGGCTAATTGGTCCGTAATCTCCCCATGATTTTCACAATTTGTTTTTTGGGTTTAAAACAATTGTAGAGGCAGTAAAAATACCCGGGAAGATCCATACCCCGGAAGAAGTCTTGTACCGCTCGAATAATCTCCTTCCCAACAACTCGTCCAACCAACTTTATAAAAGTTGGAAGAGAAGCCATCGTGACTCCGCAGACTTTAGCATCATCTAAGGAGTCTAATGCATTTTTTATCTCCTCCTCCCCGGGATTTCTACTAAGTTAAGATTCCGAACATACATATTCGTGTCCGTAGCAAATTCTCATAAATAGGGGTAGGACAAATATCAGGTTGGGTAAACATCCGAGCAAAGTGGTTAACAACATCCAAAGCTATATCTTCCGCATTATGAAGCACAATCCCAGCCTTCATCGTTGATGGAAAGAATCATGTTACACTTCCTCTTATACTTAATGAATGCATGATAATACTTAGTGTTTCTATCCCCTTCAATAAATCTGCAAGAAATGCTTTCTCGTTTATAAAACTCCTCCCGGTATGTGAACTGGACCAAGAATCGATCTTGTGCATTATAAAGAGCCGCTTCACCGCCCACCCCATTAATAAAACCAGCTTCACAGCAGCAGCCACATCCTCTTCAGCCTTCTTAAGATTATCCCGTACATTCCCAAAACCGTCCAATTCCAGCTTCGAAATGCCGAGCGAGTGATTTTGTGCAAATTCCATAGATTACCCCAAGAGGAGCCTCCCATGGGGAAACCCACACCTTCCCTAGTTCAGCCGAAAATCCGGGTGCTTAGTCCACATGTTTTGAAATCGAACATACCACCATTACTATTAACAATGTTGTTAGACAGAGATGAGCAAAGGTCTCGTGATCCGAGCCGCCCATGGATAAATGAGTCACACCGGTATAGGGAAATTGCCGAAGCCAAGAGGAATTCCCCAAAGACTCGTCCAGCCTCTCCCGTGTTCTACCCCTTCTCCAGTGTAGGCCGGACCACAAAAACCCGGATCAAAGATTGCCGCATCAGCAATAAATTGATTGAACCTATTCATGGAAGCCCAACTTAGGAGAAGCACCACCCTTCTTTTCACAGCGAGAAGAAAGGCAATTAAAATCTCCACCAACAAGCCAAAATGAATCGATGCCGGGAGCAATGTTAACCAGAGTTACTCCAAAGATTCTCGTCGAAGAACAGAGCTGAGCTAGCATAAATGAAAGTGACAAAACCAACAAAATCACCAATAGAAACTTGAATATGCATAAATTGTTGATGGTCTACCAAAATAGAACAATTTAACTCCTTTCTAGCAAAAACCCGCATCTTATTACTCACATTAATCCAACATTGGAAGTTAGGGAATTTTTTAATGATGCATCGAGAATTTTTATTAACCATGGGTTCAAGTAAAGCAAAACACCATAGCTTGTAATATTTAACCATATATTTAACTCGCTAAGAGAGGAGGGATGAGCAGCCCCTCTTATATTCCAAATGCGTAAAATTTATCATATTAGAAGAGTTTCCCTTTTCCCCTAGTCCTAGGGGCAGTAGAGGGGCTATCAGGAGGATCACATAAAGGCTGGGATTCCAGTAGACTTTGTATCTCTGATTTACTTTTCTTCCTTTTACTGTTTTTTCTGAATTTGCCATCCAGACTTCGCTCCTCATTCACCACTTGAATCTTTCCCCCGACCAAATCCATTCTATTTTCCACTTCCCCGATAATCCCGTGGAGGGATTCACTTCTATAGTCTTCATGGTTTCACCCCCTCCACCACACCTTGCTCGCTCCTTCACATTCCGCACATCCTCTTTTTTCCCTTCACCATCCGCACTTCCTCTTTCGGTCCTCGGAGGGTCAAGAATAACCACATCCCCGGAGACGAGCCAAGCATTCCGACCCCGCACATCCCTCAGGAGCCAAGTTAACCTTCCGCTTACTAAAAGGTTTCTTCTTGCCGGGAGGATGAAGTCTCCGTAGCAATTTTCCAACTCATGACCAAACATTCTACAGATGCTTGCAGTAAAATGGTTTAAATTCTACTTCCACCTCCCCGTCGAAACCCTCATCGGTAAATCCTCATCCGTTCTCACCCACACTCTATGGATATCGTGGAGAGTAATATCCCTTTCCACTAAAACCCTTGCCGCCGCTGGTCTAGCAAGATCAAAAGTATGAGTTTCGTTTTTAAAGGGGTTCCCAAGGTTTCGACTTATGTTAAATAGAGCATTGTGATCATATAATTGGATAGGTAGATTAGGTAGCTTATACCACATGGGGATGATAGGTGGCTCCTTTAGTGGATCAAATTCAGGGGTCCACTTTAATAACTTCATATATGTTCCAGCAATTAGGATAGATTGTTTGCCAAAAACTTTAGCATAGTCTTCCTCATTAGAAAGTCTAATGAGCAAATGCCTACCATCCAGCAGCCCAAGCTTCCAGCCTTCCAAAGAAGGTTTAAATCCTCAAAACTCTTCCTTACATATTCCATCTTTGGATGTCCCATCCGAAACTTCCCAATCAAACAAAACTTAATAGAATCATTAAGACATTTCATGTCATTTTTGGAGAACAACACAAGCAGGCGAGCCATCCTTGTTACCAACAGGATTAATGAAAGGGGCATTACCCCTACCAAGCAGAAGATATCATGCAATGCTTGGGGAAAAACCAAATGGTCAAAGGATTTGTGGGCAGAGTTCCCCATACCCACTACCCCAAAGATAAGAAGCTTTAGCCCACAGAGCATTAGTAGCAGCATCAATAGGATATGGCCGAGCAGGGTTAGCCATAGAAAGCCCTCCCCCACACCAAACCAGCCAATGCAACAAGAAAATTTGAAAATCTTCCAACCCGGGAAAGACAAAACCCTTCCAAACAACCAAAAAACCCAAGAGGAAGTCTCTCCAGGAAGAAGAAACAGGAGAAAGAACCTACCAGCTCCATCCAAACCGCCAGCCGCCGAAAGCAAACCCTAGCAGAGCACCTCCCTCCTTACCAGCCGCCATTATCTCATATATCTGTGTATGTATATATATATATACATATATATATATACATATATACATATATATATATATATATACATATATACATATATACATATATATGTATATATATACATATATACATATACATGTATATATACATATATACATATATATGTATATATATATATATATATATATATATATTTTAAAAAAAACTTTTATCGAATAATGGAGGTCTTAAAACATCCGACATGAGGAATGGCTAATGAGTCCCCATGTAAAAGAGTTCTAAAAAAAGAAAAAGAAGAAAATAAAAATTCCGAAGAAGAGCTTCGAGTTACAAATTATTTCCTTCCTAGAAGAAGCTCTCTGCCAACCAATTTGCAGGTGTCGATTCCCCTCTCTATGAATATGACTCCATATAACAACTAGCTTGGAGGATAACTTCGAGGATCATATCGACCCAAGTAAGAATGTGCCATGGAACAGACAACTTCATTCAACAACATCTTTACTAAAAGCAATGAATCCATCTCCATATGAATATAATTATGCTTATTAAGAAAGGCAGACTTTCGAGACCCCAATAAGCAAGCAATAACTTCGCTTCAAGGTCGTTATCTCGCCATAACAAGAGCAGAGAGAAACCAATTACAATTACCAATATGATTCCCGCAAATAGCCCCAATTCCAAAGACCAATTGAAGAAAAACTCCCATCAGAATTTATTTTAACCCAAGGAGCCATAGGTAATCTCCAAATAACAAGCTTGACCTTGTTAATAACAGGAATTTGCTGGGAATTAATTATTTGTCTAGCCTTATGAACATAAATTAAACAATTCCTGATAATATGCTGGGTAGAGCAATCCTTGTTGTTGAAAATAACATCATTCCTTCCCATCCATATAAACCAGAAGATAATAAGAGGAATGTAATAATCAGTAGAATCCTTCCAATCTTGCCAACATAATTCAATACTAAGCCATGAAAAAAAATTGGAAGAAAGCCCAAGATTATCCAAAACAGATTTCCATACCTCTTGAACAACAAAGCACCTTATAAATATGTGAGGAATGGATTCTTCATCAACATTACAAAATTGACAAATTGAAGGTCCACGAATTCCCTTAAGTTTTAGAATGTCATCTGTTGGAAGAAACTTCCTGAAAAGTCTCCAACAGAAAAAAGATATGGAAGGTGTTAAGAATTTATTCCATAGCTTCTTCCCCCAATCATTAGTAGAACAGTACCTCTAAATAGAAAATTAGACAAGCTTTGATTAGGTGGAATCTTTGTGACCAATTTATCTCTTTTGGCTGATTGAATAGGAATATTCAAAATCTTTTTTTGGGTTGCAAAATCAATACAACTACTACGCTTAGTAGTATCCCATTCTGAATTGATCCAAAGAATCAGCTACTTTCTGAATGGGATGATGAATGGAATGATGAATATTAAGATCAATCAGAGACTCATTAAAAATCCACTTATCCTTCCAAAAATGAATTTGCCCATCCCCAAGCTCCCATAAAAAAAGTTGTTTAGCTGCTTCTCTAACTTTCAGTAATTGCTTCCAGTGATTTGAATCCCCATTCTTCAATTGTACTTGAGTAGGATGAATATTAGAACAGTACTTCCCATGCAAAAACTTAGACCATAAGGAGTTCTTGGCTCTAAAGTTAATCCATTGCTTGCAATAAAAGGAAAAGCTGATTTGCTGAAAACTCTTAAAACCCAACCCATCACTAGCAATAGGTTTACAAACTTTATCCCGATTAGTCCAATGCATTTGTCTATGATGACCTTCCCAAAGAAACTTATTAAATATAATGGACAGTAATTTTTGTGTGCTTTTCTTCATCTTGATCATTTGAAGAATATAGAGAGGATAAGTAGTTAAAATACTTCGAGAAGAGTGATTCTACCACCATTTGATAGAAATGAATTTTTCCAACATTGAATTTGAGCAGAAATTTTAGATACCACATCATCATAGTGGGAATGTCTAAGTTTACCTTTGATTAAAGGAAAACCCAAATACTTAAGAGGATATTTAGCCTCCCTAAATCCAGTGAAATCTGCTATCCACTTTTTAGTATTAACATTAAATTTAGAACTGAACAAAAAATGACACTTGGACTTGTTAAAAGTCATACCAGAGACCTCTTCAAATTCATCCAAAACCTTCATTAAACATCTTATGGAATTCTTACTACCATTCCAGAAAACTATGACATCATCAGTAAATGCAAGGTGGGAAATCAGTTGAGTGGATCTGTGTTGAAACTGGGTATAAGGGTGAGTGATCTGAACATTATTAAGAAGCTTGAAAAGGTAATCAAAAGCCAATATGAAGATATAAGGAGAAAGGGGGTCTCCTTATTTAATGTTTCTACCTGCTTGAAAAAACCCATTGCTCTCACCATTAATGAGAACACTATAGTAATTATTGCTTAACCACCTTGAAATGAGTCCACAAGCAGCTTAATCGAATCCTTTGAAGCATAAAGCACTTTAAGAATAAAGGACCAACTTATAGTATCAAAAGCCTTAGAAAGATCCAATTTAAAAATCAGATTAGAACCCCTACAAGGCTTATCAATATCGTAAGCATTTCTTGAGCTAACAATATATTTTCGCTAATACTTCTTCCTTTAACAAATGCCGATTGATTTTCAGAGATTAAAGTATCCATAAGAGGCTGAATTCTAGCCACAAGAAGCTTGCCGATGATTTTTGAAAAGGTCAAGTGATGCTAATAAGTCTAAAGTCCTCGCCAACAATCCTTCTTTTTATCCTTTGGTATGAGAATAATCGAAGAGGATACAAAATACTTAGGAAGATCCATGCCCTGAAAGAAAAGCTTAATAGCCTCAACAATATCTATCCCTGATAATCCGCCGAATTTCTTGTAGAAATCGAGAGTAAACCCATCCGGACCAAACTGTCTTATTATCGTCCAAAGAATTGATGGAAGATAATATTTCATCCTCATTAGGTATTCCGGATAGATTTAATTCCCTAGCCAACCGTAAATCAGCTTGCATGAGTTTATTAGAAAAGATATCGAGTTGGTATCTTGATAAGAGAAAAGGTTTTGAAAATATTGAACAAAGATCATCCCCAATTTCCTGAGAAGTAGAAAGCCAACAATTATTAGTAGATTTAATTCTTTGAATTGTATTAATGGATCTTCTATGCTTAATTATAGTATGAAAAAATTTTGAATTCCTATCTCCATGAAGTAAATGGTTAACCGTCGCTTCTCGTTTAAGAAAGAGCTCTTCCCGTAAGCAATGCGATCGCAAAGAAACATTAGCTTCCAACCAGATCTTTATCAGTTTTCCTCCCAGCTTCCACTTCAATTTCAACCTGGGCCACCAAATTTTCTGCTTTTTGAATATTATATGTAAGGTTCCCAAATTCAGTCCAATTCCAATTAATTAAAGCCTTAGCAACTGACTTATGAAGTTGCCATAACTTCAATAAAGGATTAGCAGTAGAATAATTAGATGGGAGAATCCAATTATGCTTAACAACTTGATAACAAGTTGGGTGAGTAGACCATACATTTAAGTATCTGAAAGCATGATGTTTAGTATTAATAAAATGAGAGAATTTAATAAGCAAGGGAGCATGATCTGAACCAAGTCTAGCTAAGTGCTTAACTTTGGAAAGACTAAACATATCTATCTAGAGTTGATTAGTAAAGATTCTGTCCAACCTTTCATAAAGAGAACCTCTTCTCCAAGTAAATGGAGAACCTTCAAACCCAATATCAAATAGATTAGCAGCACTAACTTGGTTAGTAAAATTTAGCATATCTTGAAGATTAGGATTCCTTCCTCCTTTCTTCTCACTAGGGTGCAAAATGCAGTTAAAATCACCACCCACTATCCAGCCCTCAACCATATTCTGACCAATATCCTTCAATTGAGACCAAAGTTCAGATCCACCAAGCAATAGAGAAGAAGCATAAACAAAAGTAGCAAATCCTTTGAACTGATCAAGCTCAAAATGCAGATGTAAGAATTGAGGATTATCAATAAGCATATCAACTCTCAACTCCTTCCTACTAAAAAGCCAGATCTTATTAGTAGAATTGGAGGGAAAAGAAAAACTAGAAAACCTCCTTAAAAATCTATCAAAATTCTTTTTCACCAAAGGTTCAAGAAGAACAATGACCCAAAATTTATGAACCCTATTGAGACTTAAAATTCCGCTAAGGGAGCCGAGGTTGGTCACTCCCCTAACATTCCAACATAAAAAATTAATCATGAGTAGATCTACTTCATCTAGTAAGCCTAGAAAAAGTAGCAAGTATTAGAGGGGATAATATTAGATACCGATAATTGCTTTAATTCCTTCTTCTTCTTAGAATTTTGCACCATCCAATCTTCTTTCAAATCTGTATTGACAACATTCAGCTGATCAGAAGAATTAGAATCCAAGTTCTGTGAAGAATTCTGAAATATAGGATAGTTAATAATAGCAGGTGAAACCTCCTTAGCCTGATAAGAAGATAATTTTGTTCTAATAACAACTTCATTCCCATTCCCATCAACAGTAAATGAACTTTCAGAATTTAAATTACCAGATACTTCATTAACAGCAGCAACATTACTAGAATAAAGAATATTAGTAGCAATAAGTAGCTCTGTGAATAACTGAATCCAAATCCTTATCTAATTCATCAATAGCATTTGTAATGATAGAACCGAATTTAGTGTACAATCAATAAGAGGATTCTCAGCAGAAATATTAGGATCGAAACATCACCGTAAACCGGATCGCCTAGGTTGTTGTTGTTCAAGGTAGAACAATTATTTTTAGCAGATGCATTAGTCAAAGTTTCAGCAGTTCAATAGCAAGAGAGAGATCTTGAATCACATTTGGAGTTATCCGAACCACAATAGGAGTCCCCTTAACAATATCAGGATTAAGGGTGACGTAATCATGATTCGCCCTCTTTGTGTATCAGCAATCAGCTCCGACCTTTATATTTAGATGGCATAAGATTAGGATGAATTCTATAACAACCTTCCTTAGTACGACCAAACATTTTACAATGATTGCAATAAAAAGTTCTATGTTCCATTACAATAGATTGCCAATATCCATTATGTGGAGACCCCACCAAATTTCATCAACATCTTGAAGTGTAATATCTCTTTCAACAAGGATTCTTGCCAAGGAAGGTCCGGACGGATTAAAGGTAAGCAGCATCTAATTTAAGTGGTTTTCCCAAAGCAGTACTAATTGCATAAAGAACTTGATGATTAAAGAACTGCAGCTTGAGATTAGGAATCTTAAACCATACCGGAATAATAGGTGCTTCCTGATTAGAATCAAATTCAGGAGACCATTTCAAGATTTTCATGTAATTACCCTCCACGATAATAAACTTCTTGGAAAATAAATTTGCATAATCCTCTTCATTGGAAAGTTTAATCATGATATGCCTTCCATCAAAAAGACCCACTTTCCAAATACCAAGCAAGCTTCAAATCTTCAAAGCATTTTCTAATTCTTTCCAATTTAGGATGTCCATATTGGAATTTCCCAACAAGTGTAAACTTATGCGCATCACCCAGGGAAGCCAATTCAGCTTCGGAGAAAATCAAAGCGTGTTTTCCACCTTTCTTGATAATTGGCTTAATGAAAGAACATCCATTTTTACCTCGAAACAAGATCATGGTAGAGTTGGGGAAAGACAAGCTTATCGAATCGACCAAATTCGAGCCCACCACATCCACAAAGGAAGCCTTTCCAGCAGAATTCTGTACAGCCATCCGAAACAAAACAAGAACAAATCCAAGGAATTCAAAGGAATTGAATTCACCTGGACAAGAATTCAAATCCTTAACAAAAGAAAATTTGTAGCCCAGGAAAGAAACGGTCAAGAACAGGAACAAAATCAGAGAACCAAAATCCAAACCCAAATCAGAATTTAAAAAGAACAAGCCCGGGAAACAAAAATTGGAAAAAATCCAATTTAGAAGCCCGGGAACACCAGCAAAACCAATCCAATTCAGGGAAAACCAATGGAAGAACAATCCAAAGCCTGAAGAACTTGAAGAAATCGAAGCAAACTTCAAAAATATGTGTGTATGTATATATATATATACATATATATACATATATATACATATATACATATATATATATATATATATATATATATATACATATATATATATATACATATATACATATATACATATATACATATATATATATATGTACATACATATACATATATACATATATATAGATATGTACATATATATACATACATATACATATATACATATATACATCTATGTATGTATATATATATATATATATATATACATATATACATATATATAGATATATATATACACATATATATATATATATATATATATATATATATATATATATATATACACACGTATATATATATATATATCTACATATATATCTATATATATGTATATACGTATATGTGTATATATGTATATACATATATATATATATATGTATATATATATATATATACACATATATATGTATATATGTATATATATATATATATATATATATATATATATATATATATTTATAAAAGAAGCAACTCGAGCTTCCCGCATGTCGAAACATGAAGTCGATTACAGTGAAAGCCATTGGGTATGAGGTCCCCCAAAAGGCCAAAAGAAAAACATCACAGGAGGCTTATAGGATGCCATTACAAAATATAAGCATAGAGGTAGGTGACAGGAAGCAAAAAACAGTGAAACTACTCATAAGACAGTGGCAGCAGCAACAGCAGGAGATGTACTGACTTCAAGTGAGGAGTTGTGCTCAATCCTGAAATGAGGGGAGCAGAGGTTGTCCCCATTGATAAGAAAATTGAGGTCCCAGGAGGGGGTATTGGAAACCAAAACTTTGGGTTAAACTGCACCTTTTCTAGCCAGCCAGTGAGCTGGTTTGTTAGCCTCCCTGTAGTTGAAGGAGATTTTGATATGTGGTTGCAACATTGTTTGGATGAGTTGGATCCAGTAGTTATGGTGCCAGATGGTATGAGAGCCCTCGGTAAGGCTTCGAGATTAGATCATTGGAATACACCTCAATCCAAAGATCGATCCAACCAGCGCACTGCCAATCAGTAAACCCCATAGCACAAGCAATGAGTTCTCGCCTCAAAGGCATCTTGTGCAACACAGTGGCCATGGAAAAATAGCAGACATTGTCCTTTAGTGTTCCTAAATATAACCCCCACACCAGCACAATCCTTGAAGAAGCTACCATCTGTGTTGATTTTGATGATATTACAAGGAGGGGGAAGCCATTTGACAATTCTGATGAAAGGTTTGGGAGCCCAAGGTGTTTGATATGTCCTGAGAATGTTTGGAAACTGCTTATGTGTAATAATTTTAGAGCTATAAGTCCTACAGTTTCTAACCACATTAGAAACTGAAGCTGGAATGTTGTTAAATTTAGAATTGTTCCTGGCCATCCAGGTAAACCACATAACAATAAAGTAGGTGGGATTGAAGTTTTGGTAGTTTCTATCCTGCCAGCAGGTATGGAATAGATCCCAATGGATACAACAACCTTTACTCAGTAGAGGACAAAGTGCTTTCCACACATCCTGGGCAAAAATACATCTGAAAAACAGGTGATCTAAGGTCTCCTCTTGTTGGTGGCATAGAACACATATAGATGGCCCTCTCAACCCTTTTAATTTGAGTATGTCATCAGTTGGAATGATTCTGTGCAAGGCTCTCCAAGATAGAAAGGACATGGAGGGGGACAGAAATTTGTTCCATATAGCCTCGCCCTGTGGTACGTAGTGCAATGGACCGTTTTCCGTAGATGGCATTGGTTAAACTTTGGGACTTTAGTTTTTCCAGCATAATGTCGTCAGCCTCCCCTAGTAAATTTGATAGTGGAAATCTCGGGTTGTCGAATGGTCTTCAAGGATTGCTTTAAGATGGGGAGAGACCGAGTTAAAGCCATCCCAAAGATCAGCCCACCATTAATTTATGATCCACTTGGGGAGAAATGGGAATCAACCAATCCTTTCGGGCACCAGCTATCCGAACTGTAAGCTAATCTCCCCATTGCCCAAGTTCCATAAGAAGTACTTTTCAGCTTCATTTCTAACTCTTAACATTCTGACCCAAATTTTGGAATCCCCCAGTCTTCTCACAGCAAGAGAGGGGTGAATGTGCCTGCAATATTTTTCTTTCATGAATTTAGCCCACAAAGAGTTCTGTGCCCTGAAATGTATCCATAGTTTGTAAAAATTAATCTGCTGAAGTTGGTCAAGCCCCTTAAACCCCAAACCACCAGCTTCAGTGGGTTTAGTTGCTTTCTGCCAGGAGGTCCAGTGGAGTTGCTGTCTCTGTCCAAACCATAGGAAACGATTAAAAGCTCTTTCAATTTGCACCTGAGTGCTCTTTTTCAGTGGGGTAACTTGTAGAAGGTAGGATGGAAAGGATGTAAGTATACTTCTTAAGAGGATTATTCTGACACCATTTGATAAAAATGAGTTGGTCCAGCAATTCAACTGGAATGAATCTTATCCGAATCTCATCAAAATGCACTTGTTTTCGCCCTTCCCAAGGTGAGAAGTACACCCAAGTATTTGATAGGGAGAGATGTAGGAGAGAAGCCAAGTAAATTCCAAAATCCAATGCTTAGTGTGGATAGGGATGTGTTTAGAGAAAACCACTTGGCACTTTGCAGTATTAAAGAACGAGCCGGATTGAGTTTGAAAAGAATCCAGTACACTCGTTTTAGCTTCTTAACAACATTCCCGTGGGCCTTGGAATAAATCATGATGTCATCTCGTAAACAAAAGATTGGAAATAGCTATGTTAGATCTATGTTGATACCTCGGTATAGTTTTGATGAAGAATGTCTCTATCCAAGTATTCTAGAGAAATAATCCAGTGAGATGATGAAGATGGTGGGAGATAGGGGGTCTCCTTGTTTGAGCCCTCTAGTAGCTTTGAAGGAGCCCCAAGCTTGGCCATTAAGAAGGATAGATTGTACATTAGACTCAAGCCATCTTCTTATAAGGTTGCAAAATTGAGAGTTAAATCCTCTAGCAGTGAGCACTTCCATAATGAAATCCCAGTTAATTGTGTCATAAGCCTTTTGAATATCCAATTTGTAAATGACATTGCCCCCCCTCTTCAATTTATCCGCATCAAGAAGGAGCTCCCGTGCTAGTAAGATGTTGTCATTTATGGATCTTCCTTTAATAAAAGTCGATCGGTTTGGGCTAATTAAACCATCCAGGTGGGGTCGGAGTCTTCCCACAATGATTTTACTAATGGTTTTGTCGATCACGTAAGTAAGACTAATTGGCCTGTATTGGTTCCAATTCTGAGGGTTATTATTCTTGGGTATCAAAACAATTTTTGAGGCACTGAAATAGCTGGGGAGGGGGTAACCCTGGAAGAAACTTTGGACAGCCTTAACCACATCTCCTTTAACAATATCCCAGGCTTTCTAGTAGAAATCAGCAGATGTATCCATCAGTCCCGCAGCTTGTAGAGCCGTCCACCGAATTTAATGCTTCCCAAATTTCCTCGCTCGTAGGGGATGCTATCAAATTTAAATTGCTAGTGAAATGGATATCATTCTGGAAGATAGAGCTATCAATTGGAGTTCTGGTTCTGTTGCTGTGGGTAAGAAGATCCTCAAAATAATGGACAGCATCCTGGGCAATATCAGCAAGATTACTTAACATAATACCATCAGCAGACTTAATACTGTGAATGTTGTTGCATTTTCTTCTATATCTAATGTAGGCTTGGTAGTATTTGGTATTATTGTCCCCTAGGTTGAGGTGATTGACTGCAGCTTTCTGTTTCAGATAAGGTCCTGTCTTTCAGAAACTAAGAGGAGGTTTGCTTCGAGCGTAAATTAGTTGATCTTCACTAGCAAGCATCAGCTGACTTTTGTTTCCGTATGGGCAACTTCATCTTCAAACTTTGATAACAGCTTTGAAAACATCACCAATAGTATGCCAGCTCCAATATCTAAGTGCTTTACTGAGCTTGATCTGAAGGAGTTTTAATCTAGTGAGAGGGGAATCATGATACACATTGCCCCAGCTACTATGAACAATGCTAAGAAAATCAACCTGTGAGGACCACATGTTCAGGTACCTGAAAGGGGGGGAGTAATTAGAAGGTTTTGGGGAGGTTATAGTAATAAGTAGGGGTCTGTGATCAGAGGCTATAAGACTTAAATGTGTCACATAGGTGAGGAGCCAATGGGAAATCCAACTGCTGTTAACTAGAATTCTGTCCAGTCTTTCCCTGTGTGTTACCTCTTTTCCGTGTGTAGAGAGGTCCTTCCGAAGCCAAGATCAAAAAGATCTACAGACTCGAATTTGTTCATTGAAATTTGACATAGATGCAGTAGTTAGGGGATCTACCTCCCAGCCTTTTCGGCTGGTGAGCAGATGCAGCTGAAATCTCCTCCCACAAGCCAAGGGGAAGAGAGGCCGGAACCAATGCTATGTATATTTCTCCATAAGTTAGTTCTATCTTCCGGTCCGCATCCAAAGATAAACAAAAGTTGTAAACCCACTTTGACCATCGATGTCGAAGGAGGAGTGAATGAATTGTTGATTGTCTATGAGGAGGGTCCAAGTGATTTCCTTCCTATAAAAGATCCAAATTTTATTATTGCAATTGGCAAAATGTTTAAAGCCATTGAATTTATTGATAATTTTACTGGAATGTTTGTACACCATAGGTTTAAGGATTGCAATACACCAAAGCTTGTGTTTCCTAGTAAGGTGAAGAATTCTTTTCAGAGATGAGGGGTTACCAATTCCCCTAATGTTCCAACAAGAGTAAATTAATCATGGGTGGGGGTGGGGGTTGTGATTTGGATCCGGTTTTGATAGGTCTCAGCCTAGTTCCCCCTCGGTGAGGGGTGTGCCAAGTTTTTGGGCTTCGTATAATGCCTTTTTTTCTTCCTCGAGATCTCGTGTATGCCATTTCCCTTCTAACTCGGCTTCCATATTAGCCATAACATTAGCAGGTAAATTTTCTACCTGCAGGTACGTAGTCTGGGATGGAGTGATGATTTGAATTTCCACCTCTTCTCTTCTGCACCAATTGTCATTTTCTTCAGTAGGGGACTCTAGCACAGGAGTAGACTCTCTAGTAGAAGAGTCCAGCCTTCCGGGGGATTCAGGATCGAAACCCCGACTGTGGGCTAGATTCAGAAAAACCCTGGAAGCACTCCCATCAAGAGCCCTGGGGTTGGAGATGCCAGCTTTCTGGAGACCTGTAGTGCCTGCAGGTCTCACATCAGGCACACTAGGATTCAAATGGATAATGTCAGGACTGAAAACCTGTCTCACAGCAGAAACCTGAAAGGCTGGAATTGGTTCCACCTGGTCATCAACACCAGCAGTTGGAAGGTTTGCTTGAGACAAGAGAGGGGTTCTTTTTTAGGGGGGTGGATTCTGTAACATCTATCTAGGGTGTGGCCAAACATCTTATAGTGTGTGCAAAAATAAGGTTTTTGCTGCATAATAACCTCCTGCCACTGGCCCTCCTCTTGAGACCCAATCCATATTTTCTTGATTTCGTGCAAGGAGACATCTCTTTCAACTTGGATTCCGGCCATTTCGAGGCTTTTCTTTATTAATTGTAGCAAGATCACACCCGAGGGGGTTCCAATCGCTCTACCACTTGGAATAAGGCGATTGGTTAAAATATCTATAAGGAAGATCGGGAAGTTTAAACCAGAGGGGAACAATTGGAGGGTCTTTGCTGGGATCAAAGTCACTCGTCCACTTAATGATTTTCATATCCACTCCCGCAATGCTTACTCGCTTGTTTAGCAACAAGAAAGCATAGTCCTCTTCACCGGTGAAGTTAATTAACAAATGCCCGCCATCCAAGAGTCCAATTTTCCAACTCCCTTCGAAATTGAGAGACTCAAAAACTTCCTCACAAGCTCCATCTTGGGGTGTCCCAAACCGAATTTACTAACCGTGGTGAGTTTAACTTCTTCATCCAATACATTTAACTCCTCGAAGTAAAAATAACAAATGGGCAGCCCTCCCTTTCCTCAATGGGTCCGATGAAGGGGCAGAAAGCCTACCACCGCAGAGCATCATGGAGTCTTTGGGGAAAGAGAAGCTTAGAGGGATCAGAGGTAGAAGGAGCATTACCCACCACTCCAAAGATAAGTAGCTTTGGCCCAAGCTATGTTAGTTTCCAAGTCAATGGGGTGAGCCATTGCAGGAAAGCCAAGCTCTACCAAATCTAGAAAAAAAAAAGTGGCAGCAAAGTCAGGAACTCAACACAACAGAAGTGATCCAGGAAGGAACACTAAAATCCAGAGCGGAATCTGAAGAAAGAAAGGGGACAGCCAGCAAAGATAGCCAAGAAAAACCAATGGAACAGTAGAAAGTTTAAAAGGAGGAGCCCGGGAAAGTCAAAACCACCAGCAAAGAAGCCCAAAACAGCCACCACACTCAACCAAGAGTCAACACCAAGAAAACCACAAGTCCCACTCACCTCTCCCACCACTGTAAAACCAACCGCGGCAGAGTCATGGCTGAAACCCTAGCAGAGCTCCACATCCAGCCGCCATTATTATATATGTATATATATATATATATGTATATATGTATATTTTTTTTTTTAAAAAAAAAAGGAGCAACACAGAGGGCTCCCTACATGTTACTAATAAAAGGAGAGTACAAAATCATTGATGGAAATGCTCCCAACTAACAAAAAACCTAATGGAGACCATTCCCAAAAGACCACAAAACAAGAAAACTAAAGATTGGGTGAGTGAATATATATGTATACATATGTAAATATGTATAAATATAAAGTAAGTTTTTAAAAAGTGGTTTGGTGCAAAAACCCCACAAGCACCCAAGAAATTCCATCGAACACAGGGGGTGTCTCCAATCCGATATGTGGGAGCTGAAGCTTATCTCCATTAATTAAAATTTTGAGATCAAAAGGGGGGTCGAGGCAACTAAAACCCGTCGGGATCCGGCCCCCCTAATCGCTAACCAATGAGCCACTTTGTTACCCTCCCTAGGAATTGAAGAAGAGGTAAAATGGGTGGGTTTAGCCTCGATTAATTTGTTTTCTCCAATAGTCTCGCATCCAGGTTGTAGACCAGCTTTGTCGAAGAATGTTAAGTAGAACAATGGAATCAACTTCTAGCCAAATATTCGACCGGTTAGCAATTTTGGCAATATGCATAGCATACTCCACAAAGAATAAATTCAGCCTCAAAGGCATCTCTAGCTTTCACATGTGCATAAAAGAAAAGTAGGCAGCTACCATAAGAGTTTCGAAAATTCCTCCCACTCCCGCATTATCCTTAGAGAAACCGCCATCGCATTAATTTTGATGGTCAAGTTAGAAGGGGAAGCCATCTAACCAGCTTAACTTTTTTACCAACAGTAGGTAGGAGCTCGGCAGTACAACGATTGGTGAAACCCTTGTGTTTAATGATTTTGTGTAGATATGTTTTACAGCTTATTGGCTACTTTGTCCACGAGTAGCGCGCTATCCCATCAAATTTGGCAATCGTTTCCGGCCATCCACGTAAACCACATCACAATGCAAGTGTAGAGTATTAACCTTCCGATTTTCCTTATTCATCCAAAGTGTATGAAGATCTTCCCAATGAATAAGTTTGGTTCTTCCGACCATTAGGTTAGTTGCAGCCATACATGCTTCGGGAAAAGGAGCGGTTAAAATATAGATGAGGGATGGATTCATCATGTTGATGGCAGAGAACACATTTAGAGGGCCCCTATGACCTTTCGCTTAAGAATATCATCAGCTGGGATGATGCCATGGAAGGTTCTCCAAGACACGTAAAGGACATGGAAGGGGACAAAAATTTATTCCAAATGGAGTTTCCCTGTGGAATGTAGGCCAGCTGAAAAGACTCCGTAAATAGTTTTAGTTATATTTTGATTGTGGTGATTACTCCAACAAACTTTATCTCGGACTATTATGATCAAAATTGATGGTAGAAATCGCCTTGCTGAATGATCCCGTAAAATGGCTTTGAGTCGTGGAAGAGACCAATTGCTCCCATCCCAAAACTCACAAACCTTTATAGTTGAATCCGCAAGATTATCTTTAGCAACTAACCAATCCTTGGGACACCAGCTATCCAACCAAAAATTCACTTCACCCCTCCCCAGCCTCCGTGATAAAAAGATTTTCAAGCAGAACTTCTCACCTTAAGTAGATTGACCCAGCATTCTAGAGTCACCTAATTTCCCGACCACTTGAGTGGGATGGGAGAACCCGCAGTATTTACCCATCATAAATTTAGCCCACAAGTGAGTTTTGGGCTCTGAAGTTAATCCATAATTTGCACATATTAACCTGCTAAATTTGAGGAAAGCTTTGAATCCAAGGCCACCTGCAGCCACTGGTTTTGTGACCTTTTGCCAAGAAGTCCAATGCTTTTGGGTTCTCTGACCAGCCCATAAAAATCTATTAAAAGCCCTTTCCAACTGTAATTGGGTGCTTTTCTTCATAGAAATCATTTGAAGAAGATAGGAGGGGAAGGTTGTGAGGATACTTTTAAGGAGTGTGATTCTACCACCATTTGATAAGAAAGAATTAGTCCAGCAGACTCACTGAGAGCCGACTTTGGTGAGAATCTCCTCAAATTGAATTTGTTTGGTTCCGCCCAAAGTGAGAAGGACACCCGGATATTTAAAAGGAGGGGTACCGCATTTAAATCCAAGTGTACTCCGTAATCCATTGCTTGATTCGAATAGGTGTCGGCTTGGAGAATACCAATTGACACTTCTCAGGATTGAAAAGCATTCCAGATTGTTGTTGGAAGGAGTCTAAACGAGTGTTTTAACTTTTTCACAGCGAGCTTTTGTGTGCACCTGGAGAAAACCATGATGTCATCTACATAAAGGAGGTGAGAAATAACAATGTTCGACTTATGATGGTACTCGGCATAGCTTTTATTCGAATGGTCTAATTAACCATCCTTGAGAAATAATCGCAGCCTAATATGAAGATGAGAGGAGAAAGTGGATCTCCCCGCTTTAATCCTCCGGTGGCATGGAATTTGCCTCCTGCGAGTCCCATTCAATAAGATAGAGTGTTCATTTGAATGAAGCCACACTGGAGATGAGATTGCGAACCGTTGCCTGGAAACCTCTAGCAATCAAAACATCTTCAATAAACTCCCGGCTAATGGTATCATAGGCTTTTTGTATATCCAACTTGTATATGAGATTACCTCCCTATGAATTTTATCCAAATCAAGCAAAAGTTCCCGGGCAAGTAGCACATTATCGGAGATTGACCTGCCCTTCACAAAAGCTGATTGATTCATGCATATTAACCTATCAAGATGAGGTTGAAGTCTCCCCACAATTATTTTGCCGATAACCTTACCGATTACGGATGCCAAAGAGATGGGTCTAAAATGATCCCGAGTTATGCATAAGATTATTTTTGGGAATCAACACAATGTTTGAAGCACAAAAATAACCGGGAAGATCATTTCCAAGGAAGAAACTTTGGATAGTCGCCACCACATCACCACCAACCAAATTCCACTCCTTCGATAAAAATCCGCCGTGTAACCATCCGGTCCTCAGCTTTTAGAACTATCAATTGATTTTATAGCATTCCAGCATTTCTTGCTCGATTGGGATGGTAGTTAACTCAAGTACATTGGTGTAATGCAAGTTGTCCTGGAAAAGAGATCTATCAATAGGTAATCCGGTTCCGGGAGGAGGATTAAGTAGCTCGTCAAAATGTGTAATAGCATCCAAACCAATCTCGGTGTCCTCCATGAGTTTCCTGCCATCACTCGTGTGGATAGAGTGAATAAGTATTACATTTCCTTCTATATTTTATACGAGCATGGTAAAGCCGAGTGTTCCTATCCCCATGAATAAAATGGTTCAAAGCAGCTTTTTGTTTTAGATATTGCTCCAACTTATCGGTAGCCAACGATAAATTATTTTGTGCAGTGAAGTAATGTTCATCCGTAGCGATGCCGACTTGGATTTTAGACTCGATTTGATTGAGCTCTTTCTCGACCACTGGATAGCTTCATGGAGGTTTCCTATAAAGTTCCAATTCCATTTCCTAAGAGCTTTACTGAGAGTTATCTGTAGTCGGCTTAATCTGATGAGAGGGTCTGGGTGATCAATACAGTGCCAGTTTTCCTGAACAATCTTGTGAAATTCAACATAGGAGGACCAAACGTTCAGATATCTGAAAGGAGGGGGAGTATTAGAGCGAGGTGGGGGAGGTAATAGATATAAGGAGAGGTCTATGATCGGAACCAGCAAGACTCGGGTGAGTAACATAAGTAAGAAGCCAATTAGAGAGCCAAAGGTTGTTAACCAACATCCTATCAAGCCTCTCCCGCATAATCCCTCTCTTCCATGTAAAAGGTGTCCTCTAAATCCAAGGTCATAAAGATTGGCCGCATGAATATTATCATTGAAAATGGTCATATCGAGAGAGCTTGGGAGGTCTACCCCCAATTTTTTTCATTCGAAGACCCCACACTGTTAAAATCACCCCCAACAATCCGGTGGTGAGTGTACTTGGACACCGATGTCCCGTAGCCGACTCCACAGGATAACTTTATCTTCCTTTTTACATCCAAGCATAAACAAAGGTTATTAAACCATCCCGCCATTAATCTGAAAGGAAGAATGTATAAATTGCTTGTTGTCAATAAGGATAGACCAGTTCACCTCTTTTCTACAAAAAATCCAAATTTTATTATCGCAGCTTAGCATAGTGGTTGTAGCCTTGTAGCTTGCCGATGATTTTCCGAGGATATTTATTAACCAAAGGTTCCGGGATGGTAATGCACCATAATTTATATTTTTTGTTTAAATGTAGCAGTCTTTTAAAAGATAGGGGATTAGCAATACCCCTAATATTCCAACGAGAGAAATTTATCATTAAATGGGATGGGGATTAAAAGAGGATTGAGATCTAGATCTAGATCTCCCCACGGTAACGAAATTCCAGCTAACTCCCCCACGTAAAGAGGAGTTCCAAGTTTTTGTACTTCACCGAGATTATTCTTCTTCTTTTTCTGGAGGTTTGGGTGTGCCATTTGCCTTCCATCTCTTCCTGCATAACACTGATTCCAGCATTGGAGGGAAACTGGGTATCCACTTGCTGTTCAATAGATTGAGTTGGTGTGACTATTCTTACTTCCTCTTCCTCCCTTCTGTAACTATGTGGGGATCTTCCCCCAAAAGCAGACTCAGAAATATCATCAGAAACATTTCTGATAACTCCAGAGTGAACTAGAGGGGTGCAATTATCCACATTGATCGTGGGTTCAATCATCTCCCCAACGAAGGGGGATTTGATAACCGGTGTTCTCCCCACCTCGGCAGGAGGGGTAAAGCAAGTTCGAGAGACCGAGTTCACAAAGTCTCTCCTTTCTCCCGAGCCCCGTTGCACTAAAACGAGATCAACGCATTGCTTGTGTTGAGTTTCCTTTGTTATGGATCTTCTAGATGGGGGATGAATTTCGTAGCATTTTTCAATTGTATATCCAAACATTTTGCAATGAGAGCAATAGTAAGGTTTTTGCTTCGCATTATAACTTCTTGCCATTGTCCTTCCTTAGCCGATCCAATCCAAATTTTTTTTACCTCGAGTGGTGAGATATCCCTCTCAATCCGGATCCTAGCCATTTCGAGGTTTAGCTTTATTAATTGTAGCAAGATCCAGCCTTAAAGGAGTTCCAATAGACCTCCCAATTTGGAAAAGAGCATCCCGATTAAAAAATCCGTATGGAAGATTGGGTAGTTTTAACCTGATTGGCACAATTGGAGGGTCCTTGCTAGGATCAAAATCTGCTGTCCATTTGATTATTTTCATCTCCACTCCAGCAATAGTCACCAAATGTTTAGCAAATAACATAGCATAATCCTCTTCAACAGTGAAGTTGATAAGAAGGTGTCTTCCATCCAGCAGTCCTAGCTTCCAATTCCCTTGAAAATTCAGTGATTCAAAGTATTTCCTCACTAGCTCCATCTTGGGATGTCCCAAACTAAATTTCTCAATCAAAGTGAGTTTCACTTCATCATCAAGCACAGCCAATTCCTGATCAGTGAAAATCACAGCAGGATGGCCATCCTTTTCTTCCAGAGGTCTGATAAATGGGCAAGAAATTCTTCCGAATTGCCGCATCATGCAATCTCCGTGGGAAAAATAATCTGGAAGGATCCGTGATGGAAGGGGCAGATCCTACAACACCAAAGCATAGGTGGCTTTTGCCCACTCAATGTTGGTGGTAAGATCAATGGGGTGAGCCATCGACCACCCAACACCACCAACGGGCCACCAATGGAACAAGTGTACCCCAAACGGATGGGAAAAGGAAGAAATGCACACGGACCAAGAGCAAGGAGCCAGTAATCAACCAAAAGTGAGCACAACCCTGAGTGGGTACACCCACAGACCAAAGAGCAAGAAAAACCACCCCAAAAAGAGCACAATGGAACAGTAAAAATTTGAAAAAACAACGAACCCGGGAACAACAAAAAGCTTCCAGAAGAGCAACCAAGGAGCCCGAGAACACTTCACCTCCAGACCAGCACACACCAAGCTTACCTGCACCACCACCCTCCAAGCGCATGCGCAGAGGTCATGCTATATGTATATATGTATATATATATATATATATATATATATATATATATATGTATGTATGTATATACATATATATGTATATATGTATATATACATGTATATGTATATATGTATATATATATGTATATATATGTATGTATATATATATATGTATATATGTATTTATATATATATATGTATATATGTATATATATTTATATATATGTACACACACACACACACACACACACACACACACACACACACAGAGAGATATATATATATATATATATATATATATATATATATATATATATATATATATATATATATATATATATATATATATATATATATATATGTACACACACACACACACACACACACACACACACACACACACATATATATATATGTATATACACACACATATATATAAATATACATATATGTATATATACACACATATATAGATATACATATATATATATATACACATATATATATATATATAGATATGTATCTATATATATATGTATATACACACACACATATATATATAGATATACATATATGTATATATACACACATATATATATATACATATCTATATACACACACACACACACACAGATATATATATATATATATATATATATATATATATATATATATATATATATATATATATATATATATATATATATATATATATATATATATATATATATATATATATATATATATATATATATATGTGTGTGTGTGTGTGTGTGTGTGTGTGTGTGTGTGTGTGTGTGTATACATATATATATACATATATACATATATATATATATATATATATATACATATATAAATATATATACATATATACATATATATGTATATACATACATAGATATACATATATATATATATATATATATACATATATATATACATATATACATATATATATATATATACATATATACATATATATACATATATACATATATATACATATATACATACATAGATATACATATATATATATACATATATATATATATATATATACATATATACATATATATATATATATACATATATACATATATACATATATACATATATACATATATACATATAAAAGCTATGCCAGGTACCATCATAAGTCAAACATTGTTATTTCTCACCTCCTTTATGCAGATGACATCATGGTTTTCTCCAGAGTGCACACAAAACTGCTCGTGAAAAAGTTAAAACACCGTTTAGACTCCTTCCGACAACAATCGGAATGCTTTTCAATCTCGAGAAGTGTCAATTGGTATTCTCCAAGCCGACACCTATTCGAATCAAGCAATGGATTCCGGAGTACACTGGATTTAAATGCGGTACCCCTCCTTTTAAATATCTCGGGTGTCCTTCTCACTTTGGGCGTAACCAAACAAATTCGATTTGAGGAGATTCTCACCAAAGTCGGCTCTCGATTGAGTTGCTTGGACTAATTCTTTCTTATCAAATGGTGGTAGAATCACACTCCTTAAAAGTATCCTCACAACCTTCCCCTCCTATCTTCTTCAAATGATTGCTATGAAGAAAAGCACCCAATTACGGTTGGAAAGGGCTTTTAATAGATTTTTATGGGCCGGTCGGAGAACCCAAAAGCATTGGACTTCTTGGCAAAAGGTCACAAAACCAATGAGCTCGTCGGTGGCCTTGGATTCAAAAGCTTTCCTCAAATTCAGCAGGTTAATATGTGCAAATTATGGATTAACTTCGAGCCCAAAACTCACTGTGGGCTAAATTTATGATGGGTAAATACCGCAGGTTCTCCCATCCCACTCAAGTGGTCGGGAAATTAGGTGACTCTAGAATGCGGGTCAATCTACTTAAGGTGAGAAGTTCTGTGAAAATCTTTTTATCCGGAGGCTGGGGAGGGGTGAAGTGAATTTTTGGTTGGATAACCGGTGTCCCAAGGATTGGTTAGTTGCTAAAGATAATCTTACCGATTCAACTACAAAGGTTTGTGAGTTTTGGGATGGGAGCAATTGGTCTCTTCCACGACTCAAAGCCATTTTACGGGATCATTCAGACGAGGCGATTTCTACCATCAATTTCGATCAAAATAGTCCGGATAAAGTTTGTTGGAGTAATCACCACAATCAAAATATAACTAAAACTATTTACGTGAGTCTTTTCAATCGGCCTTCGTTCCCAGGGAAACTCCATTTGGAATAAATTTTTGTCCCCTTCCATGTCCTTTCAGTGCCTGGAGAACCTTCCATGGCATCATCCCAATCGATGATATTCTTAAGCCGAAAGGTCTTAGGGGGCCCTCTAAATGTGTTCTCTCGCCATCAACATGATGAATCCATCCCTCATCTATATTTTAACCGCTCCTTTTCCCGAACTGTATGGTCGTAACTAACCAATGGCTGGAAGAACCAAACTTATTCTTCGGGAAGATCTTCATACACTTTGGATGAATAAGGAAAATCGAAGGTTAATACTCTACATCGCATTGTGATGTGGTTTCCGTGGATGGCCGAAACGAATGCAGATTTGATGGGATAGCTGCTATCTGTGGACAAAGTAGCCAATAACCGTAAAACATATCTACACAAAATCATTAAACACAAGGGTTTCACCAATTTGTTGCACACCGAGCTCCTACCTACTGTTGGTAAAAAGTTAAGTCTGGTTAGATGGCTTCCCCTTCTAACCCGACCATCAAAATTAATACCGATGGCGGTTTCTCTAAGGATAATGCAGGAGTGGGAGGAATTTTCGGAAACTCTTATGGTAATCGCCTACTTTTCTTTTATGCACTCGTGAAAGCTAGAGATGCACTTGAGATCGAATTTATTCGTCGTGGAGTATGCTATGCATATTGCCAAAATTGCTAACTGGTCGAATATTTGGCTAGAAGTTGATTCCACTGTTCTACTTAACATTCTTCGACAGAAGCCGGTCTACAACTCGGATGCAAGACTATTGGAGAAAACAAATTAATCGAGGCTAAACCCACCCATTTTACCTCTTCTTCAATTCCTAGGGAGGGTAATAAAGTGGCTCATTGGTTAGCGAGTTAGGGGGCCGGATCCCGGCGGGTTTTAGTTGCCTCAGCCCCCCTTTTGATCTCAAAATTTTAATTAATGGAGATAAGCTTCAGCTCCACATATCGATTGGAGACACCCCCTGTGTTCGATGGAATTTCTTGGGTGCTTGTGGGGTTTTTTGCACCAAACCACTTTTTTAAACTTACTTTATATTTATACATATTTACATATGTATACATATATATTCACTCACCCAATCTTTTAGTTTTCTTGTTTTGTGGTCTTTAGGGAATGGTCTCCATTAGGTTTTTTGTTAGTTGGGAGCATTTCCATCAATAATTTTGTACTCTCCTTTTATTAGTAACATGTAGGGAGCCCTCTGTGTTGCTCCTTTTTTTAAAATATATATATATATATATATATATATATATATATATATATATATATATATATATATATATATATACATATATATCTATATATATATATACATATATATACATATATATATTTATATTATATAATTTCATAAATTATATTATATATGTATTTAATAGTTAAATAAATTATAAATAAATATTTATCGGTATATATCATAAATCTATAAATAAATTTATATCAATATATATATTTTTATATACCTATATATATTTTTTTATTTTTAATTTATTTAATAATTAAATATTTTTATATATAAATTATATTTATAAATAATATACTATACTTTAAACATTTAAAATGAAAAAAATAATATATATATATATATATATATAACTCAAAGGATCAGATTTTATTGATTCTTGAAAGTTCTATTACATCTGATATGAGGAATATAAAGGAAATCCACATGTAAAGAACATAGAAATCCTTAACATAAGAGGCAGCATTGAAAGAAGAGTAGACATTAAATTTAATATCCATAACTGAAGTAGCCCTCTTAGCAAGCCAATTAGCAGGTTGGTTCCCTTCTTTATAAATACGAGACCAAGTAATGACATGAGTGGAAGCCAAATCAACAATCTTATTGATCCAAATCTGTAGGAACCAAGGAACTTTAGCTTTGTGAAGAAAAATTTGAATTAAGGGAAGGGAATCCAGCTTCCATATAAATAAAATTTTGACTATTCGAAATAGCAGCTTTTAGACCCCAGTAAGTCGCTATGGTTTCCACTTCTAAAGCATTCATGGCTCTTACAGGGGCTGATAAAGACCATAAACAATTACCCAAATGATTCCTGCAAAGTGCTCCAATTCCAGCAGAAGTAGAAGTGAAGCTACCATCAGAATTTATTTTAATCCATGGAATAGTAGGAACTCTCAACATAACAAGCTGAACTCTAAATGTTGTAGCAGAATTTGGATTTTGAAAAAGTTTTCTGATTTTGATAAGAGGAGAAATGCAGTTCATGATAACCATAGTAGAAGAAAAGGTTTTATTCTGAAAGATTACATCATTTCTGCACATCCATAAATACAAAAAAATAACCAATGGAATAAAGAAATCAGAAGTTGATTTCCAATCTTGCCAACAAGATTCTAGATTAGACCAATTCTGGAATTTATAGAGAGATCCATGGAAATTCAATACTTTCTTCCAGATATCTTGAACGACTTCACAATTCAAAAAAGATGAGTAAAAGACTCTTCATTTGAATGGCAAAGCCGGCACATAGAAGGGCCATGTAAGCCTTTCGGTTTCGAGGATGTTATCGATGGGTAAGAGCTTTTCGAATAATCTCCAACGGAAGAAAGACATTGAAGGAGTGATGAATTTATTCCATATTAGCTCCCCCCCAATCATTAAGAGGCCAAGTATGATTAGAATTCAAAATGAATTTAGATAGACTTATATTAGGAGAGTTCTTAGTAATCAGCCTATCTTTCTTGGAAGGTTGAAGAGGTATAGACATAATCTTTTCTCGAGTCCGAATATCAACAAAGCTTTGAAGTTTAGAGACATTCCAAGAAGATAAATTCCAGCAATCAGCCACTTTAAGATTGGGAGATGAATTATCAAATTGATCCTTTAAAGAATCATGATAAACCCAATTATCAAACCAGAAGTTAATTTGGCCATTTCCAAGCTCCCAAACAAACAGATTTTCAGCATAGTCTATTACTCTTAAAAGCTCCTTCCAGTTTTTAGAATCACCATACTTTATTACCACTTGAGACAGATGGATGATGTGACAATATTTGCCATGCATAAATTTGGACCAAAGAGAATTCTGCTCCCTGAATTTAATCCATTGTTTGCAATAAAAGGAGAAACTTAAATGCTGAAAACTTTTAAAGCCCAAGCCACCACTTGCAATAGGTTTACAAAGTTTCTCCCAATTAGTCCAATGCATTTCTTTGTGATGCCCTTCCCAAAGAAATTTATTGAAAGTGACAGAAAGTAATTTCTGTGTACTCTTTTACATTTTAATCATTTGAAGAATATATAAAGGAAATGTTGTCAAAACACTTTTAAGAAGGGTAACTCTACCTCCATTAGAGAGAAAAGAGTTTGTCCAACATTGAATTTGAGAGGTAATTTTCTCTATCACAACATCAAAATGAGAGAGTTTAATTCTGCCTTTAGCAAGAGGAAATCCCAAATAGAGAAGAGGTGCCTTTGTTTCCTTAAAACCAGTAAAATCAGAAATCCAATTCCTAGTCTGAGCAGAAGCAAGAGAGCTGGATAAAAATTGACATTTAGCCTTGTTAAATAACATACCAGAGACTTCCTCAAAATGATGCAAAGCCTTCATCATGCATTTAATAGAATTCTTACTTCCATTACAGAAAAGAATTACATCATCCGCATAGGCAAGATGACTAACCAACATTTTAGACCTATGCTTTGGCTCGGGTGTAAGGATAATTCTGCTGAACTTGATTAAGAAGCTTGGAGAGATAATCAAATGCCAAGATAAAAATATAAGGAGACAATGGATCCCCTTGCTTTATATCTCCACCAGCTCTAAAGAAGCCATGGCTGCCACCATTAATCATCACACTATAATAATTGTTGTGTACCCACCTAGAGATTAAGTTGCAAAAATCCATACTAAATCCTTTAGTAGAAAGCACCTTTAATATGAAAGACCAACTGATTGTGTCAAAAGCTTTAGAAAGATCTAATTTGAAAATAAAATTGTTCCCCCTGCAAGGCTTGTCAAGATCAGTTAATAATTCTTGACCTAATAAAACATTCTCACATATATTCCTGTTTGTGATGAAGGCCGATTGATTTTCAGAAATCAGATTGTGCATAAGGGGTTTGATTCTCTCCACAATGATTTTGCTCAGGATTTTGGAAAAAGTATAAGTAATACTAATGGGTCCGAAATCATGCCAACTCGTTCTTATTTCGTTTTTAGGAATAAGAAAGATGAAGAAGACACAAAGTATTTAGGAAGATCTTTGCCATGGAAGAAGCTTTGGACAACGGCAATCACATCATTCTTGATGATATGCCAGAATGTTTTGTAGAAATCTAAAGAGTAACCATCGGGACTCTGTTGTTTTGTTACCATCCGGTGAATTAACGGCGAAAAAATTTCAGTTTCATCAGGAGAATGAGATAACTTAAGATCCTGTACCAAATTAATAGTGTTATGCATAAGATTATCCACAAAAATCTCAGAGTTAGTGGCCTGGAAGGAGAACAAATTTAGAAAATGATCCACTGCATCCTTAGCAATATCATCAGGATTAGTTAACCAAACATTTGAAGCAGATTTGATTTTCAGAATGGAGTTAAGTGCCCTTCTATATTTGATGACAGCATGAAAAAATTTAGAATTCCTATCACCATATAAAAATTGAGTAGCGAAGCCTTTTCGTTGTAGAAACATTTCCTCCTGTAAAATGGCATTATGTAACTTCTCATGAGCATCCATAAGAGTATGTTCAGAAACAGTCCCCTCTTCCATGCTCTTCTAAATAGCAGCTAAATCATTTTCAACATTAATGATATTAGTTTTCAAATTCCCAAAAACATGCCAATTCCAATGAGTTAAGGCTTTAGAAAGTTTTTTCTGTAAATACCAAAGTTTTATCATAGGGTTCTCAAAGTATTGATTAGAATCAATAATCCGATTATCGGCAACCACCGATTACAAAGTGGGTGAGAAATCCGGACATTTAAAAATGCGAAGCTACTTGGACTAATGGCAGTATTATGAGAGAATTTTATAAGAAGAGGTGAGTGATCAGAACCCAATCTAGCCAGGTGTTGGACTTTAGAAAGATTAAATCTGTCAAGCCAGGTTTGATTAGAGAAGACCCTAACCAGTCTTTCATAGATAGAACCTCTTCTCCATGTAAAGGGGAAACCTTCATACCCAAGATCAAAAAGCTTAGCAGCTTTAATATGATTATAAAAGGTTAGCATACCATGGAGATTAGGATTCCTGCCACCCTTCTTTTCACTAGGATGAAGAGTGCAATTAAAATCTCCCCCAACAATCCAGCCTTCAGACATAGAATGACTAACATTAATTATATTAGACCATAACTCATTTCTGAGAGGCAAAGAAGAAGAAGCATAAAGAAATGTAGCAAATCCATTAAAATGCTCAAATTCAAAATGGAAATGTAAAAACTGAGGATGATTCTGAATAATATTAATATGAAGCTCCTTTCTACAGAACAACCATATCTTATTGGAGGAGTTAACAAAAAAGTTAAACCCAGCGAGCTTCTTAGTGAATCTATCAAAATCGTCCTTACTAAAGGTTCGAGAAGAACTATAACCTGAAATTTATGAATCCGTTAAGACTTAAGACTCTATTAAGGGAGCCGGGATTGGCAACTCTCCTAATATTCCAGCATAATAGAGTTAATCATGATTAAAGGATCTTCCACCTCTAGTAAGTCTAGAGAAGGAAGAAACTGAAGTACTAGATGGAAGAATATTAGCTTCAGACAGATTTTTCAGTTCTTTCTTCTTTTTAGATTTCTAAATCACCCAGTCATCTTTAAGCTCCTTATTAATAGCATCCACATGATCAGAATGAAAAGCTAAATTTTTAGGGGGATTAAATTGAAAAACTGGATAATTGGTCACTGGAGGAAACACTTCTTTAGATTGATAAGTAGCTGATTGTAAGTTGTGCATAGATCTTTCAGCAGGAGTATTATCTTCGACCACGAGAATGCGTAACAATATCTTCAAGAACGAGATATAGATTTACCGGGGAATTTCGGTGACTTCGGAAACAAAGAAACGAAGTAGGAGGATTATCGGGAATGATAACTTCCTCATTGATAACAGGATCTTCTAAATTCTGAATGGCAGGAGAAGAATGCAACATTTCTACAGCAGTAATATTTAAATCAGGACTTAATCTAGACTCCATGATATCAGCAGTAACCTTTAGTATATCCATACCTAAATTACATTGATTAGAAATATTCAGAGGTTGAGGGTGTTGACCTCATTTTTGATGAGGTCTTCCTTTCTTCTTTTTAGTGCTTAGGATCTAGCCTTAGGCTTTTCCTTTGACTATCTTAGAGGACTAGAATTGGGACCCGCCTTTTAGAAATTCAAACCACTTCTAAACTCCCTGCAAACTCCACAAACTTGACTATAGACCCCTAATCACCTAGAGGGTTGAAATCAAATATGGAAGTTTAAAGGATGAGTTCCATAGGACTCTTTGGCCTTAGGATCGCCTACAGGTGGCACGGTGCAGTGAAGGGGCGACATACACTACACTTACACACTACATTTCCACACACTTCCTAAAACCACACCCATACCCAACTTGACCTCCCGACTCATGTAGGTGATTCACATGGATGGTCCTTAACCCCTAAGCCCTTGCGCAAGAGGGTTAGGAACAACATAAGTGAATGCCTCAAATGAGTCCTTTCATGGCTCATATGGGCTTGAAATGGCTTCATGGCTCAACCAAAATGATTTCACCCCACCCAAATTCACCCAATCTCCAATTTTCCAAATTTTCAATTTTTGACCCCAGAGACCACTACACCTACTAAACCTGCCAAAAACCCTCGAAATTACCCAGAATTTTTGCAAAATCTCCAAATTACCTAAAATTTTCCAAAATCAATCCCAAACACCTCCACATCACTCAAATTGATCATCCATACCCAAAAATACCAAAAATTCCAAGAAAACCCCCAATACCCTCCAAATACCCAAAATACCCTTCTTGGCCTAAAAATCCAAAAATTCAAAAAACTCCCAGAAAATTCCAGAAAATCCCAAATATTCCCAATTTCATTTTGTCCAACTACACCATGGGCCAATTTTGTCAATTTACCCTACTTTTGTCAAAACCCCCAAATTGACCCATTTTAACCCAAAGTGGACCCGATGTCAAACCAAACATACCCAATTGACCCCAATTTTGGTCCAATTCAATTCTAAACTTCAATTCAACATTCCCAATACCAATTTAGACCAAATCCAAGTCCAATTTGATTGACATTTGGATCCAATTTCACTTTGGGCCTTAAAGCCCAAATTTGGACCCATGACCCAAACTTAGCCCAAACTAACCCAATTCAACTCCAATTAACCCCAAATCTTTTCTAAACCTTCCTTAACATCCTCATAAACAAAACACTAACATGATTTGCCCAAGATTTTGACCCAAACCCCACTCAAATTCAACCCGAAAATCAAAAAGCCCAATTTTGACCTAAACCCAAATCTAACCCAAATAGGCCCAAACCTCAAAATTAAAACCCAACCAAAGCCAAAACCTCTTTGAAACACTCCCATAAACATTTCTAAACATTTATTTTACATCAATTTCAACTCTAGCCCAACATTGGCCCAACTTGGCCCACTTGGACCTACATTGGCCCATTCACCAAAAGAAATCAAATCCAACCCAATTCAAGTCCAAACTACCCCAAATTTGCTTCAAGTCACTCATGACACATCCATGAGCTAAACCCAATAATTATTTGGCCCAACCTCTTTACAAAATTTCATCCCAAAATCCATTTTAAAATTCAAGAGCCCACTTTCCTAATCTATCTTAAAAGCCCATCTAAAACCCTTTCAAAAAAGCCCAAAATTCTTCCAAGGCCCATATGACATTTCCCCTCATCATACTTTCAATTAAAATCATCCCTAAGTCCTAAATTCATCATCAAATAATTCCAAATCAAGCCTCATGCCAAATCACCCCTAAATACCAAAATTTTCCTTAAATCCATTTCCATGAAATTGACTTTACTTTTCCCAAGCCAAATGGAGCCATGGAGCCATGCATAAGCCATATGCAAGCCATGAGAGCCTCTTTACATGTCACCATGCCATTTTGGGCAAAAGGAGGAGGCTCTTTCCTTAACTCCTAAAGGTGGTTAACCACTTACATGATTCCACTAAACCATGCTTAAGCCTAATTGTACTTGGATTGTGACTTGACCCCACTAATCGAGCTGATCCAAATCACTTTCTCCTCGACCTAAACCAGGCCTTGGGTGGTGCACCTAGCCCAAATGGGTGGGTTGACCCATTTAGGTCCAAATCTAGCCATGCCCCATTCCACTTTGGATCAAAGCCTTTACACATGTCCATGGCCGATTGATTGCACAAACCTCCAGCCTCGACCCACCGACCACGAGGGTGACCCATGCACGGCCGGCCGGCCACCGAGCCGCCGGAAAACACCATGGCCGAGAGCTCACATGTGAGCCAACATTGAAATTCTCACTTGCCGAAGCTGCCCCATCCCTAGTGGTCACCATGGCTGATCTTCTCCTCACCGCAGCAGCTGATCCCAAGCCCTAACTCTCCCGGGAGGCCCCGACCAGCCTCTATTTAAACTCCACCCCTCTCGGCCATGAGGGAAGCCAAGCACAAACCTTGCCGAAACTGCGCCAAAATTGTTCCAAACCCTTCACCATCCTTAGAGCGGTTGATCCCGGTGTCAATCGCCCTAATCCCCACCAACGAGCCCAATTTCTCAACCGAAATTCCACCCAAAACCAGGACACTTTGCCACGAGTGAGCCAATCCTCAAATTGATCGGTCCTACACCTTCACCGGACCGAGAGGAGAAGTTTCCACCGAAAGCCCCATCTCCGGAGCCACCCGGTTGCTCCAGCCTCCAAGCTTTGTGATCGGTCGTGGTCACTTTCATAGCTGAGCGATTCACCGGACCGGGAGACTTCATCCGGAGCTTCTCGGGACCCAATCGAAGGTGCAACAACTCTCGGATTGAAGCCACACTTCTCCGAGCTAAGGTATGAGTTAACTATCCATCCCGAGCTTCGGAGATTCTCCATTTCAAATGCCTTAGTTTCAATGCATGTTAGCCGTATAGATGTGTTCGTCTCTTCAAGACGAATCCATAGAAGTATAAGAACATGAAAATCCATTGAGAATCGAGTGAGATCTTAGGGATTTAGTGTGGACGGCTCTCGGGTGAGAACACTTGGGGACGATGAACGGATGCGCGTCCATTCGATACACGCGCGCACGGACGGCCGAGGATTGCGTCGGACCGGGAGACGGTACGAGAACCGCGGGGCCCGGGCTGCCGACTCGGGTGGCGGCGTCGAATGGGAGCGCGACGCGTGTGCGTTCGGAGCTGCCGAGGTTGACGCGGCGCCGCGTGGATAAATAGAAAATTAGGGTATTTTTCTATTTATTTAATTCCCTAAACTTCAAAAATTCATATCTCTGTGTAGAAAAATCACAAAAATAAAATAAAAATACCCTCTTGCTCGGTGAACGGAGGAGAATAATGTGGAAAAGAAATCATTCAATTTCATTAAGTATTTTATTTTTTATGATTTATTTACTCTCTGCATACATTTAATTCTCCATGCATGTATACAATTCACCATGGCATGAGACCATAGGGCTTTTGAAGCCTCCGAACTTGGGAACATTCCCCGAATTTTCCAAGGTCGGAGGCCATCTCTGTGAAAAGTTATTTATTTTTCAAATGCATGTTGCTGTTTTGAGTATTTTAATTCCAAAAATTAGCATGTTGTGAAATAAATTCTAGAAATATTTGGTGATGTTCCTTATGACCAGAGAACTCTAGGAAAAATAGGACTTGAGTTAATTCACTCAGATTAACCCTAATTGGCTTAAACACCTAAAATAGGTCTTTAATTAATTAGAGTTAACCAAGTATCAAATTGACTTGAAATCAATTCTCCACTGACCTTTAGGATCAGAGGAATCCACCATAAAAATTTGAAGTCGATTGGACTTGGTTAGCCCCACTAATTGGGTTGATTAAGCCACTTAGCCATTTTAAACTTTAAAAATTCATAACTTTTAAAATACCTTTTAAAAATTCACCAAATTGGTTTTGGAGCCTCTCTGATATCAGGGGAACCTAAGAAAATTAAAATTTCAATTTTCTAAAAAAGTTGATTTTTAATAATATTTTAATATTTTTAATAATTAAAAAATAATAAAAATCACAAAAATAATAAAATTCACCAAAATGTCACATTTTGAATTTTAATCACTTAGGAACAAATCCCACATTTTTCCTAAGTCTATTTAGTGAGATATTAAATTTTAAAGCCCTAGGGTAATTTTAAAATTAAAAAAAATGTATTTTCTAGCATTTTCACTAAAATAATTATTATAAATCATAGAAAAATCAGAAAATTGCAAAATTTGATTCTCTGGTTTCCTTGATATTAGAGAGATTTTTGAAAAATATAAAATCCATTTTTCAACATTTATTTTATTTTTAAATTAATTAACACTCCAAAACTCAAAATAATTATAATAAAAATAATATAATTCAAAAAATCACCAAAATTGGTCCAAGTGCTTCTCTGGTCATTAGGAATGTCCCCTAATTTTCTTAAGGACAGAAACTTTCCCTTGGTCATGTTATCAAATTTTCCTTGAAAATCTCTATTTTCCACCAAAAATAAATATATAAATAAATTAAATACAGAAAAATCACATTTTCTCCTCTCATGTCTTTATTGACATATGAGTGAAGTCACATAAAAATTTCAAGTTCATTTAAGTTCAATTTAGTGAGTTATGAAATTATTAAGCTTAAAGGGTAAAATGGTAATTAAAATCTTTAATCCTTAATTAAAACTTTAGGTTTAATAAAAAATCAACAAGTAAAATATTTGATCCTAATCTGATTTGGATGATTGAAATTTAAATAATTAAAGGGTAGAAACCCATTAAATAATTTTAAAATGACTAAACTTTAATTAAATAATAGATTAAATTTGGAAGAATAATAAAATTGGAATTATTAAAATAAGGGATCTTTATTAGGAAGAGATTTATTCTTTAATTTAAAAATCCATAAATTAATTATATCAATTAATATTCAACTCTTAATTAAAATGATAACTCAAACTTAAAATATTAAAAGATTTAATTAAATTATTAAAATCTTTTGAAATTTCAATTAAAAGTAAAAATAAAGTAAATTAAAGATAAATTAAATTAAGATTAAATTTAATAATTAAATTAAATTAAATTAAATTAAATAATTAAATTAAATTAAATTAAACAATTAAGTTAAATTAATTAAAATTAAATTAAATTAAATTAAACAATTAAATTAAATTAAATTAAATAATTAAATTAAATTAAATTAAACAATTAAATTAAATTAAATTAAATTAAATTAAATTAAATTAAATTAAATTAAATTAAATTAAATTAAATTAAATTAAATTAAATAATTAAATTAAATTAAATCAAATCAAATTAATTAAACACCAAATCAAATTAAATTGAACTATGTTAAATTAAATTAAAACTCAATTAAATTAAGTTAAATTAAATATAACATCACCTAAGATATAAAAGAAATTAAATATAAAACAACTTGAACACTATTCCAAATTTAAACCCTTGAACTTAAATCAAATCATTTGAATACTAGCTTACTCTTGAAAGCTTTAGTTATTATAACTCCTAAATAAAACATTAAATGAAGTGTTACTTCACTCATAGGATATTCAAATGTCCTAGTTCACTGAGCAAGTTAACAAGATTTGAAAACCTCGGACGATCGATTCATTTATATAATTAAATTCATTTGGACTTAAAAACGATCCTAGAAATATTGAAAAGATGTTTAAGATCCTTCTTAAGCACTTCCTCGATATGATAGGATATTTATAAAGAACAATTGAATTTGATTGTTCTTTGATGAAGAAAATCGTCCTTAAACCAAAACACAAAGAACCTGAGACGTCATAGGAAATGACTAAGCTATAGGATTAGGAATTTGGTAGAAAACCATAACCTTTCCCTTAGCTTTACCTAGGAACTTGCTTAAATATGCTAATTGTGTTTTAAGTGCGGCTTGGGATGACGGGAAGACCCTCCGAGTACACTTTTATTTTATTGCAATTTACTTTCTTGCAATTTACTTTCTTGCAATTTACTTTATTGCGAAATGCATTTTACTTTTCTTGCATGATAAAACAAC
>JAKZJZ010000375.1:0-51872 GCA_022702705.1 Papilionanthe hookeriana x Papilionanthe teres | reverse complement strand
ACGTAGCCAACGCCATAACCCTTATCATTATAAGATCCCGACGGGCGAGCGAATAATCATACGGAGTCGAGAGTTCGAGGGATTTCTCCCCCGAATCGGAAACAACCATCCTAGGATAAGCGGCCCCTAGTCTACCCTTCGGAGCCTCGAGTCTTCTTTTCTTCCACGATCTTCTCCTCCTTCGGGGCGGTTCTTCGATCGCAAGTGATAGTGCCGGCTCGACGGGTTTCAAACTCTGAGTTGAAGCACGCACCGAAGCGGCCTGGATGTGATCCAAAATTTTCTTCGATGATTTTGTCCAGACAGTACTCCATCCATCATCAGTCGTGTAAGGGTCTATCGGAACAATGGGATCCATCGAAATAACATTGACGGAACCTCCCTTCTGGGGTTCCTTTCATGTATTCCTTTGGGATCGTTATGTTCCCTTTCCGGAGATTGTCATCGAGCCAACTCTTGAAAGTGATGCAATCCTCTATCTTGTGTCCGAGCATCCGGTGGTAAGGGCAATAGTTCGGATGATCTTTCTTATTAACTTCCTCCGGCTTCTTGGGCTCGGCACTGAAAATCCGGTGTCTTCATTAGTCATCGGAACATCTTCGCCATCGCTTCCGTTTTGAATGGGTATTCTTTATTTAGAAGTTCTCTTAAAGTACGCGATGAACGAGGTGGTTGTTCATAATGCGAGGCGACCGATAGCTCGGACGAGGTTGCGATAGCCTCGTCGAGGTTGTTGGTATGTTCGTTGTGGTGGTTGATAACTGAGCTATGGCCGCTCGATTGTATCTGCATCGGTTGCTTGCCCTTATCTACTGCCGCGACGATTCCAGATTTCTTCTCGAATGTTTTCACAGGCTTCTGCTTATCGTTCTTGTCCGCGAAACTTAACTGCTTTGCTTCTTCTTGCAAGCTCCCGGCCTTGCTAAGCAACTTCTCGAAAGTCTTGATCGTAAATCCTTTAAGGAGAAGTGCTATCGGGTCATGGATACTCTTAAGTTGGATACTGACTGCATGTTGTTCTTGAAGCTGTGGTTCACACTTCATGCTTAAGTTTCTCCATCGAAGTATGTAATCCACTAAAGTCTTGTTCGGCTTTTGTTGCTCAACCACTAGATCACCGATAGTGATGTGGTGCTGAGCCCCGACAAATCGTTTAACGAAGAGATTCTCCAGTTCTGAAAAGATCTTTACTGAACCGTTTGGTAATTCTGCGTACCAGTCAAAGGCAATCCCTGACAAACTGCTGATGAACCGGCGGAAGAGTAAGCGTCGCTCCCACCGGCATTGCAGCAACTAGCACGAAAATGTGCGACATGTTGCGAGGGTTTCTGTTCCATCAAAAGTCTTAAACGAGAGGTGGTACGAAGCCTTTCGAGTATCGGGATCGCATCGAACTCCTCGGGGTAAGGTCTACCCGTCCGAATAGATGCTCCATTCTTGGATTGTGCTAAAGCTTCTCGCACCTTGCTGTTCCACCATGTTTTTAATATCCTTTTCGGAAATCATACTTTGTGTAGAATCCTTCTTTGGTAGCTCGTCTCCATTGACGGATGTGATCTCTTTTCCTCCATCCGCAATATGGATGATCTCGCGGGGGTGTCTCTTTCGAGGCCGGGCCGACTGCGGAGAGTGGCTAAGGCGACGGCCATCTCTTCCATCCTCTTTGCCATCTGGGAAATTGTATCATCTCTTTCCCGAATCTGTGCTCTCAATACCTCCGGTTCATCTCTTTCCGCAGCTGCCGGAGCACCTTGCGAAGCTGACGATGCTCGTGTCTCGACCATGTTGATCTCGGCATACTCCTCATCCATGAACTGCGATGAGTCAACTTCATCTCCTAGTTCTTCTTCTCTTTCTTTTGCTAACCGTCGGATGTCGGTCCTTAACTTGTCCATGGCATCCTCCGAGTGGCCCTTTTCGCACGGTCTCGCGGTTGTCTCGTGACGGTTGTTGAACTTCCTTTCCGGGAGTCCCCTTTATTGCGGTAGCACTTTCTTCGATTCGAGTCTCTCGACGAGACTTTTCTTCTCGGGATAGTGCTTTGGTCTTAACTCGCCGGTAGTAGGTCGCCATACCATCCTTCTTGCGGTCGGAAGCCTAGGACCGGATGGTCCGTCGGCTATATCTTTGGAAGGTGGTATCCTCCCTAATCTGTAGACCCGATACAACAACGGGCGGAGCGGCTTTTATCTTCTTCTTTGGTTTCTCCGTGGCAACAACGAGGTTCTATTCGCGGTACGAGGCGGGATTTGGCGGCACCCGTCCTATCCTTCTTAAGATTTACGATACGTGGGCATCTTTCTTTCTTTGCCAATCTTTCTATAACGACTTGCGGCCGAGCCGATGGCGTGGTCTTATCCCTTTTCCTCTTGTAATTGTTGTAGTATGCGTGGTCGGGGTAATGCGGTGGCGATCCTACGAACATCCTCTTCATCGATGCGACGAGAGAGGGGTGAAACCTGCTCCCTTCTAACTGGTCGGTATATACTCGGGCGGTTCTTCTCTTTCCTCGGGAATTTCTTCCAGAAAAGCAACTTCGGCGGCTACTAGCTTTCTTGGCGATCTTCTACGCTTCTATTTCTCCTTTCGAGTCCGAGTTAGGGATGCAACTCTTGAACTCGGACCCAATCTCGAAAACGAGATGGTATTGTAGCAAAGTACGCACCCTCCGCGGTGACGGGCTCATCACGGACTTGGATTTCCTTCCCCTTCGTTTGGCAGAAGTCGGGGTAGGCGCCGAGATGACTAGACCGGCGGGGGTAGAGACAACGGTCCTCCTACGAACGAGTGGTACTCCTTATCGAGTGGAATCCTTTGCGGGGAAGGAATTCTTGAGCCGACTTCAAATTGAACTCGATCACGTGCTCTTCGATTTCGACACTTTGTCCATTAGTGTGAAGAGAGTGACGTCGACGAACTTAACATCCGTGTTGCCAAATCCTTGTCAGAAACGGATGATCCCATTGTCGGGCGATTCATCCTTGTAAACGGCGAAGTCCATTCCATTGGTGAAGGAGAAGATTAGCTTTGGGCGGTCATTTTCGCAGGGCGATTCCGAATGTCAATCCCGAATCATGCTTCTTTTCGTTGTAAAGTTTAGGACGAAAAAGAAAGAGTCCGAACACATTTTCGTTTATCTTAGTGTATTTGTGATTTTAAAAGAATTTATTCATCGAAAGAGTCGTTTATTAGAGGATTTGTTTATTAGGAATGGAATGTTTAAAGGTATAGAAAAGGTAAGGGATTCGATTCAGAATCAGAAAGGAAGAGAAAGTCTTATACAAGACTTCTCGACTCGAATGACCGCTCCTAAACTAACACTTATTGGTGGTCCACCCCACCTCGAAAAGAGGTAAGAGGATCTCGGAACCTCTCCGTTTAAGCGGTGTCTAAACAGTGGCTCCTAAATCCGAGAGGAGTTGGCTATACTCGTTCAAGACGAAATGAACGGGTATTCCATCGGAAGAATGGTAGTTTTGGTCCATTAGGGACATGGACTCACCACCGATTTATGAAAACAAAACCATCTGATCAAAATGGAGAGAGGAACTAGTCCCCAGCGGAGTCGCCAGAAGTTGTACGGTTTATTTTTTAGGTTGTGTGTATGTAAAGGTCGTTTATAAAAAGTAGGAATTTCGCATTTTGAAATTTGATCTACGAATATATATAGATATATATATATATATATATATATATATATATATATATAATTTAGAAAGTAGTATTTGATTTTGAAAATAATTTTAAATTTGAAAATTTTATGATATGAAATCAATCCGATCTCACATCCCGAATAGTTTATATAAATGAGCACCGCATCATGAACCGTGTATCTATCCCGAAGAATAGACACACTTGCTTGATGATGGGGCTCGATTAAATAAACTAGAAGATATGTGACATCCATTTGGTCTGCGAACCAACTTTATAAGGCTGACAAGTTCCCATGTTTAATATAAAGAAATTAAACGGGGTTTATATTACTCGGATTCTTAAAGTTCCCTATAAGGGCAAGCCCTATAGTTAATTACATCTTAAATGTCCGAAGACACTTAAGAAAACTCTCGATAATGATCAGTGGTTTTGCTCTCAAGAATTTCAAAGTTCAAGGTTTTCAAAGGATTTGAGTGTTGGAAATTTCAATAGGGAATTGATCAAATTTGGAACAGTTTATTTTAAGAGTCCAAAGAAAGAGAAGTAGGAGAAGTCGAGGATCCAAGAAGAATCTTGGCAACTTCTCAAACTATCCTATTGTTTGGCTTGAATTTGAGAATATTATTTAATGTTGTCAATCTTGCCAATTTTATTTAATTAGGACTTATATTAGTATGACATAATCATACAAATAGTCTCGAAGATGTGAGGGTTTATGTCGTACCAAACGACTACCTCGGAGTCCTAAGACCGGTTAGGGCTTAATTTACATAACATGATTATGCAAATGCCTAACAAAAGGGTTGAGGATTTATGTTGCACTAAGAAAACTACCTCGAAGTCCTTCGGTTTGGTTGTTTAATTCTAGGAATGTTTAGGCGATGTAGAGTTGTTTCTTGATGAAGATGGCCGTGCTGCCCACCGTGCTCCAAGCTCCTTGTTGTTTCAGAGGTTTAGTTTTAGAAGTCATAAATCAGGAGATGAGAGAAGTGTTTTGGTTTAGAGAAAATCTTAAAATCCAAGTGTGTCGGCATATTTTTAGGTTGTGTGTTGTATTTTGAAAAGGAGGTCGCCTACAGAAATTGTTGGCGAATTTTTAATTTAATTTAAATAAATAATTTGAAAAGTAGTATTTGATTTTGAAAATAATTTTAAATTTGAAAGTTTTAAGATATGAAATCAGCCGATCTCACATCCCAAATAATTTATATAAACGAGCACCGCACCATAGCTGAGTATCTATCCGGGGAATAGACACCTTTGCTTGATGATGGGGCTCGATTAAATAAACTAGAAGATTTGTAACATCCGTTTGGCATCACGAACCAATTTTATAAGCCGACAAATTCCACTAGCTTAATATAAATGAATTAAACGGGATTTATATTACTCAGGTTCTTAAAATTCCTATAAAGGCGAGCCACTATAGTTAATTACATCTTAAGTGACGGGAATCACCTAAGAAAACTCTCGATAATAATCGGTAGTTACTGCTCTCGAGAATTTCAAAGTTTAAGTTTTCGAAGGATTGAATTTTAGAATTTCGATAGGGAATGGATCGAGTTTGGAACAATTTATTTTAGGAATTCAATGGAAGAAAGGTAGGAGAAATTACAGATTCGAAGCGAACTTCGGTAATTTCCCGACTATCCTATTGTTTGAATTGAATTTAGGAAAGTCCTAATGTTTGTTTAATGTTTTAATCCTGCCAATTTTAATTAATTAGGATTTATATTTGTATGATAAAATCATACAAATAGCCTCGAAGATGTGAGGGTTTATGTCGTGTCGAACGACTACCTCGGAGTCCTAAGACCGGTTAGGGCTTAATTTACATAATATGATTATGCAAATGCCTAACGAAGAGCTGAGGATTTATGTTGCACTAGGCGAACTACCTCGAAGTCCTATGACTTGGTTATTTAATTCTAAGAATGGTTTTTGCGATGTAGATTTCGGTTTTGTCGACGACGATGGCCGTCTTTGCCCACCATGCTTCGAGCTCCTTGTTGTTGCGGAGGTTTAATTTTAGAAGTCATAAATCGAGGAGATGAGAGAAGTGTTTTGTTTTAGAAATCTTAAAGTCGAGTGTTTTTATGTTTTAATTAAAACAAATCTTAAAGTTGATTATAACAACACGGTTAAGATCCCGCGGTTCCATCCTTAGGCATCGTTATTTTTATCGGATTCACTTAGTCCGGATGAATTTTCTAAACTCAATTAAATGAGTTCCACACTTTCATTTAGGCCAGTGGGAAATCCAGTTAGCAACACGTAGGTTACATCATCAGAGGTATTCCAGATCATCCAACAAGACGTTTTAATTTAGTTGTAGTTGTAGTTTTGTTGTTTTGTTTGTGATTAAATTTTGAGTTGTTTTATATTTTGAAATGTTGTGACGATGAATTTTATCTTGTAATGACTTTTAATTTAATTTTAGTTTCAGTTTTAGGGACTTACCTAAAAGTTTTGGTTTTCATGCGACGAGTTGTTTATCATGCGAGAAATGTAAGTGCGATGCGATTAAATAAATTGCAATAAGGTAAATTGCGATAAAATAAAAGCGTGCTGGAGGGTCTTCCCGTCATCCCAAGTTGCACTTAAACACAATTAGAATATTTAAGCATTTAAAGGAAGTTCTAAGTTAAGGTAAGGGAAGGGTTATGGTTTTCTGCAGAGTTCCTAATCCTATAGCTAGTCATCTCCTATGACGTCTGAGGTTCTTGTATTTTGGGTTTGAGGACGATTTTCTTCATCGAAGAACAATTAAGTTCGATTGTTCTTATAAACATCCTATCATATCGAGGAAGTGTTTAAGACGAATCTTAAACGTCTTTTAATATTTACTAGGATTATTTTAAGTCGAGAGAATTTAATTATACAAATGAATTAATCGTCAAGGAGTTGAGTTTTGTTATCTTACTCGATTAACTAGGACATTTGAATATCACATGAATGAAGTAACACTTCACTTAACACTCCATTTAGGAGTTATGACAACAAGAGCTTTCGAGGGCGAATGGATGTTGAATGATTTATGATTTAACTTAATTTCGATTAATGGGTTAAGTTTGGAATAGTGTTGAAGTTGTTTTAGATTTATTTTTGAATTCTTTATGTCTTAGGTGATGTTATATTTAATTTAATTTAATTTAATTTAATTTAATTTAATTTAATTTAATTTGGTTTAGTTTTAATTTTAATTTAATTTTATTTTTAATTTTAATTTAATTTAAATTTTATTTTAATTTGATTTTATTTTTTATTTAATTTAATTTAATTTAACATGCTTTAATTTAATTTAATTTAATTTAATTTAATTTAAGTTAATTTAATTTTATTTTATTTTTAATTTAATATTTTATTTTTTTATGTTTTAAAGATGATTTAATTTAATTGTTAAAGTATAAATTTAATTGAAATTTTGATTGAATTTAGTTTAAATGTTTTAATTTTAATTTAATTTATTGATTAAGTCTTTTAGTATTTTAAATCTTGAGTTTGGATTATCATTTTAATTAGGAATTAAATATTATTGAGGTGATTAATTTAGGGATTTTTTTAGATTAAAGAATAAATCTCTTCCTAATAATATCCCTATTTTAATAATTCTAAATTTTTTTATTATTCTTCCAAATTTAATTAATTATTTAATTAAGGTTTATTTTGATTATTTTTTATGGGTTTCTACCCTTAATTATTTAAATTTCAATCATCCAAATCAGGTTAGGATCAAATATTTCACTCTTTCATTTTATTAAACCTAAAGTTTTAATTAAGGGTTAAAATTTTAATTACCATTTTGCCCTTGAAGCTTAATAATTCCATAACTCACTAAATTGAGCTTAAGTGAACTTGAAATTTTTATGTGACTTCTCTCATATATCAATCAAGACATTAGAGGAGAAAATGTGATTTTTACGTATTTAATTTATTTATATAATTATTTTTGGTGAAAAATGGGAATTTTCGAGGAAAATTTAATAACATGACCAGGGAAAGTTTATGTCCTTAAGAAAATTATGGGACATTCCTAATGACAAGAGAACCACTTGGACCGATTTTGGTGATTTTTTGAATTATATTATTTTTATTATAATTATTTTGAGTTTTGGAGTATTAATTAATTTAAAAATAAAATAAAGGTTGAAAAATGAATTTTATATTTTTTAAAAGTCTCTCGATATCAAGGAAATTGGAGAACCAATTTTTATAATTTTCTGATTTTTCTTTGATTTATTAGAATTATTTTAGTGGAAATGCTTAGAAAATACATTTTTTTATTTTAAAATTACCTTAGGGCTTTAAAATTTAATATCTCACCATAGAGACTTAAGAAAAATATGGGATTTGTTCCTAAATGATTAAAATTCAAAATGTGACATTTTGGTGAATTTTATTATTTTTGTGATTTTTATTATTTTTTAATTATTAAAAATATTAAAATAATGCAAAAAATTAACTTTTTTGGAAAATTGCAATTTTAATTTTCTTAAATTCCCCTGATATCGAGAGGCTCCAAAACCGATTTGGTGAATTTTTTAAAAGGATTTTGAAAGTTATGAATTTTTTGAGTTTAATTTTGGGCTAAATGGCTTAATCGACCCATTTGATAGGGCTAACCAAGTCCGATTGACTTCAAACTTTTATGGTGGGTTCCTACGATCCTGAAGGTCGGTGGAGAATTGATTTCAAGTCAATTTGATGTGTGATTAGCTCTAATTAATTAGAACTCCATTTTGGGTGTTTAAGCCGATTAGGGTTATTCAAGTGAGTTAACTCGAAACTTTATTTTCTAGGGTCCTACGAGTCATAATAAAGATCACCAAATTTTCCTAGAATTTATTTCACAATATGCTTGATTATTAGAATTAAAATACTCGGAATAAGAACTTAGGATTGAAAAATTAATAACTCTTCGATAGGGATGGCCTACGATTTTGGAAAATTCGGGGAATGTTCCCGAATTCGGAGAGCTTAAGCCCTATGGTCTCATGCCATGGTGAATTGTATACATGCATGGAGAATTGAAAATGTGCGAGAGAGTAAATAAATAATTAAAAATAAAATACTTGATGAAATTAAATGATTTCTTTTCCACATTATTCTCCTACGTTCAGCTGACGAGAGGGTATTTTTATTTTATTTTTTCGATTTTCCTACACAAAGTTATGCATTTTTGAAGTTTAGGGAATTAAATAAATAGGAAAATAACCTAATTTCCTACTTATCCACGCGGCGCCGACTCGAGCCTAGGCATCTCCGAAGCGCCGCGTGTCGTCTTCGATTCGGCGCCGCCATCCGACTCGGCGATCCGGGGCCCCGCGGGTCGCGTACCAACGCGGCTGTCGGCTCGATCCGGACCGTCCACTCGATACACGCTCGATCCGAGCGGCTCCCGGTCATCGTCTACGGCGGGTGTGCACCGTGACCATCGACCTTCTAACCCTAATTTCTCGCTCGATTCTCGACGGATTTTCGTGTTCTTATGCTCTATGGATTCGTCTTGAGGAGACGAACACATCCATACGGTAAACATGTATTTAAATCGACTCGAATTAAATAGAGAATCTCTGTAAGCTCGGGAAGAAGAGTGAGTCCATACCTTTGCTCGGAGAGTGAAGCTTCGATGCGAGAGTTGTGTCACCTTCGATTGGGTCGAAGCAAGCTCCGGATGAAGTCCCTTGGCACAGTGAATTGTCTAGGTAAGATTTCGACCAAGCCCGATCACAAAGCTTGGAGAGTCTGGAAGCAATGGCTGGCTCGGTGAGGGGCTTTTCTTTGGTAAACTTCTTCCCTTAGTGCCAGTGAAGGTGTAGGATCAATCAATTTGGGGATTGGTCCATTTATGAAGAAGTGTCCCGGTTTTTGTCTTTGAAGTTTGAACTCGAAATTGAGCTCGAGTTGGAGGGAATTGGAGCTGGAATCCGGTGGGAATCAAGTGCTCTATGTACGGGAGTGGTACGGAATGATTTTGACGAGTTTCCTTAAGGTTGGTTCGGCACCTCTTCCATGGCCGAGAGGGGTGGTGTTTAAATAGGAGAGGCTGGAGGCTCTCGCAGGGAGTCAGGGGCCGGGATCGAGCTGCTCTTAGCAAGGGAAGAACATTCGCGATAGCCACTGGGCATGGGGCGACTCGGCGAAAGTGGAATTTCAATGCTTGGCTCCTTCCCATGTCTCGGCCATGGCGTTTTCCGGCGGCCGGGTGGTCGGCCGGCGGGCATGGGTCACCCTCGGGGTCGGGTGGGTCGAGGGCTGGAGGTTTGTGCGGTCGATTGGCCATGGACATGTGTAAAGGGCTTGGGTTAAAATGGTATGGGGGAGAGGCCATTTTGGCTTGATTTGGGTCAACCCATCCTTTTGGGCTAGGTGCACCACCCAAGACTTGGTTTAAGTTTGAAGAGAAAGTGATTTGGCTCGGCTTGATTAGTGGGGTCGAAGTCACAATCCAAGTACAATTAGGATTAAGCATGGTTTAGGGGAGACATGGAAATGGTTAATTACCTTAAGGGAATATGGAAAGGACCTCCTCCATTTGCCCAAGATAGCATGGTGACATGTAAAGGGGCTTTCATGGCTTCCATGTGGCTCATGCATGGCTTCATGGCTTGCATATGGCTTGCACATAGCTTGGCTTACTTGTATGATAATGGATTTTGGCATTTTTGATAAATGTATGAGAGGTTAACATGAAGCTTGATTTAGAATAAATTTATATTTGATTGGAACTTTAGGGATAGTTTTAATTGAAGTCATGATGAAGAAGAGTGTCACATGGGCTTTGTATGAATTTTGGGCCTTTAAAATTTAGTGAAGATGGGCTTTTAAAATGGTTTAGGGAAGTGGGCTTTTGGATTTTAAAATGGATTTTAGGATGAAAGTTTGGTAAAGGCTTGGGCCAAATAATTGTTGGGTTTGGTTTAGGGATGTTTCATGAGTGATTTGGAATAAATTTGAGGTGGTTTGGGCTTGAATTGGGTTGAATTTGGGTTTATTTGGTACATGGGCCAATGTAGGTCAAATTGGGCTAACTTGGGCCAATGTTGGGCTAAGGTTGAAATTGATGTAAAATTAATGTTGGGAAATGTTTATGGGAATGTTTCAAAGAGGTTTTGGCTTTGGTTGGGTTTTGATTTTGGGGTTTGGGCTTATTTGGGTTAGGTTTGGGCTTAGGTCGAAATTGGGTCTTTTAGCTTTGGGTTGAATTTGAGTGGGGTTTGGGTCTAAATTTTGGGCAAATCATGTTAGTGTTTTGTTTGTGGGGATGTTAGGGAAGGTTTAGAAAAGATTTGGGGTTAATTGGAGTTGAATTGGGTGAGTTTGAGCTAAGTTTGGGTCATGGGTCCAAATTGGGCTTTAAGGTCCAAAATGAAATTGGGTTCAAATGCCAATCAAATTGGACTTGGATTTAGTCTAGATTGGTGTTGGGGATGTTGAATTGAAGTTTAGAATTGAATTGGACCAGAATTTGGGTCAATTGGGTAGGTTTGGTTTGACATTGGGTTCACTTTGGGTTAAAATGGGTCGAATTGGGGATTTTGACAAAAGTGGGGTAAATTGACAAAATTGGCCCATGGTGTAGTTGGACAAAATGAAATTGGGAATATTTGGGATTTTCTGGAATTTTCTGGGAATTTTCTGAATTTTTGGATTTTTTGGCTAAGAATGATCAATTTGAGTAATGTGGGAATGTTTGAGATTGATTTTGAGGAATTTTTGGTATTTGGAGATTTTTTTGAAAAGTTTGGGTAATTTCAAGGGTTTTGGGTAGGCTAGGCGGGTGTAGGGTCCCGGGGGTCAAAAATTGAAAATTTGGAAAGTTGAAGATTGGGTAAATGTAAGTGGAATGAAATCATTTTGGTTGAGCCATGAAGCCGTATCAAGCCCACATGAGCCATGAAGGGACTCATTTGAGGCATTCACTATGTTGTTCCTAACCCTCTTAGCCGAGGGCTTAGGGGTTAAGGACCATCCGTGTGAATTACCCTCGTGAGTCAGGAGGTCAAGTTGGGTATGGGTATGGTTTTAGGAGGTGTGTGAAAGTGTGGTGTATAAGTGTAGTAAGAGTGTAAGTCAGCCCTTTCACCAGACCAGGCCACCTAGGGCAGTCCTAAGACCAAAGAGTCCTATAGGAACTCATCCTTAAAACTTCCACATTTGATCTCAACCCTCTAGGTGATTAGGGGTCTACAATCGAGAGTTTGTGGAGTTTGCAGGGACTTAAGAAGTGGTTTAAATTTCTAAGTGGTGGGTCCCAATTCTAGTCCTCTAAGATAGTCAAAGGAAAAGCCTAAGGCTAGATCCTAAGTACTAAAAAGAAGAAGAGAAGACCTCATCAAAAATGAGGTCAACAAAGTGTTTTTAATATTTAATTAAAACAAATCTTAAAGTTGTTTAAACAGAACCGATTAAGATCCCACAGTTCCGTCATCCCGGCACCGTTATTTTCTTTGAATTCACTTAGTCCATATGAATTTGCTAAACTCGGTTGAATGAGTTCCACACTTTCATTTAGACGAGTGGGAAATCCCGTTAGCAACACGTGGGTTACATCATCCGAGGTATTCCCGATCATTCAACGAGACATTTTAATTTAGTTGCAATTGTACTTTTGTTGTTCAGTTTGTGATTAAATTTTGAGTTGTTTTATATTTTGAAATGTTGTGGCGGTGATTTTTATCTTGCAATGACTTTTAATTTAGTTTTGGTTTCAGTTCAGGGACTATCTACAAGGTTTTGGTTTTCATGCAACGATCTTGTTTAACATGCAAGAAAAGTAAAGTACAGTGCATGTAAGTAAATTGCAATAAAAGCGTACCTGGAGGGTCTTCCCGTCATCCCAAGCTGCACTTAAAACACATGTTAAGGCATTTAAATATTTCAACAGATACCTAGGTATAAGGGAAGGGTTTCGGTTGTCTACCAAATTCCTAATCCTATTGCTAGTCATCTCCTATGACGTCTAGGTTGTTGGTTTAGTTTAAGGATGATTTTCTTCATCAAAGAACAATTAAATTCAATTGTTCTTCTAAAACACCCAATCGTATCGAGGAAGTGTTTAAGATTAATCTTAAACATCTTTTCGATACTTCTGAGATTGTTTCGAGTCCAAGTAAATTTAGTTGCACATGTGAATTAATCATCCAGGGGTTTAAGTTTTGTTCACTTGCTCAGTGAACTAGGACATTTGAATATCCTATAAGTGAAGTAACACTTCACTTGATACTTCATTTAAGAGTTATAAGAGCTTTAAAAGGGCAAATTTATTAGGTATTCTGATGATTTGAACTTAATGATTTAATTTCAATTTTGACTTAATTATAGAAATTAGTTTAAGTTTGGAATAGTGTTCAAGTTATTTTAGATTTAATTCTTAATGATTTCATTTAGGTTTGTTATTAAATGATTTTGATTTAATTTAATTCAACTTAATTTTAATTTAATTTTAACTTAATTTGATTTGATTTTGATTTTAATTTAATTTGGTTCAATTTAATTTAATTTAATTTAATTTAATTTTAATTTTAATTTAATTTAATTTAATTTAATCTTAATTTAAATTTAGTTTTATTTTAACTTTAATTTAATTTTTAATTTAATTTATTTAATTTAATTTAATTTAGTTTAGTTTTAATTTAATTTTAATTTAATTTAATTTTTATTGAATTTAATTTTAATTAATTTTAATTTTAATTTAATTTGATTTTAATTTAGTTTTAATTTTAATTTAATTTTAATTTACTTTAATTTAGTTTAGTTTAATTTTAATTTAATTTTAATTTGATTTAATTTTTAATTTAGTTTAAATTTAATTTTAATTTAATTTTAGTTTAATTTTAGTTTTAATTATTAATTTGGATTATTATTTTAATTTTTTAATTAAGAATTAAGTATTATTGAATTGATTTAATTAGGGATTTTTAAATTAAAAAATAAATATCTTCTTAATAATATCCCTACTTTAATAATTCCAATTTTTATTATTCTTCCAAAATTTCAATTAATTAATTAATTAAAGTTTTATTTTAATTATATTAGAAATGGTTAGTAGGTTTATACCCTCGATCATTTAAGTCTCGATCATCCAAAATCGAGTTTAAAATCACATATTTTACCCTCCTTTTTGATTAACCCTAAAATTTTAATTAAAGGTTGAAATTTTTAATTACCCTTTTGCCGCTTGAAGCTTAATAATTACTATAACTCACTAAACTAAGCTTCAAATGAAATTGAAATTTTTATGTGACCTCACGCACATATCGATTAAGACGTTAGAGGAGAAAATATGATTTTTACGTATTTAATTTATTTATGTAATTATTTTTAATGGAAAATAGGGGTTTTCAAGAAAAATTCGATAACATGACCGAGGAAATGTTTCTGTCCTTAAGAAAATTATGGGATGTTCCTAATGACCAGAGGACCATTTGGACCAATTTTGGGGATTTGTTTTAATTATATTTTATTTATTATAATTATATTGAGTTTTGGAGTATTGATTAATTTAAAAATAAAATTGAAGTTGAAAAATAGGGTTTATATTTTTCAAAAATCTCTCTGATATCAGGGAAATTAGAGAACAAAATTTTATATTTTTCTGATTTTTCTTTGATTTATTATAAATAATTTAGTGGAAGTGTTAAAGAAAATCATTTTTTATTATTCAAAAATTGTTTTAAGCCTTTAAAATTCAATATCTTACCCTAGAAACTTAGGAAAAATATTTGGTTTGTTCCTAGGTGATTAGAATTCAAAATGTGACATTTTGGTGATTTTTAATATTTTTATCTTTTTTATTATTTTTTTATTAAAATATTAAAATAATGATAAAAATCAACTTTTTAGAAAATTACAATTTTAATTTTCCTAAGTTCCTACGATATCGAGAGAAGCTCCAAAACCATTTTTGTGAATTTTTGAAAAGTATTTTGTGAGTTATGAATTTTTAAAATTTAATTTTATCCATTTTTGCTTAAGAGGTTTAATCGACCCATTTGGTGAGGCTAATCGAATCGATTGACTTCAAATTTTTATGTGATGTTCCTCTGATTCTAAAGATCAGTGAAGAATTGTTTTCAAGTTAATTTGATGTGTAGGTAACCCTAGTTAATTAAAGTTCAATTTTGGGTGTTTATGCGAATTAGGGTTGTTTCATGTGAATTAACTCAAAACTTTATTTTCTAGGTTCATCGCAGTCATAAGAAACATCACCAAATTTTCACTAGAATTTATTTTACAACATGCTAATTATTGGAATTAAAATACTAAAAATAGTAACATACAATTGAAAAATCAATAACTTCTCATAGGGATGGCCTCTGACCTTGGAAAGTTCAGGGAATGTTCCCAAGTTCAGAGGCTTCAAAAGCCCCATGGTCTTATGCCATGGTGAATTGCCTATGAAAATGGAGAATTAAAACAATGCAGAGAGTAAATAAATCATTAAAAATAAAATACTCAATTAAAATACTTTATTTCTTCTCCACATTATTCTCCTACATTCTGCGAAGCGAGAGGGTATTTTTGTTTTATTTTTATGATTTTTCTACACAAAGTTATGCATTTTTGAAGTTCTGGGTATTTAATAAATAAGAAAATTCCCTAATTTTCTACTTATCCGGCGCGGCGCCCTGTCATCCTCGGCATATCCGAATGGTCACGCGACGCGCTTTGATTCGGCGTCGCCATCTGAGTCAGCTGCCACGGGGCTCGCGGTTCACGTACCATCTCCTGGTCCGACGCCATCTGAGCCGTCCGCTCGGTACACGCGCGATCCAACGGCTCCCGGTCATCGTCTACGACTGGTGTGCACCCGTGACCGTCCACACTAAAAGCCTAAGATCTCGCTCGATTCTCGATGGATTTTTATGTTCTTATACTCTATGGATTCGTCTTGAAGAGACGAACATATCCATACGGTTTATGTGGCATGAAATTAACTTGATCAAAATAGACAATGTTCGGAATATCGGGAAGAAGAGAGCTCGAACCTTTGCTCGGAGAAGTGAAGCTTCGATGCGAGAGTTGTGTCACCTTCGATTGAGTCGAACGAGCTCCGGATGAAGTCTTTGGCCACGAGGATTACTGGACACTGATTTCCACCGAGACCGATTTCAACCTTTGGAGAGCTAGAACAAATGGGTGGCACGGAGAGGGGGCTTTCACTTGGGGAACTCCTTCTCTTGGTCTTGTGCGGGTGTGGGAGAGTTTTATTTGATTTTGGTGGAGGATGCGAAAGTGTCTGTTACGTCACGAGAATTGAGCTCCAAAATTGAGCTCGATCGGTGAGAATTAGGCGGGAGGACGGTGGGGATCAAATGCTCTTGGCTAGGGGAAGCTTTGTGAGGAGTTTGGAGGGATTTTGTGAAGGTCGATTTTAGCTGACCTTTTGGCGAGAGGGTTAGGCTGGATTAAATAGCCATGGCCACGGCCTTTCGGGGGAGTTAGGGGCTGGGATCGAGCTGCTCGCGGTGAGGAGAAGAACGGCCACGATGGCCATTTGGAGTGGGGCGGCTCGGCCGTGGGGAATTGCAATTTTGGTTGATTTGGACCTCTCGGCTCTGGTGTTTTCCGGCGGCTGTGGAGGCCGGCCGGCCGAGTTCGGGTCCGTTGTTGTGATCGGGAGGATCAGTGCTTGAGGTTTGTGAGTTCAATTATCAAATGCCATATGTAAAGAGGATGAATTGAAATGGAAAGGGGAAGAGGTGATTTTGGCTTGGTTTGGGTCAACCCATGTATTTGGGCTTGGTTCACCTCCCCATGGCCTGATTTTGGGGTGAGGAGGTCGGGTGGGTCGGGCTCGCATGTGTGGTGAAGTCCACATCCAAACATATTTAGATTAATTTTGGGTTAAGGGTAATCATGGTTAAGGCTAATGACTTTAAGGTAACCTAGAAAGAGCTTCCTCCATTTGCCCGATGTGGTATGGTCACATGTCGAACCTTTCATGGCTTCACATGGGGCTTAAGGATGGCTCCATGGCTCTTATATGGCTTGGGAAAAGTTGGCTCGGTTTCATGGAAATAGGTTTTAGGAATTTTGGTATTTTGGTGTGAAATTTGGATAGTTTGTCATATGACTTAATTTAGAAAAGTTTGATTGTTGATTTAGAATTTAGGGATGATTTTAATTAGTGAAATGATGAATGGAGTGTCATATGGGCTTTAGCATGAAGTTTGGGCTTTTAAAATTTGGTAAAGGTGGGCTTTTAAAATGGTTTTAGGGGAATGGGTTTTTTTTATGTTTCAAAATGGGCTTTTAAATCAAAAAATTTATAAAGGGCCATGCCAAATAAATGTTGGCTTTAGTTTAAGGATATGTCATGAGTGATTTAAAACAAATTTGGAGTGATTTGGGATTGAATTGGATTAGATTTGGGTTTTATTTGGTAAAGGGGCTAAGTTGGGCCAAATTGGGCTAACTTAGGCTAGGGTTGGGCTAATGTTGAAATTGATGTAAAATGGATGTTGAGAAATATTTATAGGTGTGTTACAAAGAGTTTTCAACTTTGGTTGGGGTTCAATTTTGGGATTTAGGCTAAGTTAGGGTTAAGCTTGGGTTTAGGCTAAATTGGGGATTTTGGGTTTGGGTTGAATTTGAGTGGGGTTTGGGTTCAAGTTTTGGGCAAATTATGTTAGTGTTTTGTTTATGGAGATGTTAGGGAAGGTTTAGAAAAGATTTGGGGTTAATTGGAGTTGAATTGGGTTGGTTTGGGCTAAGTTTGGGTTATGGGTTAAAATTGGGCTTTAAGCTTAAAAATGAAATTGAATTCAAATGTCAATCAAATTGGGCTTGGATTTGGTCTAGATTGATATTGGGGATATTGAATTGAAGTTTAGAATTGAATTGGATCAAAATTGAGGTCAATTGGGGTGATTTGGTTTGACATTGGGTTCATTTGGGTTTAAAATGGGCTAAATTGGGGGTTTTGGTAAAAGTGGGGTAAATTGGTAAAATTGGCCCATGGTATAGTTGAACAAAATGAAATTGGGAATATTTGGGATTTTCTGGAATTTTCTGGGAATTTTCTGAATTTTTGGATTTTTCTGGCTAAGAATGGCATTTTGGGTATTTGGAGGGTATTGGGGGGTACTTTTGGAATTTTTGGTATTTTTGGCTGTAAATGATCAATTTGATTGGTGGGGAAATGTTCAAGGTTAATTTTGGAAAAGTTTTGGGTGATTTGGAAATTTTGGTGGTTTTGGGTAGTTTCAAGGGCTTTTAGTAGGTTTAGTGGGTCCAGGGCCTACAGGGTCAAAAATTGAAATTTTGGAAAAATGAAAATTGAGCCGAGTGTGAGTGAAATGGAATCAATTTGGTTGAGCCATGAAGCCATATTAAGCCCATAGGAGCCATGAGAGGACTCGTTTGAGGCGTTCATCTATGTTGTTCACAACCTCTTAGCTGAAGGCTTAGGGGTTAAGGTCCATCCATATGAATTATCTACATGAGTCGGGAAGTCAAGCTAGGCATGAATAGTTTTAGGATTTGGAATGTGTGTAAAAGTGTAATGTGTGCGGGTGAACCCTCACTGAGACCGAGCCACCACAGGTGATCTAAGGCCGAAAGTCCTATAGGGAACTCATCCTTTAAACCTCCGCATTTGATTTCGACCGTCTAGGTGATTAGGGGTTTACAATCAAGCTTGTGGGGTTTGTAGGGAGTTAAGAAGTGGTTGAGTTTCTAAAGGGGTAGGTTCCATTTCTAGTCCTCTAAGATAGTCGAAGGAAAAGCTGAGGCTAGATCCTGAAGTACTAAAGAGGAAGAGAAGACCTCATCGAAAATGAGGTCGACGAGCTAAAGTACATCATTTGAATTTCTTTGCCTCTGAACATTTTTGTTTAACATGCAAGAAAAGTAAAGTGCATGATGTAGCAATTGCAATAAAGTAAAAGCGTACCTGGAGGGTCTTCCCGTCATTCCAAGATACACTTAAAACACATGTTATAGCATTCAAATATTTGCAATAAATACCTAAGTAAAAGCTAAGGAAGGTTCTCGTTGTCTACCAAAATCCTAATCCTATTGCAAGTCAATTCCTATGACGTCTAGGTTCTTGGTTTTGTGGATGATTTTTTCGTTTCATCAAAGAACAATTAATTCCAATTTTTCTTCTAAACATCTCATCGTATCGAGAAAGTGTTTAAACGAGTCCTAAACATTTTTTCAATACTATTGAGATTATTTTTAGTCTAAATGAATTTCAACAGATAAAATTAATCATCCAGGAATTTAGTTTTGTTTTGCTTCTTGCTCAGTGAACTAGGATGTTTGATTATCCTATGAGTAAAGTGATATTTTACTTGATGCTTTATTTAAGAGTTATACTAATAAATGTCTTTTGTGGCAAATGAAGTTCGTTAAAGAATTTAACCTCCGTTTCGATTAAGATTGAATTGATAGTTTAGAATAATTTAATTTAGTTTCAAAGTTCAAGTTGATTTTTCATGTTTTAAACTGTTTGAATTGAAAGAGGTGTTTAGATTATTTAATTCGATTAAAATTTTAATGATTTTGATTTTAATTTGATTTATCACATATTTTTAGGTCAATTTTAATTGGTTTGATTTTGTATTTTATTTTAATTATGAATTGTTTTGAGATTGATTTTTAATGTTTCAAATTTGTTTTAGATTTGTTTTCAAGTGATTTCAATTTAATTTTAATGTTCTCAATTTAATTTAATTTCGATTATCAAATCGCCTAATGTTTTAAGCTCTTAATTTAATTAAGGGTTATTTTCCTCTTTAATTATTTAATTATTAATTCCAATTATCATCTTAAGTTTAATTAAGAGTTAAATATTATTAAAGTGATTCATTTAGTGATTTTAAATTAAAGAATTGGTATCTCTTAAAAATCATATCCCCCTAATCTTAATAACCCAAAATTTAATTATTCTCCCAAAATTTAAATGATTTAATTAATTAAGGTTCCATTTTTTGGATATTTTCAAAGTGACTAATAGGTTTCTACCCCTTTATTCCCTAAGTTTCAATCAAGAGAAGATTAGGATCAAATATTTTTACCTCTCCCTTTGACTTGACCTTAATATTAATTAGGGTAAAAATCCTTAATTTTACCATTATGCCCCTTTAGGGCTTATTTATTTCATAACTCATCAAATTAAGCTCAATAAATTTAAAATTTTTATGTCAATTCACTCATATGTCAATTAAGACACTAGAGGAGAAATGATTTTTCTGAATTTAATTTAATTCATATATTTATTTTTGTGAGAAAATGAGAGTTTTCAATGAAATTCAACAACACGACCAAGGTAAGGTTTCCTCTATTCTTAGGTATCATATTCCTATTGACCAGAGGATCACTTGGACCAATTTTTGGTGATTTTTTTGTATTATATTTTATTTATTGTAATTATTCTGAGTTTTTAGGGTATTAATTAATTATAAAATAAAATAAAAGTTTAAAAATGGATTTTATACTTTAAGTCTTCCACACTTTACAGAGTCCTAGAAACAAATTTTATATTTCCTCTTCTGATTTTTCTTTGATTTATTAGAATTAATTAGGTGAAATGTTGGAAAATCCATTTTTTAATATTAAAAATTGTCTTAAGCCTTAAAATTGCACATGTATTAACCTAGAGACTGAGAAAAATACTTGGTTGGTTCCCGAGTGATTAGTGGACAAAATATAACATTTTTATGAATTTTAATATTTTTGTGATTTTTATTATTTTTAAATTCATTAAAATATTAAAAATATGGTTAAAAATAAAAATTTGAAAAATTCCAATTTTAATTTTCTTAGACTCCTCCGATATCGTAGAGCCCACAAAACGAACTTAGTGAAATTTTGAAATATATTTTGGTTTTTATGAATTTTTAATTTTCAAAATAGTTGTCACTAATTAATTCATTTAATGGGTTAAATTTTTTCCAATTGACTTGAAATTTTTATGTGAGGTTCTCTACATCCTAAGTGACAATGTGGAGAATTGTTTTCAAGTAATTTTGATGTGTGTTTAATTTTAATTAATTAAAAATTCAATTGTGTGTTTAAATAATAATTAGGTTATTTGTAAAGAATTAAACCAAACCATAATTTTCCTTACATCATAGTGGTTAATTTTCACTTCATACCACTATGATGTAATTTCTTAAAATCAGTTATAACAATATTGGACAATAACCACAATTTCTCCATCTCATAATGGCAACTTTACTATACAACGTCTTACCGATTTATCTCAAGTGAGAAAAAAAAATCAAAGTTCTTATAACCACAATAGGGCGTCCCTTTTTTATGTCTTCCTTGCAAATTGCTAACGTACACCAACCCTAAGTACCTCAAAACACCTCTCTGTTTATTTTTTTCCAAATAACAACCATCTTTAATGCTCATCTTGATATCAAGATCAATTCAAAGAATACCCTACAAACTCTTGATCTCTTAAACCATAAGAATCTCTTAATTTAGTATTTTTTGGGAGAAAAATTAGCTCTTTCCCTAACTCCACCTCAGGCTTTCCTCAACCCTCTTCCTTACAAGTTCTCATGTACAAACTAACTTCAATTCATTTTTCTATTCTTTCTCACACCTTTAATAGCTCTCCTTAATTTTGACATTGAAATATACCTTTAACTTCAACATCATTAAGCATCTTTTTTTGCATGCGCTTTTTTTTTTAGCCCTAGAACGCAAAATTCTTTCCCATAAATATTTAGTTTGTGTAACTTAATATTAAGCTTTTACATCACCAAAAATCAATCACCTCAGTCCCTGAACTGCCAAGTGATCCATATCAGACATGTTCCTCATAATAGATCTTTAAATCACATCACACTATCTCATGTTTCAATCATCATATCATCTTTTTCAAATTCCTGCAACACCACGTTTATAAGTCTACACTATTCCTCTTTCCTTTGATAATTATCATTATTTCCAAAATCAAATTGCCATAACTGAATGATCACAAATGACAATTATAATATTTTTTTTAATATTTATATTACAATATATACTCATTATTGAATTCATTCTCATTTTATTTTGCATTATCATCTGTCTAAATAAAAGCACCTTTTTTCTTGTACTAGTTCCACAAAGGAGTAAAAAATATAACCTTTCACGTGCACACGAACACTTTGCAGCAATCATCTCACAATAGTTGCATGATCACATAACCATTATAAACAGAGTGTAGAAAGTGTGGGGAACCTCTACTGAAAAGGAGCAGAGGACACAGCGACATAATTCACCATGCAGAGGACACAGCTACATAATTCAACGTTATGCAGAATTCAAGCCATCCCATGAGCAATATACCAAAGGTAAATAAACCAAAGGTAAATAAACCCAAAGAAATATTGAAGGCCTTCGGCCTGAAAGTGAGAAAGAAATCCCAGAGGGAGGCGTGAAGATGAGAAAGAAGAACCTAATTTTAAGCAAGAAAAAAAAAAGGTTATATTTTAGAACATGAAGCAGCAGTAGCTGAGGCTGCTGAAGCTGACATTTTGGAAGTTTTGAGGGAGCAAGATACGACGGTGCAAAACCAGCAAAGAGCACACGTAGTAGACAACATTACATAATAAATCTTCTGCCACTTTCAAGTTAAAAAATGTAATAATATGAATAGGACCTACTTTAACATATAAGATCAGGTGGTTTTCCAAGGAAATACAATGAAGTCTTCCAAAAGAATAGGATCTACTTTACTACATAAGATCAGGTGGTTTTCCGAGAAAATTTGTTACAGTAGACAAAAAGAATAACTTTTTGATCTTGACCACCTGTTAAAGAGCGTTCTGTGCCCTTTTAATTTTTCTAAGAACTTAGTGTGATGAGCTTCATCAGTCACAACCAGGAACTTCATCAGTCTCAACCAGGAGTCAGATAAGAGGTGGACCTGTTCAGCTTTTGTTGCTTGTCTGCTTGGCGTTTCCGAGCTTTATCTTTTAGTTCTTGAAAAGCACGCATTGTCTCCATATCGAAATCCTCCAGCAAACTGGAGGCAGAAAAGAAGTGAACTTACATTGACTTTAAATGAAGAAAAGAAGCTCATTATAATTTCGTGAAAATGAGTTCATTGTCTTTGAGAATCATGTTGTATCATTTAGGAAATGTCTTAAAGCTCTGAAATATTAATTTCTTTATTTTATTCTAAACTAAGAAGGTCAATAAATAGTACCTGATGTACTCGGAAGGCAAACCGAACACCCTGTAGCATAAGATCCTCTTCTTTCGGGACCACCAGCTATGACTGAAATCTCAGATGTCACTCTCTTCATGTATTTCATTACCAATTTCACTGATGCTAGCTTGATCTACAAAAATATCCAAAATTCAGTACTAAGAAATACAGTCAATATAGTTTGGGGTAAACAAACCAAATTATGGATGGTGAAAGATATTGCTAAGAATCCTATAAAGTTGATTGTTTTGTGGAGATCTTTAGCATCATCTTATTTGCAACATTCAATGGTACTTGTGAACTTCATAGCCAGGACATTTGCTTATTAACGAGGAAAATAAGAAGAAAAAAAATGCTGCTAGAAGTTGTATTGGTAAACAAAAAAAAAAACAATAAAATTCATCATTTCATGCCTCACAGACTCTTCAATAGCCGGGAACTAAGAACATGATATGACTCTATTATCGAGATCACATGAAATGATATAACTGAAAATGCCAGCAACTCTAAAAAATTTGAAGAGGAACAACCATTACCTTTGAGAAGGAGATCTACGTCATTTGATTCATTCATAGCTTGTCCTAATGCTCCCCCAATAGAGTATTCATAATATTAAAAGATTAACTATCAAGTATTAAATACCATTACTTTTCTCATCTATCGGTACGGACAGTCGTCCATCTGATTATAAATTGATTGGCTCAAATGGGATCATTCGTAGCCCTAGATGGTGAGAAGAGCTTGTCCAAATACTAGTAGAGAATAAAACAGAAGAAACCAAAACCTTGAGTATTTAATATATAAGTGACATCTAAATACATGAACCAGATCTTTACCCCAAATGGCAAAAATATGTTTATGGCTTTTCATGTACCACACAAAGATTTTAAGTAAACAAAAATTCCCTGTTGAATTAAGAAAGATGCATGCAGGAACTCTCTTCGAAGTCTTAGGTCTTCCTCCCACCACCTCAACGAAGGACATGAATGATTCTTCTCCCCACCACATCAACAAAAACATGCATGGGTCACCGATACGAGTAATTTAAAGCAATATAAAATGTACTTTGTCATATCAAAATGATGCACGTTAGTACTTAAACCTGAGGGAAAATAAATTTGCTTTAATAAATTTGCTTTATATTATACCCCCGGTGCAAGGAATGTCGATGATGGAATTACCGAAGTGCGGCAGCAATGAAGAGGAACACATTCTTTTTTTAATTTCTTTTTTCCTTCCTCTCTTTCTTATTTCTCTTTTTTTCTGCTTGGACAGAAAAAGGGGGGAGAGAGCAAGGGGGAGAGATAGAAGAGATAGAGAAGAGAGAGAAAGAGAGATAGAGAAGAGAGAGAAAGAGAGATAGAGAGCAAGATAGAGAGGGGTTAGTATATATATCTTTAATGACTTCAATAAAAGCAATATCAACACATTTCTTTTCTAGACTTTCCAAAATCCTTCTCTTGAACCTATCATAAGCTTTATTAAAATCAACAAAAACAAAAAACTGAGATCCTCTGTCTGTACTTCTCGGTCCAATATACTTCCATAGTAGAGTTGCCAGAATGAATCCATATTGATTTGAGAAATTTTTGTGTCAACCTATGTTCAATTATCTCCTTATAAAGTAATTCAAGAATAATTCATTTGCTAATCAATCTAATTCCTAAAATCTTGGTATGTTTGTTCTGTTGATCTCTTAAGATAATGAGTTTTCATTTGTTTGTACTTGATTACCAATAGTTGGGAATTTAATGAACCAACAGAATTTTTTGAACTGAAACAATGACAACATGTTGTTAATAACGAATGACAGCATGTAGTCTAGCAATGAGAACATGTAGTCTAGTTATCATGGTTTGTGAAACTAATTGGTTATCGATATAGTAATGAAATTGAGGTGAAAAGCTTTGTGGAGGACCACCCCTTGAGAGATCTTAAAGAAAACTTCAAGTCTAGCCCATATACAAAATATAATTTTTAATGACATGAACCACAAGACTTGTAGAAGAATATAGGCTGATTCAATCGGAGGGAAACAATCAGGCTCATACAGATAAAGCAACGATTCTCAAACATGCCAAGCTTGGGTCAGCCTATTTAAACCTCCAATCCAACTCAACTCTAGCCAATGCCCAGCTTGGATCCCTATTTAAACTTCCCAACTAAACTCAACTAATGACCAGGTCCAATGGAAAGCATTAACTGCATTGACAAAAAAGATGAGGCCAATGACAGCACATCAAGAGAAGTGAATTAATGGAAGTGACAGAGTGAAAGCATCCTAGAACGGTGAGTTGAAGAGCAGAACAAGGGGCAAGTAATTAATAAATGAAGCTGATAGCTGAGGAAGACAAAGTAGTTGGTGTGCATGAGAAGACTGGGTTTGCTCGCATATACCAATTTGATAATGAAACACATTGAAAATTGAAAGAATTTTGTGGTAAGGAAAAATTATTAAGCTAAAGAGAAGAGGGCTAAAGAAATTAAATGAATGAAGGATGAGAAGTGGATATTAAAACAATAAACAAAATTGCTAGAAGAACAGAATCCCTAAAAGAAGCCACAGAAAATTTTAAATTTAAATGCATAATTTCATCATTTTTCATATAGACTGAAGCAAAAATGGCCAAAGAAACACTGAAGTATCATAATACTAAACTTAAAATACATTTAAACTAACAAAAATAAACATATCATGATCAAAAATGTCTAAAGAAGTTAAACAAGAATAATGGAGTAGAAAGGCATAAAAAAATAGAGTTTAAGCAGTAAGCCAAAAGCTAGGAAGAAAGAATCCGCTCTGGTGGAAGCAACAGAAGATTTAAATTTTAATTCATAATTTAATAATTTGACATACATGACTAGAGCCCCTAAATAAATAATAAAGTTCCATAATACTTAAAAAACATTAAAACTAACAAAATTAAAACAAGCCCATCGTATATAGGATTTTTTTAAAAATATACCCAACTGCTAACTATATAATACTCCGATCACCTTATCAAAATGTAAACAAAAAGCATTTTCAGTGAGATATTTTTTCCCAAATAGAGACACAATAAATCTGATAAATAGCGATAATTTAGCGCATGACAAACGGATGGCCAGATTAGTCAAGGATCAATTAATTGCAGCGTCACCAACCTCAAAATGCACGTACCCTTACTACAAAAACACTTCCAGTTTCCAAGCTTCACTAATTTAACGACAAATACAACAGAAAATTAATGAAAACGTAAAGATAATCAGACAAAATCATAGTCCTGGAGCCTGGGCCTACAACGAAGACCAATTCACGTGATCGCAGGGTAAATGAAATCTCAAAAAAATCAAAGAACCCACCCACGTCCGACAGTTTTTGGTAAATTTTGTCACCACATGCAAACAGAATCCTATGTCTATGAATAAAACAAAAGCAGCAAGTTTAGCATAAACACAATCATTAGTAAACGTTGAAGAAGATCAAGATTTGGTTACCGGACCTGGTTAACAATTCCACTATCAAGCATCCAGTTCCATGGGATCTGGAAATTTTCTTTGTAACGCTCCATGGCCCTCCCGCACGCGCGAAAGAGCATAAATCCCATGCTCTAATCTGCATATCGACAACAATAACATCTTCAAAATTTGTTAAACTTTGGCTAAAACCCTTAAAAAAAAAGTAAAGAGAGAACTTCTGAAATACTTTTCCAAAAGGCTCTGCATCTTAATGGCGGAAGCACAGGGCTGCCGAAGATCGTCACGGAAAGAGGAAGCCTCCAACTCCAGCTTCCGAAGATCGCAGTAACCAAACGCAGCTTCCCGCATGGCATCTGACTTTGCCTCCGGCCAATCGAAGCGTTTCAGAACAGCTCGTCCACCTGTATCACACCATTCCCACAATCTCATATCACTTTGTTGTTGTTTCTAAGCTACTTCAAGACATTGTATCAAAAGCTTTTGTATGTTTTCGAAATTACCAGAAGAGAGTTCATCGTCTCAGCTATCGGAAGACGAAGGAGACGAGATCTCGATGTTGGAGAATGCAGCATTCTCCACTTGCTTTATCAAAACCTGATGAAATCGCCCTGCGTCTCCACGTCCGTCTTGATCTGCAGCCCAGAAACAGAGAAAAAAAATGGTTCAGAGCTTTCCTATCCCTCATCAACCACAAACCAGCAAGACGAACACAGATCAACCTAGTTGAGAACCAGTCGACTGCATCAATCGTAACTATTTGCCAAATTTAAACAAAGTGTTCATTTTTTTGCATGCATGATCTTTTTAAGCAATAATTTACCAGATTTCACTGCTATAAATCGAAAATCAACAAAATTAATAATAACTGGCTATTTCACAATGACACCGGCAACATAAAAATTAAAAGTACTTTTAGTTGATTATTTAAAATTTTTGAAAATTTTTTATTGCTAAAATATATGAAGAAATACTTTTAAAATATTTTTAAATATACATAAACAAATTTCTATTTTTTCTTATATTTCGACTTTTGATTTGTTCAAACTTGAATTACTCGCTTTAAAAGCAATTAATTCCAGCACAGGGGTTCTTTTCAACAGAAACTTGAATTACTCTCTCTCTCTCTCTCTCTCTCTCTCTCTCTCTCTCTCTCTCTTCGGGGAGGTAATTGGGTAACTTCCTTAATTAAAAGACAAATCATTGATTTATCGAAATGGCCACTCCTGCAAACAGCCGGGAAGGCTGATACGAAAACGACCCCAGGCAGAACAATTTTGTTCTAGTCCTTTCATCGGGGAACTCCACCATAACAAAATCGTTATGAGGGCAAAACCGCCATTTTCAAAGATTTCACTGCAGTAGGCGAGAAGATAGTGCAGAGAGTGGCAGTTTCAAAATTCCTTACAAACGTAGAAGCGAGGGAAGCTTCAATGGCAGGTGACGGTGACTAAGAACTTAAGGTGCAAGTAGGTGAGCCGAACGGTTCTCTATCTCTCCGATCATGTTCCGAGCGTTTGCTACTGACGGCGCAATCGCCGACCCCGCCGGCGGAATCCCTCTTTTGTGTCCCGTCTCATCAGGGAGTGGTAGAACTCCACCACCTCCGGCACTCGCCTCACCGACGGCCCCCACCCCTGACTTCGCCGGAGGAGGAGGTGGGGGTGGTGGTGGTGGCAGCGGGTAGCGGCGTGGTTGTCTGAGCCGCCACCTTATTAGGCACTGCAATTTCTGATTGTCGCAATCGCTGACGAACTGCATACAACACACGGCATCGGAGGGGGCTTCGGAACCCTAGGAGCGGGTTTCGACATCACTTCCTTTTGGTGATGCATCTGATCAATTTCCTTCTCCTCCTCTCCGATCCTTCACATCAGGCTTCAATACGTCGGGATTCGACGCAATGTCGGTGGATTTGGGGGATTTACGTATGTTTTTTAGTAGGATAGACCTCGCCGAGGCGTCTATTAACCCCTGGAACCGCGACGATGATGAGCAATCGTTAATCTCTACGGCTGTAGTACAGAATCGCCTCAACTCACCCTGTTGTTCCGATACTGTCCGCTTAAGACCTTCGATCTCCACTTCCTTCTTCCTCCTCTTCCTCAACTTCCCGAATCTTGGCGAGTAGAGCCTCCACCTCTATTCTGAGAGTACGATTCTCGGCCTCCAAGCCCTCAACCCTTCTTTAACCCGATCCAGTTCGTCGTTCTTCGCGGTGATCTCCTTCTCCAAAAACGGCACAACGGCGACCGTCTCCTTGAGTATCTTCTGCTCCAGAAGCTCTGTTTTGAGTCGAGACCTCTTTTCTTGAAGTTCTTCGACAAGGCGGATGAGTTCGGCTACGTCGGGAGGGCGGGCTGCACTTGCGCAGAGGAACGAGGGAAATAGACCCCAAACGAGCGGGAGAAAACTGATGCCTTGCCGTTGGAGATCTGGCCGACACCTTTGAACGTGATCGGTGAAGAAGATGATCTCCTAGCAGCCTCCACTTGGCGTTGCGGGGCTCTTCTTGAGGCCCCATCACCGCCTTCACCTTTCCAGCTACCATCTATGTGACGGATTCTGCTCCTTTTTTCCTTTATCTTCACCCTCATAGGCTTCGACAGCATCTTCCGGCGAAGTCTGAAGCTTGGTCTTTACCCTTTAGCCTTTTTTTAGGGCAAAGCGGGCGGAGCCAGACGCTGAGCTCGGATATCGAGGAACGTCGTCTTTTTTGGATCCAAGTTTGAAATTCAGAGGGGATAAAGGGAAGGAACTGCCCGCATGTGTATGTAATCCGTGGGATGGGTTTAGTAAATTGGTTCTCATACCATGTTTTGACCGTTGGAGAAAGAGAGGATGGTTTAATGAAATTTTTTCTTTTGGCCGATGTAAAGTATTTCCGCGGGTATGCAGAACAGCCAAATTTTGGAAATAATTTCGGCAGCGGTGAGATCCTCTGTTTTGTTGGAGCAGCGAATATTAAATTTCTAAATTGTAATGATAATTAATGCAACGAGCTATGGTTACTTAAATTAATAAAAATGAATAAAATCGAAAATATAAGTGAAAATTCGTCCGGCAAAGTTTAAAAAGGTTCGTATAATTACTTTTTATGTTTGAGACAGTTTATCTTTTGTGGAGGCGTTTCAAAATGATCACTTATCATTTGGAAATTATGTTTTTAGAGTTTATATGAAAGCACATTTGATTTTTTACACTAAATGCGAACGCAGTCGAGCCCAACTGGGCTCGCTTTTGAATAAGCAGCTTATCCGATAAGTAGAAACTACTTCAAATGCACCCTTAATTAGTAATGGACCCTAATTAAATATAGAAAGAAGCTTACATGGAATCGTAATTCTGATGTTCTGTTCCTTAAAAGGTAAATTAGATTTTAAAAGTAATTAAAATAAAACAAATTAAAATTTACAAATTTTTAAAATTAAATTTTTTTAAAATAAAATAAATAAATTTTTATATGAAAAAAACGTAAATTAGACTAATTTACGTTTTTTTAAAACAACTTTTCTCGAAAAACGCAAATCAAAACACAAATTCAATAATTTTTTATTTTCAATTAAACATAACTTGAATTTTGTCTGAAACATAAAATAAATTTGCTTTTTAAAAAAACTGCTGATTTAATTTACATTTTTAATCATAATATTTTTTAAAATTTAAATGAGTAATTAATTTTTTTCTTAAGATTTTAAAAACTTTCACCTGCTGATAGACTTAATTTAAAATTTAATAGAAACTCCTTTACTAATTACTAATTTACTTATAGTTAAATTATTTACAAATTTATATTTTTATTTTAAATAGAAGAATATATGATTCACGTAAATAAATATTTTGAGTTCATGAAAATTAAATTTAAAATTTTTCATAAATGATTTTTATAATTTTATTTTATCGCTTTTAAAAATACAAAAATAGTTTTAAGTTTTAATATATTTTAATTATAATCGCCAAATTTTATATATATATATATATATATATATATATATATATATATATATATATATATATATATTATTTATCAAGAAATTTATAAATTTTCAAACTTAATTTTAAATTTGATAATAATTTTTATAATTTACATAATGAATAGTAACAGATGTTGATAAAGTAAGTTATTAATACTTAGTTAAAGTTTAATATAAAATAAGTATAATTAGTAAAATTAGCATTAAATTTTAAAATTAGCAAAATCTAGTAAAATTAATTATTGGAATTTATTTATTTAATTAAATTATGGAAGAAGGATTATAAATTACTAATTATGCATTTAAATATTTAAAACTTACTTCAAATTACGAATTACATTTATTTTAAATATATAATTTAATTTTTAAATTATGGTTGCATTAAGCTAGTTTATTCTAATTTAAAAAAAAATCATCACTTGAATTTATAGATGTTTGATGATAATGATTTTAATAAAAAATTCAGGTAATTAATAAATATTTTTGTTACTTGCTAAAAAATTTGTGACGGAAAGAGTAAATACTTATTTCATTGTTACTTCATTAGTTTTGGAGAGAGAGGTTGAGTGCAATTGTATAAGAAGAGATCGTCAAATATCTTATATTAAATAAAGAGGATTACAGCTTAGTGTTATGATCCATTGGCTCAACTATACATTTTCTATACCTCTAGATTTGTACTATTTTTTGTGCTTGTAATAAATGTATTCATTGTTTAACTCATGTTTTGTGGTTAATTTCACTTTATATCTCTATGATGTAAGGCATGTGATTTTCCTTCTGTTTTATTCTATGAATTTTCTTGCCTTGATGCAAATTTTGATCAAGAATTTTTTATGTCGATGTGTAACCTTCCACTTTAATTTACTTCTAATAAAAAATGATATAATGTTAAAATCAATTATGATCAAGGACATTTAACTGCAATCTTGAAGAACAATTAGGTTAACACATAATGATCTAGTGAAATAGACATATTATCATTAAAAATTGCAAATTATATGATTGAGAATTTCTGTTATTTATATATTAATTTTTATTAATTGTAAGATAGTTTTTAATTTTTCTTTACATCTTAACTTAATGCGAATAAAAATGATATAATATTAAAATCAATTATGATCTAGGACTTTTAACCGTTACCTTGAAGAACAAGTAGGTTAACACACAATGATATAGTGAAATAAACATATTGTCATTAAGAAATTGCAACTTATAAAGGATCGAGGATTTCTTGGAAAAATCACATGGTTAATTTTCTTAATTGTAATATAGTTTTTAACTTTTCTTATGACCTAAATATGGGCTAAGATGGACATGTCTTTGGTTGTCAATAATAGCATGTATTCATAGAAATAACAATGAGAAATCACTGACCAAGATTACAGAAGTGTGAAATTCTCATATTTAAAATACTTCACAAAAACCTAGTTTAGATCTCCTCTATATTTATTTAGACAGATAGGAATATTCAGAGTATCTACAACTAAATCTCAAACTAGACTTTATATTAGTAAATTAGAACTTTGCATGTTAGAAATATTCGGGACACTTTTCTATTGTGATTGATACGCAAACTCTATAATATGTATATCAATTCACATTTATAATTGTCGTTTCGACCGACTTACCTCAGCGTAATTTCACCATCAATTTGTGAGCTCCATTGTCTGAAAAGGAGTAAAAAAATTACTGAAGAATTTTAATTGAAACATTTAGAGGCTAAGTTTGAATTTTTATATCCATTTATATTTCTATTTTATGTTTTTTTTTCCTTCATGCGTTTATTTTCCAAAATATCATGTGTGTGTGTGTGTGTGTCAAAATTAAATAAAATAAAAATGTTTCAACATCTAGAAAAGACAACCCTTCATAAATACTATCTTGCATGCTTTAGGGTACACAACTCATTGATGGGTAAAACTTCACTTAGTTTCAAGAACCTACACAACCTGAGATGGTCAACCTGCCCAAGCTTGAATTTGAATAGTAATTACCCAAGTTGATAAAAGCAACAATGGTGGTGCCCCCCAAGCTGACTGTCATGTATAAATTTCAAACAATCAAGATAGCGTCTATCTTAAACCAACTCACTCATGTAGATTCACTTCTAACCCTAACTTAGAAAGGAAATCATGTTGTTGAAAGAATCGTAGTAATTATGGGGAAGGGGTTGCAAGGTCAAGTTTCAGCTTCCTTAGAAACATAGAGAGAATCAATTTGGGCAGCATATACCAAGAGACGCTACCCCGTTATATCTAATTGAATCCTATGGCTAAATATAGACAAGTGCATAGTGTAGATAGAGTGGAAAATGTAGTTGATAGCTATGTTTCAAATCTAAGGAATTCTTTGTCTTAAAGAACAAGTCAGAAGCACTTTTGGCAATGAATGAAAAAGAATTTAACTTTTTTTAGGTGCCCATAAATTTTATATGAAGATATATGGGCCTGTAGAACTACCCATAGAATGCGCCCAAGAGAAGGAGTGTGAAGATAGACTCGGTGTAGAGAGTAGTCCTACCGAGTAATATATCGAGCTCGAAGAATCTAATGATTCTAGCCACCTAGGAAGCCCTAACTCACCACCTAACAAAACACATCTTACAACTCATGGAGAAAAGATTGGTTCCCAAAAAGAGAAGTTAATTGGGAGAGTTTCGATCAAGAAAACATTCTTCAGAAATCAAGCATAGAATCGAGAGGGAGAAGTTATAAGGACCAAACCTAATGATGCAAGAAAACTCCAAGATTACCGTATTAATGGGCAATTGATTAGAGATTACCGAATTAGAATTTTGATTCTTGAAGAAGATGCTTAGGTTTGAGTTAACTTTAAGTCGCTCTAGATGTTAAACCAAGAGCTTCCTTAGAGGCAACCTAAGCATTCTCTTTGTGCGTCATATATTCAACATAACTATGATGGCCACAACATGGTTAAGCCGAAGTTGGGAGTGGTCACATCAACTTGCAAGTTGTTTCTAACTAGCATGATTTTCATCCAAATTTTGGATGGTGCTATAAAAAGGGAATCTAGTGGTATGACCTATGGCATCCTTGGGATTGTCGAATGTCAGCACTTCGAGGTCAAGGAGAATCTTCTCAACCTTAAGTGTTTCTCCAATGGTCTCCGTCGGGGGATGATCCTAGGGTTAGTGTCTCTAGGAGTTTTAGAGAGTTTGAGATGAGAGGTTGATTGCAATTGTATTAGAGGAGATAGTCGAAGAGCTGTATCAACAGAGATGATCACTATGTATTATAAGGATCAATTGACATTGGTGTAAGTATTCGTACTTCTTGCACTATACCCTTTTTATGCCTGCAATTATATTTTTCGTGCTTTATTATCTCTTGTTTTTTAGTTAATTTCATTTTTATATTACTATGATGTAAGAAAATTGATTTTTCTCTCTATTTTATTGCGGGATTTTCATCCCTCGATGTATTTTCTATGCTAAGACATTAGTTTATGTCTAATCAACATAGATAAACTATTAAAAACCTTTGATCTAGAACTTCTAACCGACACGTTGAATAAAAGATAGGTTATCATACAATGGCATAGCGGAATGGATATATTACCATTAAGAAATCTGGCCTAATGAGGGGTTTTACATGGTTGCCACCTCTCAGATAGCTAATGGAAGGATTTCAGTTGGAATAACCATCATTTTTTATGGATTGACGAGAAGACGACTTTGGAATTTCCAAGGCCGTTGGTTTTCTATCCATGCGGGCCCAGCGAACTTCATTGCGAGAGGGATGGAAATTCTTCGGTGATGAATAGATCATTGATGTGTTCTAGGTGTGATTAAGTCATGTTCTAGTGAGTCGTATATTTAGTTTGTGTGTTTGCTTTCATTGTTCAAAGTGTGTTATTTGATTGTGAGTTTTCTTTGAATTAGTGTTGTTTATGTTGTTTATAGAATGATGAACCTTGTTATAGTATTTTTCTGGAGTTTCTTGAGCTTGGAATGGAAAAATGTGAAATGGAATTGAAGAGTTAGATTACATCTTGAGTTTGAATGTTGGATCTAATTAATCATTTTAATTATTTGTGGAAATGTTTGGAAGTTAGAAATTAGAGTAATACTCTCAAGTGAGTAATTAGAAGTCAAATTTGTTAAGTTTTGATGAAAAATACAATTTTTAAATCGTATTTTTGGGAAGACGAGTCTGGCACTGACCCACAATTTTATATTATGATATTTTTAATTTAATTGCAACGACGCCAAAAACTTGACCCCGCTATATTATATGTATAGAATTGTAATTGTTTATGTTGTGGATGCTACGCAAGTATACGTATCGTATCAAGTAATACAGGGTTCTAGTGGAGTCATGGTTATCGATCCCACAGGGAAATAGAAAATTAAATAACAACTAATTTTAAAATAATAATAATAATAATTTTAAAATAGTATACGAAAATTTGGAATTCTAAATTTAAGCGCAATAAAGTAAACTAAGTATTTTAATTAGGTAACTTAACTAAGTAGAAAATTAATACGTATTGAAAGTGCAGGAAATTAAACTAATTGCTAAATAAGTCTTAACTCTTCAGAAAAAGTACCTTTCCCCTTGTTTAGAAATTTAAGTGATTTATGAATTTTAATAGATAATTTTAAGGTATTGTGACAAATAGGAGCATTCCTATTCTTTACCCTTTGGTCCAGGTGTAAAGAATATTGACTAATCCTATGTTTGATTGCGAATCTGCATTGCTAGGTCGGGAGGATACCGATTGCCACTTCGAGCTCCCACGTTCCCCTCGCTCGAGGGCTAACATCTACACTTCGGCTCTCAAACAATAGGACCGAATTGAATATTTTAGTACGTCACACTAAAATGCTCTATTCTACGCCGAGTGATATTATTTCACTATTTATTTGCACCTTCCTTCCAAGGCTTTTGAATTCCCGAATATCCGATGTAATTTTTACTATAGTTGATATTCAACATATTTTAACAAATCAAATGGCCGGTTTGAAAGTAAATTAAGTTTTAAGTAAAAATTATCACAATTTATTAATATATATATAAAAGTACTTACGTTTTAAGTTCATCAGTCACTTAATTTCATAACGGGGAGAGCAGTAATAAACTACTCGGAATGCATAGGAACTAAACTAAGCATGGATTTCATTTAAAGTTAAAAACAATAAATACAAATACTTATCTCGATTTATCCCAACGGACTCCTCACGGTTCTTTGACTCTTCCTTCCAGTCAAGACTCACTAAAAACTCACTAACTCACTAAAGACTCACTAAAATTGACACTTAAAGACTCAAAACTGCACACATAACACAAAATAACACACACTTAGAAGCTGAATTTCGGCCTCTATATATAGAGGTGAGCAAAGGACCAAGAGGTGTGTAAGCATCCCTTCAAAAAGTGTCCAGGTTCAATGTATCTGCGCCATTTGAACTACCTCGCCGTCGGCGACGAACTACCTCGGCTTGTCGGCGAGGCTTCAGAGGTCTTCGAACCGCGCTATCTCGGCGTCGGCGGGCTCGGTCTCGGCTGTCGGCGAGACGGTTATAAATCCTTCGGAATTTCTTCCTCGTACCCTCGCCGTCGGCGAGCTCGATCTCGCCGTCGGCGACTCGGCACAAATTGCATTATTTTCTTCCTTTTTGCTCCAAATCCGCTCCTTTTTATGATTTTTGCTTTTATCACCTAAATTCTACATTCCTGCAACAAAATAAAGAAAATATCTTTCTTTAAAGTGCAATTTCATCAAAAATAGGTATGAATTTCTTAATAAAATTTTCGATGATCAAAATCCCACAAACTTACTTATTACTTGTCCTCGAAGTAATTTTTAGTACTATAAAAATAATGATTTATATAGTAAGATTTTTCAATTCAAATAAACTATGAATTAGATTAATTAATATCATAATAAAGTTAAATAAAAATAATTCATGTAATTTAATTAATCTTATAGAAATAAATTATTTAGTTATCGAGTCTAAAATTTCTAAACTTACTTATTCATTTCGGGAATGACTATATTTAAAAGAATAATTACTTAAGATATTCATATGATAAGAAATTCAAGAAAACACTATTAGGTAAAATTCGATCCATAAACATAAGTTTGGAAATATCTAAGTTTTTTCTTTTAGGTTAATTCAAATGAAGCCGATTTTTGATAAGGCATCTCCTCGAAGCTTCTCCTTTTTTTTTTTTTTAAAGTAATGAGGATTACTTGTATCCGGAGAGCACTGTTAATAATTTTGAACTTCATTTTCATCTTCCTAAATTTGAAACTTAGGAATATTTCTTAGCTTATATATACTTCATAGTTTTTACTTCATTGATTTTCAATCTTTTTCTTTTCACTTGAATACTTAAGAATTTTAATTTTTAGAATATAGTTTTCCTTACTAAAAATTATTTACTATATTCTTATTCCTTTAACCAAATATTTTATTCTATTTAATTAATTAAAGCACTAGAAATATTTCATTTAACCTTTTATAATAATTAAATAAAATAATTCATATTAATTAAATTGAAAAATTTCTTATAAAAATCAATTTATAATAATTTGAAAATAGAAATTGAGAACAAGTTAATAACTAAATTTGTATTTTACTCCCCCTAAACTTAAATTTTTATATCTACTCTAAATAATGAAAAAGGGAAAGTAAATAAATCATACCTTTGAAGTTTAGGTATTTCTTTTTCTTTGAAATTTTTGCGAGCTTTTTCATTGAACACTGTATCTGTTAGTATTCTCCATATATATATAACAATTTAAAGGAAATGCAGGGATAAAATGCGAGATAAGTATTAAATACAACAATTAAAATTAACTCTACACTACACATATGAATTACTAACATATTAAAACAATTTAACTAACACATTAACAATTTTACAACTTAAAACAATACGGAATAAAATAAAAACATACTAAATAAAACTAACATCCTATTTAACATAAAAACAAATGCGATTAACTAACACAAAACAAAAACTAAACTACTTATAACAATTCGAAGCAAATAATCTAACAAACATCCGATGTCTCACAACATAAAGTACTTGAATATTACAAACATATAAAAGTTTCCAAAATAACTTAACATCGAACAAACAAAACAAATAAAGTCCTAATCTTACTATGTTGAAGTCCCAAACTATATTGTCATTCCCTCCTTGATCCGCAGTCGAGAAGGCCGAGCGGGATGATGCGAGTATACACAGGGCATTCCGGAAAGATGACATCTAAATCTCCACTCCTGTAGCGACGTTCGGCTTCATGATATGCTATCTCGTACTACGAATGTCTCTGCAGTACTCACTATCATAATCATGTCTCCTCTCCAGGATTATGAATCCTTTGATCAAAATGATCAAATCTTCTCCCCATTGTCTCTCCAAGCGCTTTCAAAACTCCTCCATGCCGTGTCGGCTCATTCATCGGATCTTGTAGGGTAGGGGTGGTAGGCTCGGGAGGTTCATAGCTAGTAGAGGGTATATCTCTACTTGATCGAGTGAAATAACTTCTCACTCCCGATCTCCACCCTTCATGAGACTCATATTTCTTAATATTGGCCGCTGTGAGTGGGTTCATGGGTTCTATCCACTCCTCATCATCTCGTCGCCTCAACTCCGGAGAGTTGGCGGATTGCATAAATCGACCCGGGATGTCCCAGATCCCCCTCCACTTTCATTTCCGAGTAGTAGGCTAAGATATTTCATAGATGACACTTCCAATGTTTATACTTCATTGTTACGAATACGAAATTCGAAGCTACTCTATCCCTTGTTACCTCATCTGTGGTGATATGTAGGTAACAAAGTAGAACAAATAAAATAGTGCCATGCTTTAGAATTTGTATTTAACTTAGAAAGAGGAAAATTCACTCTTTCCGCTGCTTTATCTTCCAAACTCCGAGTCCCTTCGAGTAAGAAAATTTATCACATCTTCTAGAGGTTCCGGTATAGTTCCAAATGTTTCGTACTCATTTGGACCGTCACGAACTTCATAGAAGGCGTTAATTCTAGCAACGGCGAAGTCGACCATAAATCCACGTACCTTTACTTGGTGCGTCCTCTACGAGCGATAAGGTTAGAATAAAATTCCTTTACTATTTCCACGGCGGCTTCATTGGTGATGTAGCGGAGATTCTCCCAACCTCGTTCTTTAATGATCCGCTCAACTTCGCCTCCCGGATTCTTAAAAACTCGATTCACAATGCACTTTCTTGCTTGAATGTTTTGAAAATACCGATTTTGTGCTCGTGCATTGACAAATCGGTCAATATCGTAATTTACTCGTCTTTTATGTCGCGGAGCCATTTTTCGATCGATCTATGCAATTCACAAAAATCATCACTAAACTTCCTAATATTACTAAGGAGGCTTCCTACAACATCTAAGATCAAATAAAAACAAATTTTATGGATTTCTACTGAGTAATTCTTCCACATTTAGGATTTTTCAAAATTTTTCAATGTGGAGAAAATACATGGTGAAAATCAAAAAGTTTTGCATAGGAGTGAAGCACTTACCAAGAGAAGATGAAATCCGGTGTTTTTGAGTGATGAAATCGCCTCTAAATCCGAAATTTCGTGAGCCCTAGGGTAGTTTTTGCGAAAATGAGAGTTTGGGGATGATGAATAGTGTTTTTGACCGGTCAATTAAAGTGTTTTTCGCGACCTCGCTGTCAGCGAGATTTTTCTCGCCGTCGGCGAGTTATTATTTTTCAGAACCAAAAACTCTCGGGAAAAATCCGCTGTCTGCGAGAAATTTTTGCTCTAACCTTCGCTGTCAGCGAAATTGATCTCGCTGTCGGCGGGATTTTTCTCGCTGTCGGCGAGATTCCAAAAAATTTAATTTCCGAAATTCGTCACTCATTTTCGTCCTTGATTTGCCTTATATTATATTTCCGATCACATCATTTATTAATTTAATATGAAGATTAGCTACTTATACACAAACAAATTCACACAACACAACAAATTAACTTTAATATTGAAATCCATGAGATGTACAAACTAACATAATTTTAAACTCTATAATCAAACTTCAATTCTTTAATTCTTACTACTAATCAGCATCGCAAACCAATCCACGACACACTAAATGTTGATACAAAACTATGACGCATATCTTAATTAAGTTTGAGATATTCAAATCATCACTCCACACATAATAAAATCTAAATCAAATCAAATAACATAAATACAAACATACTTATGGAAATCTTTACTACTACTCTTCGATGTCGAATCTTCATCTTCTACGATATTTCCGATATGACGATGATGCACAAATAAGTTATAGAAAGGCTCGAAGGGAAACTCCGAAGCAGATTCTTCGGTGATCCGACCCTTCGTCTCGGTAAATGAAGAAAGCTAGCTTCCGAGTGTCCGAGAATGATCAAAGTGTTCCTTCATCCTCCGATCGATGTGATCGAATAAATCGGATATATTGTTGATTGAATCTCTCACTTTACTGCAGTTCTTTCTCCATTCCTTTAATTTTCTTCATAAGTAACTCCGTTTTATCCGAAATAGGCCTTGCTATAGGATTATTACAGTGCGACTCTATCGGAGATAAATGTAATTTCATCATTATTGTCCAAAGTAGGGAACATATCCGTAGGATCGAGCGGCTTCAAGGTAACGAGAACCTTTTCCGAAGCTTCATAAGAAACACAGTGCTTGATTGCATAATGCAAAAATAGTAGATGGGTGTCCTAGTCAGTGAGCCCGACCCATGCACAATTAAACCCGATGCGGACTTAACAATTATTGATCCAACATCAATAGACGATCCATTTTGAATACAATAATTCGATATAGCGCATTCCTTCGAAACCTTGTTTACCCTCGTAGTAGGTAACAATTTAGATGAGATGAAAAAGTGTCGGTGCTTTGAGACGGGATTCAAAAGTGATGCGGAGAAACTAACATACCCGTCTTCACGCATTTCCCAGTCTTCCGGTTCATCGATCAGATATTGAAATATCTCATTCATATTATATCGAGACGGCACAAAATTTGAATAGTGACATACCGGAGTGTTTTCTATAGAGAATAATTCATTTACTCTTGATGGAGTAAACGTCACCCATCTTCCTCGGACGTAGACATTCCCATTGTTGATCGCATGTAAGTTAGAGTAGAACTCTTTCACAACTGGAATAACAACGGCAGACGTAGTGTAACAAAATACCTCCCAGTGCCGCTGCGCGATCGTTTCTTCTATCTTCGTAGTGGAATTCTCTAATCCTCGATTGACAAATCCTCGTTCCTTGATAACTCTTTTCTTTACCAAAACCTTGTTGAAGATCCGCTGTGCTTCCGCACTCACAAATTTCCTCCGGTTAAACACTCCGGAATTAGAGGAATCTAAGAATTTGGAGGCCATTATGGTGAATGGAATGAATTCTAGTGAAGAAAGCGGATCTAGAATGATTTAAGAATGGGTTTTCACAAAGGAATTGGTGTTGAAACCGTCCAAATCGGCATTCAAATTATAAATAACTCATCTTTATAACTTCCTCGCTGTCGGCGAGAAGTTTCTCGCCGTCGACGACTCAGTTATAAAAACTGAATTTAATTTAGGCGCGAACCTTGCTGTCGGCGAGTATCGACCTCGCCGTCGGCGAGATTCCAAAATAATGTCCAATTTCGCTCTAAATCGAATAATTTATTTTCTCATCATAATGGTTCGAATATGTGATGATTCTTAATAATAATTGAGTAGTAAAGTTTCAATAATATAGATTAACTATTAAGATACAATAAAAATAGATAACTAATATGGGTTGCCTCCCATAAAGCGCTTGGTTTAACGTCGTCGGCCCGACCTAATTTCAATTATTAATCGAGTCGACAAAGCATTAAAACCTCTTTATAGTTAGGTCTTATACTTTCGAAATATGGTTTTAATCTATGTCCATTAACTTTAAATTTATGTCCGAGTTTTTGGATCTTCGATTTCTATAGTTCCGTATGAAAATATTTGAGTTATGGTGAAAGGTCCTAACCATCGAGACTTCGATTTTCCGGGAAATAATTCAATCTAGTATTATATAACAAAACTTCTTGTCCTGGTTCAAAATTTCTCGATTAATCTTCCGATCATGCCATAATTTCATCTTTTCTTTATAAATCCGATCATTATCATATGATTCATTTCTTAATTCTTCCAATTCATTTAATTGCAGCAATCTTTTCTCACCGAGCTTCCTTCATATTATAATTAAATTCTTTAATCGCCTAATATGCTTTATGTTCAATTCAGCTGGTAAGTGGCATGTTTTTCCATATATAAGCTCGTAAGGAATCATTCCAATCGGAGTTTTATAAGCGATCCTATAAGCCCATAATGCGATGTACTAATCTAATAGACCAATCTAACTCTGTTTGGGTTTACGGATTTTTCTAAAATACGTTTAATCTCACGATTAGATACTTGAGTAATCCGTTAGTACGTGGATGATAAGCGAGTGGATATCTTATGAGTAATATTGTATTTTTCTACTAGTTTGTGAATGTATTTATTTCTAAAATGAGTTCCTCCGTCGGTGATAATCACTCTCGGCATTCCAAATATAGTAAAAATATTTTTCATCGAAATTTTGAAACACTCTTAGCATCACACCTAGGTAAAACTTGTGCCTCGATCCATTTGGAAACATAATCGACGACTACTAATATATATGAGTTTCCAAACGAAGGAATAAAAGGTCCCATAAAATCTAATCCCTAAACATTAAAAATTTCGACTTCTAATATAAAATTCAGAGGCATTTCGTTTTTTCTAGATATATTTCCTACTCTTTGACATTTATCGCAAGTTTTAATATATCTGTATACATCTCTAAATAGAGTAGGCCAGTAAAATCCAGATTGTAGAATCTTATAAGCAGTTTTATCAGTCCCAAAATGTCCTCCAAAATCGGAATCATGACATTTTTGAATAATTGGTTCGAGTTTCTTCATAAGGTACACATCTTCTAATAATTAAATCCTTACATTGCTTATATAAATATGGTTCATCCCAAAAATAGGTTTTCGTATCATGGATGAATTTTTTCGTTTTTGCAAAGTTAGCATAGGTGGTAAAATATTACTAAGCTATATAGTTTACTATATCGACATACCATGGTATTTTCCACTCATTGATATTATATAGTTGTTCATCGGGAAAGCATGCTATAATTTCATTTTCAATATCGGATAATTCATGATTTTCTAATCTTGATAAATGATCCGCAATTTGATTATCGGTTCCTTTCTTATTAACGATCTCAAAATCGAATTCTTGCATTAATAGCATCCATCTAATTAATCTTGGTTTAGAATCTTTTTTTGCATTAAATATTTGATGGCGAGAATGATCGGTATGCACGATACATTTTGTTCCAATCGGATAAGGTCTAAATTTATTAAAACCATATATTACCGCTAATAATTCTCTTTACGTAGCTTGTATAATTTATTTCAGCATCATTTAGAGTTTTACTTAGCATAGTATATAACTTTAAAATCTTTTCATATCTTTGCCGAATAACTTGCTCCTACAACATAATCACTAGCATCACACATAAGCTCGAATGGTTTCTCCCAGGTTAGGTGAAACTATTATAGGTCTTGTAATTAATTTTTCTTTTAAGAGTTCAAAAGCATTCGGACATTCGATTGTAAATTCAAATTTCTTGTCCTTTTCGAGAAGTTGGCATAGAGGTTTAGTAATTTTTGAAAAATCTTTTATATAGCGTCCGTAGAATCCGAGCATATCCAGAAAACTTCTTACCCCTTTTACCGTAGTTGGAGGTGGTAATTTAGCTATAACTTGAATTTTTGCGGGGTCCACTTCCATGCCATTTTCCGAAATTTTATGCCCTAATACAATGCGCTGCAACTATAAATTGACATTTCTCCCGATTTAGAACTAAATTTGTTTTCTCACATATTTCTAATACTTTTTCAAGATGAGTTAAGCATGTGTCAAATGATGTTCCAAATACGGAGAAATCATCCATAAATACTTCTATTCCATTGTCGATTGACTTACTAAATATAGACATCATACATCTACGGAATGTTGTTGGTGCATTACATAATCCAAAAGGCATTCTTCGAAAAGCGAAAGTTCCATAAGGACTAGTAAATGTAGTTTTCTCTTGATCCTCGGGAGCAATTTGTATTTTATGATAACCGGTGTATCCATACTAGAAAACAAAAATACTTATGTCCGATTAGTCTATCTAACATACGAGTCTAGAAATGGTAAAGGGAAGTGATCTTTCCTGGTGGCGGTATTTAATTTCCTATAATCAATACATATACGCCAACCAGTAACTTGTCTTATAGGAATAAGATTGTTATTTTCATTGGCAGTGACGGTCACTCCTCCCTTCTTAGGAACACAGTGAATTGGGCTTACCCAAGCACTCGTCGGAAATAGGATATATAATACCATTATCTAACCATTTTAAAATTTCTTTCTTAACTACTTCTTTCATTATCGGGTTTAATCTCCTTTGGGGATCCGCTTTAGGTTTATGTTCATCATCTAAAATAATTCTATGCATACGGATTGAAGGACTAATTCCTTTAATATCTGCTAAAGTCCGACCAAAAGTTTTCTTATATTTTTTTAAAGTTTCTAAAAGTTTTTGTTCTTGAGATTCGTTTAATGCGGATGAAATAATAACTGGTAAAGTTGAAGAATTGCCTAAATAAGCATATTTCAAATGATCGGGTAATATTTTTAGCTCGAGTTCGGGAGGTTTAATAATTGATGGAACTATATTCTTGTCGGTGTTTTCGGTATTATCCAAAAATTCAAATCTTTCTCGAATATAATCTAGTTCTTTATTATTATCTTTAATTAATTCGGTGTTTTCTTTTTCTAATTTATCTTCGTAATATTCCTTAAAATGTTCTTGTTGTAAATGTTCAAGTATTTCCATCCGAAAACATTCATCATCTTTTTCTAGCGCAGGATATTTCATTGATTTTGTAATATTAAATGTAACTTTTTGGTCATTTACTCTCATAGTTAATTCTCCTTTCTGAACATCAATCATAGCTTTTCCAGTAGCTAAAAATGGTCTTCCTAAAATGATAGAAATTTCTTTATCTTCCTCCATATCTAAAACAATAAAATCTACTTGGGAAGATAAATTTATCCACTTTTACTAACACATCTTCAATAACTCCCTTAGGATATGTAACCGAACGATCGGCTAATTGAAGGGTTATCGAAGTAGGTGTAATTTTTCCTAATCCTAATCTCTTAAAAATCGATAGAGGCATTAGATTGATGCTTGCTCCTAAGTCGCACAAAGCTTTTCCATAAAATTTTTCTCCTATAGCGCGGGGTATAGTGAAACTACCGGGATCTTTCAATTTTTCGAGAAGCTTCTTCGAATAATAGCACTACACTCTTCACTAAGTGCGACTTGTTTCATTATCGGTGAATTTTCTTTTCTTATTTAGAGTATCTTTCATAAATTTTACATAATTTGGCATACGATCTAAAGCTTCGACAAAAGGTATATTGATTGTTAATTTCTTTAATATTTCGAGGAATTTAGCAAATTGTTTATCTTTTTATGTTGAGCTAGTCGTTGAGGAAATGGTGGTGGAGGTTTTTCAACGAAATTTTCATAGGTATTAAAGGATATTCTAAGTTTGAATCTTGTTGAAGTGTTTCCTTTTCGATTTCCACTTCCTCTTTTTGGCTTTCAAGTTCTTTTTGAATTTGAGGTTCTAATTCTTTTCCACTCCTTAGTTGTATTGCTTTAATTTGTTATTTTCCTTGATCTTTAGGATTTATTTCCACATTACTAGGAAAAGTTCCGGGTATTCTATTATTTAGCGCGGTAGTAATATGGCGAAGTTGAGTTTCGATATTTTTAATAGATATTCCTTGAATTTGTAATTGATTTCCTTGAATTTGTAGTTGATTTCCTTGATTTTGTAGTTGATGACCCATATTCAAAATTAATTCATCCATAGATAATTTCTTATCTTTGAATTGAGGGTTATTGTTATTAAATCCGAGTGGGTAATTAGATTTATAGTTTGGATTTGCTTGATTAGTTTGATTCATCCATTGTTGATTAGATGTGTTATTCCAATTAAAATTTGGATGAGTTTTCCAACCGGGATTATAATAGTTTGAATAAGGGTTATTAGTTCTATTATTAATAGCATTTAAAGTTTCATAATTAGATTGAGATTCTATGATTTGTCCGAGATGAGTTTTCTTCAAAGTAGGAGAGCGAGTTCATTCCAAAATGATCTAATTTCTTAGATATAGCAGCAATTTGAGAAGCTAACATAGATATTGCATCGTTTTCATGAATGCTTGGCTATCTTTTCGGATTTACTCTATCAGCAGGCTATTGGAAATTATTTGTTGCCATTTCTTCGATTAGTGCATAGGCTTCATCAAATGGTTTAGACATTAATGAACCTCCAGCAGCAGCATCGATGATTGATCTTAAAGATCCTACTAATCCATTATAAAAGGCTTGAATAATCGACTGATACTGGTAGCGCATGATGTGGGCATTTCCTAAGAAGTTCCTTAAATCTCTCCCGAAGCTTCATATATTGATTCTCCATTTAAGCGACAAAAGAAGTTATATCATTTCTAAACTTAGCGAGTTTTAGATGGTGGAAAATATTTGGATAGAAATTTTTGTGATAATTCTCCCCAAGTTTTAATAGATCCGAGTGCTTAACGAATTCAACCACATTTTAGCCTTATCCCTTAATGAAAAAGGAAAAAGTGTAAGTCTTATAGCATCGTCGGATACTCCTTGATATTTAAAGTAGCACAAAGTTCTAGAAAACTAGCAAGATGTAAGTTAGGATCTTCGGTAGGTGAACCACTAAATTGATTGTTTTGTACCATTTGGATAATTGCGGGTTTAAGTTCAAATGAATTAGCAGTCTACATCGGGGTTTTGAATAGTTAAATGAATTTCATCCGATGTAGGGTTGGCATAATCTCTTAATGGTCTTTGTTGGTTCATATTTTGAATTTCAGGAATATTCGCCATTTGTGTTAAATTTATAATTTGTTTCTTTTGTTTTCTAATTCTTTTAATTATACGCTCTAATTCAGAATCGTAAGGTATTAAATTTTCGTTTCCAAATTTGCGCATACAATTTTAGAATAGATATTAATTTATTTATTATGATTATTTTAAAATAGTCCGTTACTCTAGTAAATTTTTCTTACTTTCCCCGACAACGTGCCATAAAAACTTGACCCAAAATTTTATATTATGATATTTTTAATTTAATTGCAACGACGCCAAAAACTTGACCCCGCTATATTATATGTATAGAATTGTAATTGTTTATGTTGTGGATGCTACGCAAGTATACGTATCGTATCAAGTAATACAGGGCTACAGTGGAGTCCCGGTTATCGATCCCACGGGGAAATAGAAAATTAAATAACAACTAATTTTAAAATAATAATAATAATAATTTTAAAATAGTATACGAAAATTTGGAATTCTAAATTTAAGCGCAATAAAGTAAACTAAGTATTTTAATTAGGTAACTTAACTAAGTAGAAAATTAATACGTATTGAAAGTGCGGAAATTAAACTAATTGCTAAATAAGTCTTAACTATTCGGAAAAAGTACCTTTCCCCTTGTTTAGAAATTTAAGTGATTGATGAATTTAAATAGATAATTTTAAGGTATTGTGACAAATAAGAGCATTCCTATTCTTTACCCTTTGGTCAGGTGTAAAGAATATTGACTAATCCTATGTTTGATTGCGAATCCGCGGCTAGGTTGGGAGGATACCGATCGCCACTTCGAGCTCCCACGTTCCCCTCGCTCGAGGGCTAACATCTACACTTCGACTCTCGAAACAATAGGACCGAATTGAATATTTTAGTCCATCACACTAAAATGCTCTATTCTACGCCCAGATGATATTATTTCCTATTTATTTGTACCTTCCTTCCAAGGCTTTTGAATTCCCGAATATCCGATGTAATTTTTACTATAGTTGATATTCAACATATTTTAACAAATCAAATGGCCGAGTTTGAAAGTAAATTAAGTTTTAAGTAAAAATTATCACAATTTATTAATATATATATAAAAGTACTTCTATTTTAAGTTCATCAAGTCACTTAATTTCATAACGAGGAGAAAGACTAATAAACTACTCGAATGCATAGGAACTAAACTAAGCATGGATTTCATTTAAAGTTAAAAACAATAAATACAAATACTTATCTCGATTTATCCCCAAGCAGACTCCTCGCAGTTCCTTTGACTCTTCCTTCCAGTACAGCAAGACTGACTAAAAACTCACTAACTCACTAAAGACTCACTAAAATTGACACTTAAAGACTCAAAAGTGCACACATAACACAAAATAACACACACTTAGAAGCTGAATTTCAGCCTCTATATATAGAGGTGAGCAAAGGACCAAGAGGTGTGTAAGCATCCCTTCAAAAAGTGTCCGGGTTCGATGTATACGCGCCATTTGAACTACCTCGCCGTCGGCGACGAACTACCTCGCTGTCGGCGAGGCTTCTAGAAGGTCTTCGAGCCGCGCTATCTCGCTGTCGGCGGGCTCGGTCTCGCTGTCAGCGAGACAATTATAAATCCTTCAGAATTTCTTCCTCGTACCCTCGCCGTCGGCGACTCAGCACAAATTGCATTATTTTCTTCCTTTTTGCTCCAAATCCGCTCATTTTTATGATTTTTGCTTTTATCACCTAAATTCTACATTCCTGCAACAAAATAAAGAAAATACCTTTCTTTAAAGTGCAATTTCATCAAAAATAGGTATGAATTTCTTAATAAAATTTTCAGTGATCAGGCGCCTAGGCGCCAGAACTCGGCGCCTAAGCGCCGGTTCGGCCTGCACCCAAAAATCGGGTTTTTAAACCCACCGACGCCATTAATGACGCTCAAGCTCCCTTCTTCTTCCCTTTTTTTTTGCGAATATCAACTTTAGGGATCCATTTTTAGGCTGGATTTTCGACTTTTTGAGCTTGGAATCACTCGATTTCTTCATCTTGAGGTCAGATCTACCTTCTAATCTATTTATTTTTTATTTTCACCATGGATTTTTTAACTTTTGAGCAAAACCGAAAATTTTTTATTTTTGGAGTTCAATCCATGGATTTGAAGCTTTATTTAAGCTTTTTAAAGCTTAAATAAGCTTATTCTTTTGATCCTTTAATTTATTTTGTGTTTTCTTTCTCTTACGTTTAGATAGCTCCAAAATCTAAGCGAGGGAAAGAACGAGAAAATTTCGATCGTAGCAAGTTTGCTACTGCCGCAGCAAATTTCCATTACAACAATTTTGCTATGACAAGAAAGTTTATCTCGGAGAGGAGTTTCTACAATCCTGGTGGAAGGATTGAAGATACGATCGTTGCCCTAAACTGGCAATGATTTTGTTACTTCACTGATGTTGCTGTTATCTCTGCCGTCAGGGAATTTTATGCTAATTTTATGGATGTTGAAGATTACGAGATCTTCGTGAGAGGGGTTGGAGTAGGATTTAATCCTGAAAGAATCAATATTTTCTACGGCCTGCCACCGACCATTGAGTGCTACTATTCTGGATTATCTCCATCTGAGGGAGATTTGGAGATGATTATTGCATACTTGACTGATGGTACTGGAGCTTGGAAGATCCAGAACAAAAAACGGGTAAAATTTTCATCTTCTAAGCTAAATGATGTTTCTAAGGTATGACATTACTTCATTTCATCTCACCTCCTTCAATCCAACCATTTGAGTGAGGTTACAAAGGACCGAGCTATCCTCAACTACTGCATACAGGAGAGGAAGCCGATAGATGTTGGGAGTATTATTTATGATTCTGTAGAGGCAACTGCTCGTTTTAGCACTTCTGTGGGATTAAAATTCGCATCTCTGATTTATTCTCTGTGCAAAAGTGCTGGAGTTGTTGTTGAGCTTTCAGAGGAGAAGCTCAAGTCTACAAATCCCATTGGACGAGAAAGTTTAAGTATTTATGATCGACTCCGAGGTAAGAGTTCTACCGCACCCTCTAGTTCATTACTTACTTCTGGTAGACCTTCTACTTCTGGACCTTCTACATCTGCTGCTGAGTCACCATCTAGTTTTTGGGAGAATACGCATGAGAAATTTATAGAGCAGCAGAATATGTTACTTTTGACCCAGTGTAGAGTTGATCCTATAGATTTAAAATTGGATCATCTTTTTTAGTACACCCAGAGGAAGAGTGATTTTGATGCTGAAGAATTCTGAGTATTTTGTTAGATTCCTGAAGGGTGATCATTCAGTTCAGTTCCCGACCTGCCCTAGATTTTCACAATTTGATATCCAAAACAAGAATGTAGACTTTTCCTTTGATGATGATGAGGATGAGGAGACTGCTAGTGATGATTAGATTTTTAGAAATGTGTATTTGTGTTATTTATGTTATTTTTTTGTTAGTGTGTTAGTTTTGCATGTGTGTGATGATTTGTTTGTTTTTATATTTGATGCACTGTTATGAGACACTTATTGTTGTACTGATAATTGTTGGATAGTTAAAGTTCATTTCTGTAATGAGATGTTTTATTTCTGTGTTAGTATAGTAATCAGTACACCTGTTTAGTTTAGTTATTGTTGTTTAAAAATTATAATTATATAAAAAAAAATTTATGTAGAAATTGATCCTGTTTACTAAAATTTTTCTATATATACTTAGACCTTACTTTTATATTCATAAAAAGCAAGTGTAGAAACAAAATTTTCCTTTCTAGATTTTTTTTCATATAATTAGAAAAATTCCTGGTAAAAATATGCTATTCTTTCTCTCATACTTTAGAAATTTTCATAATTTATGTTTATACAAAAACTGAAGTTTGGGGGAAGGGAAAATTCTTTGAAATTTAAATATTATTTGTCCTTAATGTACTAATATTTTCTTTAAAAATATTAACATAACATAAGGAATAAAAAATTTATTTAAGATTACTTAAATTTTTGAATTTATAAATAATTTAGTAAACTTAACTAAAATTTCAATAATTTTGATTGATTTTAAGAATAAAATTATTTAACTTAAAGAATAATAAGATTAAAAGTTTTTCTATTTATAGCAAAAGAGAATTGTATTTTTAAATACTAAGAAATCAAGATTATTACTTGAAAAAGAAAAGATTGAAATAATTTTTGAAAAATACTTGTTAAGAATGTCATATTTATTAAGTGAAAATGTATAAGTTTTTAAATATGAGTTAAGGGTAGTGAAGTTCAAAAGCATTAACAGACTATCCAAATATAGTAATCTTCACAAATTGTGAAAAAGGAGATTGAAAAATATCCTTAAAAAGAAAAAAAAAGAAAAAAAGGAAGAAAATAGCAAAAAAAAAAAATGAGGAGAAGCTTGAAGGAATGCCTAATACAAAGTTGGCTTCACTTGAATTATCTTATAGGAAGAAAACTAATTACATTTTTAACTTAATTTTTATGTACAAATATCTTTATTAAAAGAGTTCTTCATGAAAGTCTTTTTCTTTTAAATTATCTATGTGACCTTAATATGATAAATTACAATTATTCTTGAAATAAATGAAAAATTGAAAGTCTTATGATTTAGTAGTTAAGAATTCTTTAAATTTTTAAAATTAACCTTAATTAGTGAAATTTGGTTAATGATTTGCTAAAGCATTGATAAAACAAAAAATTACAAGGAATCTTAAATATTTAAACTTCATTCCAGATGTTATATATTTTATGTAATAAAAATGGTTACTTAAGGACAAGTAACATTTATGTTTGTGGGAATTAAATATTTTTATATTTATTTATTTTTTTTAAAGAAATTAAAAGGTATATAAAAAACTTGAATTTATATGCAAGAATTTATGAATTTATATTTAAATATTTAAGATAATTTTGTAAAGTCTCAATTTCCCACATGGAAGATTAAGGGAAGATTAACTGAAGGAATTTATTAGATTTTCAAATTAAAAGTAATTATAATTTTTTGTTTCTTTTCAAAATTCAAATTTTAGGTTTAATGAAATTTCTACTAAATCTAAATAAAGCAGCAATAAAGTAATGGTTAATACAAGTATAAATAAAACAACTTTCTCCTTTTCAACTAATCCAAGATTTTTCATAATAATTGTCATTTATGGAGAACTTGAGATTATGGTATTGCACCAAATAGAAGCATTCTTATTCTTTACCTTCGCTCAATAGTATAAAGATCATTAGCTAATCTATAGATCGGTTCAGGATGTATTATTAGTAGAATAGTTTAATCTAGGCTTACACTTCTAGATGTCCAAGGATGGCTATGGTCGGCCCTACTAGTGACTCGTTCCCTTTCTATAAACCAAATTATTAGAGTATAGTCTGTCACTCTAAAAACTAATCAATTCTACGCCCAATAAATAAGATCTCCCTATTTATTTACACTTCACCTTGAATAACCAGCTCAAGGCCTTCGATTACCCATGGATTCATATGATGTCTACTAGTTAAGAACTCATCTCCGGATAGGTCTCAGAATTCTTCAACGGGTTTTAACAATTCAAATGGCTAGTTTAAAAAGTAAATTAAGATCAGGTATGAATATCATTGCAATAATTTTAAAATT
>JAKZJZ010000374.1:0-22500 GCA_022702705.1 Papilionanthe hookeriana x Papilionanthe teres | reverse complement strand
CGGGGTCCACCCCACCTCAAAAATGAGGTAAAAGGATCTCGGAACCTCTCCGTTCATGGGTGTCTAAACAGTGGCTCCTAAATCCGAGAGAATGTTGGCTATACTTGTCCAAGGTAGAAATGAACATAGTATTCCAACGGAAAGAAGGGTAGTTTGACCCATTAAGGACATGGATACACTACCGATTTTTTTTGAAAGCAGAATTATCTGATTATAATGGAGAGAGGAATTGTCCCCAGCGGAGTTGCTAGAAGTTGTCGGCATATTTTTAGGTTGGTGTTTTGTATTTTGAAAAAGGGGTCGCCTAACAGAAGTTGTAGGCGAATTTTTAATTTAGTTTAAATAAATAATTTTGAAAAGTAGTATTTGATTTTGAAAATAATTTTAAATTTGAAGGTTTTAAGATATAAGATTAAACCGATCTCACATCCCAAATAGTTTATATAAACGAGCACCGCACCACGAACCGTGTATCTATCCCTAAGGATAGTACACACCGCTCGACGGTGGGGCTCGATTAAATAAACTAGAAGATTTGTGACATCCGTTCGGTCCGCGAACCAATTTTATAAGCCGACAAATTCCCTCGCTTAATATGAAAGCATTAAACAGGGTTTATATTACCCGGGTTCTTTAAAATTCCCTATAAGGGCAAGCCCCTATAGTTAATTACATCTTAAGTGACGAGAATCACCTAAGAAAACTCTCGATAATAATCAATAATTCCGCTCTCAAGAATTTCAAAGTTTAAGTTTTCAAAGGATTGGATTTTGGAATTTCAATAGGGAATGGATCAAGTTTGAAGATTTTGTTTTGGGAATTCAAAGGAAGAAAAGTAGGAGAAATTACAGATTCGAAGCGAACTTCGTAATTTCCCGACTATCCTATTGTTTGGCTTGAATTTAGGAAAGTCCTAATGTCTTTTTAATGTTTTGATTTTATCAATTTTAATTAATTAGGGCTTATATTTATATGATAGAATCATACAAATAGCTTCGAAGATGTGAGGGTTTATGTCGTATCGACGACTACCTCGGAATCCTAAGACCTAGTTAGGGCTTAATTTGCAATGCAAATGCCTAACGAAGAGTCGAGGATTTATGTCGCATCGGACAAACTACCTCGAAGTCCTATGGGTTTGTTATTTAATTCTAGGAAAGTTTTACCGAAGTAGACTCGTGTTTTCATCGATGACGATGGCCGTGCTACCCACCACGCTCCGAGCTCCTTGTTGTTGCAGAGGTTTAGTTTTAGAAGTCATAAATCAGGGGATGAGAAAAGTGTTTTGGTTTAGAGAAAATCTCAATTTCCAAGTGTTTTTTTTTGTGTTTTAATTAAAACAAATCTTAAAGTTGATTATAACGATACCGGTTAAGATCCCACTATTCCATTCTTTCGGCATCAATATTTTTATCGGATTCACTTAGTCCAGATGAATTTGCTAAACTCAACTAAATGAGTTCCACACTTTCATCTAGACCGTGGGAAATCCCGTTAGCAACACGTAGGTTACATCATCCGAGGTATTCCCGATCATCCAACAGGACGTTTTAATTTAATTGTAATTGTAGTTTTGTGTTCCGTTTGTGATTAAATTTTGAGTTATTTTATATTTTGAAATGTTGTGGCGGTGAATTTTATCTTGCAATGACTTTTAATTTAGTTTTGGTTTCAGCTTTAGGGGCTATCCTAAAGGTGTGGGTTTTCATGCAACAGATTGTTTATCATGCAAGAAACGTAAGTGCGATGCGATTAAATAAATTGCAATAAGGTAAATTGCAACAAAATAAAAGCGTACCTGGAGGGTCTTCCCGTCATCCCAAGCTGCACTTAAAACACAATTATAATATTTAAGCAAGTTCCTAGGTAAAGCTAAGGGAAGGGTTATGGTTTTCTACCAAATTCCTAATCCTATAGCTAGTCATTTCCTATGACGTCTAGCTTTCTGAGCTTTGATTCAAGACGATTTTCTTCATCAAAGAACAATTGAGTTCAATTGTTCTTATAAATATCCTATCATATTGAGGAAGTGCTTAAGAAGAATCTTAAACATCTTTTCAATACTTCTAAGTATTGTTTTAAGTCCAAATGAATTCAATTACACAAATGAATTAATCGTCCGAGGTTTAGTTAAGTTTTGTTATTATCTTACTCAGCGAATCTAGGATGTTTCGAATATCCTATAAGTGAAGTAACATTTCATTTAATATTCTGTTTAGGAGTTATGATAACTAAAGCTTTCGAGGGTAAATCGATATTCAAATGGTTTCGTGATTTAGTTTAATTTCCATTAATGGGTTTAAATTTGGAATAGTGTTCAAGTCGCTTTAGATTTATTTTGAATTCTTTATGTCTTTGGTGATGTTATATTTAATTCAACTTAATTTAATTTAATTTAATTTAATCTTTAATTTAATTTAATTCAATTTAATTCAATTTAGTTTGATTTCGATGTTAAATTAAATTAATTTGATTTGATTTAATTTAATTTAATTTAATTTGATTTAATTTAATTTAATTTAATTTAATTTAATTTAATTTAATTTAATTTAATTTTTAATTTGGTTTAACTTAATTTAATTTGATTTTATTTATTTAATTTAATTTAATTTAATTTAATTCAACTTTTAATTTTAATTTAATTTAATTTAATTTAATTTAATTTAATTTGTTTATTTAATTTAATTTAATTTAATTTAATTTAATTCAACTTTTAATTTTAATTTAATTTAATTTAATTTAATTTAATTTACTTAATTTAATTTAATTTTTAATTTAATTTTAAATTTAATTGTATTTTTTTTAATTTTAATTGAAATTTTAAAAGAGTTTAATAATTTAATTTTAGTTTAATGATTAAGTCTTTTAATATTTTGAATTTGAGTTATCATTTTAATTAAGAATTGAGTATTAATGAGATAATTAATTTAGGGATTTTTAAATTAAAGAATAAATTTCTTCCTAATAATATCCCTATTTTAATAATTCCAATTTTATTATTCTTCCAAATTTAATCAATTATTTAATTAAGGTTTAATTATTTTAAATTACTTAATGGGTTTCTACCCTTTAATTATTTAAATTTCAATCATCCAAATCAGATTAGGATCAAATATTTTACTTATTAATTTTTTTATTAAACCTAAAGTTTTAATTAAGGGTTAAAATTTTAATTACCATTTTTACCCTTTAAGCTTAATAATTTCATAACTCACTAAATTGAACTCAAATGAACTTGAAATTTTTATGTAACTTCACTCATATGTCAATAAAGACATGAGAGGAGAAAATGTGATTTTTCTGTATTTAATTTATTTATATAATTATTTTTGGTAGAAAATAGAGATTTCCAAGGAAAATTTAATAACATGACCAAGGGAAAGTTTCTGTTCTTAAGAAAATTAGGGGACATTCCTAATGACCAGAGGACTACTTGGACCAATTTTGATGATTTTTTGAATTATATTATTTTTATTATAATTATTTTAAGTTTTGGAGTGTTAATTAATTTAAAAATAAAATAAATGTTGAAAAATGAATTTTATATCTTTCAAAAATCTCTCTAATATCAAGGAAATTAGAGAATCAAATTTTACAATTTTCTGATTTTTCTATGATTTATTATAATTATTTTAGTGAAAATGCTAGAAAATACATTTTTTTAATTTTAAAATTACCCTAGAGCTTTAAAATTTAATATCTCACTAAATAGACCTAAGAAAAATATGGGGTTTGTTCCTAAGTGATTAAAATTCAAAATGTGACATTTTGGTGAATTTTATTATTTTTTTGATTTTTATTATTTTTTAATTATTAAAAATATTAAAATAATATTAAAAATCAACTTTTTTAGAAAATTGAAATTTTAATTTTCTTAAATTCCCCTTATATCAGAGAGACTCCAAAACCAATTTGGTGAATTTTTGAAAGATATTTTGAAAGTTATGAATTTTTAAAGTTCAAAATGACTAAGTAAGCTTAATCAACCCATTTAGTAGAGGCTAACCAAGTCCAATCGACCTCAAATTTTTATGGTGGGTTCCTCTAATCCTAAAGGTCAGTGGAGAATTGATTTCAAGTCAATTTGATGTATGGTTAGCTCTAATTAATTAGAGATCCATTTTGGGTGTTTAAGCCAATTAGTGGTTGTTTTAAATGAACTAACTCAAAACCTATTTTTTCTAAGGTCCTCTCGGTCATAAGGAACATCACCAAATTTTCCTAGAATTTATTTCACAACATGCTATTTATTGGAATTAAAATACTCAAAACAAGTAACATGAATTTGAAAAATCAATAACTCTTCATAGGATGGCCTCTGACTTTGGAAAATTCAGTGAATGTTCCCAAATTCAGAGGCTTCAAAAGCCCTATGGTCTCATGCCATGGTGAATTGTATACATGCATGGAGAATTAAAAATAGGCAAAGAGTAAATAAATTATTAAAAATAAAATACTTGATGAAATTAAATGATTTCTTTTCCACATTATTCTCCTCTGTTCACTGAGCAAGAGGGTATTTTTATTTTATTTTTCTGATTTTTCTACACAAAGTTATGAATTTTCGAAGTTTAGGGAATTAAATAAATCGAAAAAACCCTAATTTTCTATTTATCCACGCGGCGCCGCGTCAACCTCGGCAGCTCCGAACGCACACGCGTCGCGCTCCCATTCGACGCCGCTATCCGAGTCGGCAGCCCGGCCCCGCGGTTCTCGTACTCGTCTCCTCGATCCTACGCGATCCCGGCCGTCCGTCCGCGCGTGTATCGAATGGACGCGCATCCGTTCATCGTCCCCAAGTGTCCTCACCCGAGAGCCGTCCACACTAACTCCCTAATATCTCACTCGATACTCACTGGATTTTCATGTTCTTATGCTCTATGGATTCGTCTTGAAGAGACGAACACATCTATACGGTGATCATGCATTGAAATTAAAGCATTTGAAATGGAGAATCTCCGAAGCTCGGGATGAAGAATTAGCTCATACCTTTGCTCGGAGAAGTGTGGCTTCGATCCGAGAGTTGTTGCACCTTCGATTGGATCCCGCAAGCTCCGCGATGAAGTCTCCCGGTCTCGGTGAATTGTCTAGGTGGGATTTCGACCAAGCCCGATCACAAAGCTTGGAGGCTCGGAGCAACTAGGTGGCCTCGGAGATGGGGCTTTTGTCGGTGGACACCTTCCCTCGGTCCGGTGAAGGAGTAGAACCAATCAATTTGGGGATTGGCTCACCGTGGAGAAGTGTCCCGGTTTTGGGCCTAGATTTCAACTCGAAATCGAGCTCGCGAGAAGAATGGCAGGGGGATCTCGGCTGGGGATCAAGTGCTCGTGTATGGGGAGGAGTCCGGAACAATTTTGGCGTAGTTTCCTTAAGGTTTTTTTTCAGCACCTCTCATGGCCGAGAGGGGTGGTGTTTAAATAGGAGAGGGTGGAGGGCCTCCCGTGGAGAGTTAGGGCTTGTGATCAACTCGCTCTGGCAAGAGAAGAACAGCTCCAATGGCCACCGAGGATGGGGCAGCTCAACAGTGAGAATTCCAAGTTGGGCTCACATGCGAGCTCTTGGCCATGGTGTTTTCCGGCGACCCGTGCGGCTGGCCGGCAGGCATGGGTCACCCTCGGGTCCAGGTGGGTCAGGACTAGAGGTTTGTGCAGTCAATTGGCCATGGACATGTGTAAAGGGTTTGAATCAAAATGGAATGGGAAATGGCTAGTTTTGGGTCTAAATGGGTCAACCCTTGGTTTTGGGTTAGGTTCACCCTCCAAGGTCAATTTGGGCTGAAGGGAAAGTCACTTGGATCGGCTTGATTAGTGGGGTCAAGTCACAATCCAAGTACAATTAAGTCTAAGCATGGTTTAGTGGAGTCATGGAAGTGGTTAATCACTCTTAAGAGAATATGGAAAGGGCCTCCTCCTCTTGCCATCTTGGGTATGGTGAGGTGGAAAGTAGATTCCATGGCTCTCATGGCTCCCATGTGGCTCATGCATGGCTTCATGGCTCACCTTTCGCTTGGGAAAAGTGAAGTCAATTTCATGGAAATGGATTTAAGGAAAATTTTGGTATTTAGGGGTGATTTGGCATGAGGCTTGATTTGGAATTATTTGATGATGAATTTAGGACTTAGGTAATGGCTTTAATTAAGTGGATGGCAAATGGAGATGTCATGTGGGCTTTAGGGTGGATTTTGGGCTTTTTGAAATGGTTTTAGATGGGCTTTTAAGATGGTTTAGGAAAGTGGGCTTTTGAATTTTAAAATGGATTTTGGGATTAAATTTTGTAAAGAGATTGGGCCAAATAATTGTTGGGTTTAGCTCATGGATGTATCATGAGTGACTTGAAGCAAATTGGGGGTGATTTGGGTTTGAATTGGGTTGAATTTGGGCTCTTTTGGTGAATGGGCCAATATAGGTCCAAGTGGGCCAAGTTGGGCCAATGTTGGGCTAGGGTTGAAATTGATGTAAAATTAATGTTGAGAAATGTTTATGGGAGTGTTTCAAAGAGGTTTTGACTTTGGTTGGGCTTTGATTTTGGGGTTTGGGCTCATTTGGGTTAGGTTTGGGTTTAGGTCAAAATTGGGCCTTTTAGCTTTGGGTTGAATTTGAGTGGGGTTTGGGTCTAAATTTTGGGTAAATCATGTTAGTGTTTTGCTTGTGGGGATGCTAAGGAAGATTTAGAAAAGATTTGGGGTTAATTGGAGTTGAATTGGGTGAGTTTGGGTTAGGTTTGGGTCATGGGTCCAAATTGGGCTTTAAGGCCAAAAGTGAAATTGGATCCAAATGTCAATCAAATTGGACTTGGATTTAGTCTAGATTGGTGTTGGGAATGTTGAATTGAAGTTTATAATTGAATTGGACCAGAATTTGGGTCAATTGGGTAGGTTTGGTTTGACATTGGGTTCACTTTGGGTTAAAATGGGTCAAATTGGGGGTTTTGACAAAATTAGGGTAAATTGACAAAATTGACCCATGGTGTAGTTGGACAAAATGAAATTGGGAATATTTGGGATTTTCTGGAATTTTTTGGGAATTTTCTGAATTTTTGGATTTTTGGGTCAAGGGGGTATTTTGGGTATTTGGAGGGTATTGGGAGGTATTTTTGGAATTTTTGATATTTTTGGGTATGGATGATCAATTTGAGTGGTGTGGAAATGTTTGGGATTGATTTTGGGGAATCTTGGGTAATTTAGGTGATTTTGAAAAATTTGAGTAATTTCAAGGGCTTTGGGTAGGTTAGGCGGGTGTAGGGTCCCGGGGGTCAAAAATTGAAAATTTGGAAAATTGAAGATTGGGTGAATGTAAGTGGAATGAAATCATTTTGGTTGAGACATGAAGCCATATCAAGCCCACATGAGCCATGAAGGGACTCATTTGAGGCATCCACATTGTTGTTCCTAACCCTCTTAGCCAAAGGCTTAGGGGTTAAGGACCATCCATGTGAATCACCTACATGAGTCAGGAGGTCAAGTTAGGTATGGGTGTGGTTTTAGGAGGTGTGTGAAAGTGTAGTGTATAAGTGTAGTGTGTGTGTAAGTCAGCCCCTTCACCAGACCAGGCCACCCAGCGTAGTCCTAAGGCCAAAGAGTCCTATAGGAACTCATCCTTTAAACTTCCACATTTGATTTCAACCCTCTAGGTGATTAGGGGTCTATAGTCAAGTTTGTGGAGTTTGCAGGAAGTTAAGAAGTGGTTTGAAATTCTAGATGGTGGATCCCAATTCTAGTCCTCTAAGATAGTCAAATGAAAAGCCTAAGGCTAGATCCTAAGTACTAAAGGGAAGAAGAGAAGACCTCATCAAAAATGAGGTCAACATCACTTAAGGCTAAAGAGAGGAGGATAGGGTTGTGATCAGAAGAAGCATAGTTAAGGTGTTGAACCCTGTTAATTGGGTAGCTATTAAGCAATCAAACAGTACCCAATAAACAGTTTAACCTTTGGTAAAAAGATCCCCTTCTTCAAGTGAAATGAGATCCAGAAAATCCCAAATCAAACAAACATGCTCCTACAAGAGAGTTACAAATTTTACTTTGTAGAGTGTTATCACAGCGACCACCACCTTTTCTCCCAGAATATTTCATAATCATATTGAAGTCTCCACCAGCAAACCAAGTATCAGATGAAGGGATAGTGTTACCCATAATCTCCAGTTTTTTGCCACAACTCAGGGAGTAAAGAACATGCATAAATAAAAGTACCCCATCTAAAATACTCTTCCATTTTAAAATGTGTAAGAACAAATTGGTCTTCATCCTTCACAATAGAGAGAGTAATAGTGTGCCTCCAAAAAACCCAAATCTTATTATTTTTATTGCAAAAGGAATTGTAATTCTTAAATTTGTGAAGAATCTAATGCTTGTTATCAAGCACAAGAGGCTCTAAAATAGCAAAGATATCAAGATTATGCACCCTAGAAAGATGTTTAAGTCTATTAAGGGAGAAAGGGTTAGCTACTCCCATAATATTCCAAACCATTATGTTAAACATGGTGTCTTAAGCCAACCCATCTAGATGGCCTAGAAGAGTTGCTTAACAGTTCTCCATCTGAATAATAAATACCACCTTGGATTATGTTTGCAGCATTAAGCTGAAAGAGCTCATTATTTCTTCTGAATCTCGTTCTAGTATGATTTTGTACCTGCCATTCATCTTCAAACATATTAGTAGCAACATGTGATGGAGAAGTATAAACCCAAGTAGAAGTAGGAGGGCTTCCCACAATAATCGGTGTAGAATGAGGAACCACATGTAAAGTGGAAGTGTGATGAACCTGAGGAGGAAGAGTTTCAACAGGCCTATCAGCTTCATGACCATCAGCATTATTAGATGATTCATGAGCAAGCTGCAAAGAGAGGAGGGCAGTAAGAGGAGGATCTTCCATGGGGGTGTGCAAATCTGTGCAAATTTGATCAGTGTGGGGGATAGCTTCAGCTTCAGTTGGATGAGTATTCTGAGGAGCTGCAACCTAAAGAGAAGTGGGAACATGAGAAACCTTAGGTGGAGAAGGATAAGGTTCAGATGAAACAATAGAAGCTGGGACAGTAGGTCTAACAAGAGTATTGGTAGTTGGGGGTGTAGGAATTGTTTCAACAATAGAGAAATGTTCAGCTCTAGGTGGTGGACCAAAATTCTTAACTGTAGTGGCTTTAAATTGAGGATCTATACGATAGAAGGAAGTAGAGTTATGTCCAAACATGCAACAATAAGAGAAACATTGAGGGTGTGGCCCCATAACAATCTGCTACCAATAACCATGATACATTTATTCAATCCAAATCTCATCCAAGATAGGTTGAGTAATGTCCCGTTCAACAAGGAAACATGCTTCCCAAGGTTTAGCAAGACCAAGGATTGGTGTATCCGCTCTTAGAGGTCTCCCAAAACCCTTAGCCAAAGAGTAGAGAATTTCATAACTGTATAGGTGCAACTTTAAGCAAGGAAATTTAATCCAGAATGACTACGGGCTCAGCTTTAAAATCAAAATCTGTTGTCCATTTTAAAAGTTCATAAAATGACCATCATTTTTAATTATCTCCTTGGCGAAAACTTGAGTGTAGTCTTCCTCATTGGAGAGTTGAATTAAAATGTGTCTTTCATCCATTAAACCAATTTTTCATTTACCCATAAGTTTAAAAGTATCAAAAAGTTGACGAATGAGCTCAAGCTTAAAATTACCATACATAAACTTCCCCACAAGAAAAAAACAAGCAGAAGCTAGAACGTTCGTCTCAATGTCAGTGAGAAAAAGCGACTGCTTCCCATTCTTCCGCCCAAGCTTTTTAGCAAAAGTGTATTCCCCACCATTCTTGATAGCCTCATGGAAAGAGTAAGGAAAGAAACACAATCTATTAGTTGGAGTCAGGGCAGAGACCCCCACAACAGCAGCAACATAGCTTTGTTCCATAAAAAACACAAAAACTAGAGCCCCAAAAAGCAAGAACTAGTAGGAAAGAAAGAGGAAGGATCTCACCAAACAGAAAGAAGGACGGAGAAGTCAAGAGAGTCCCCATGGAAATCGCCAAGGATGCCTGAGTAAACCCTAAATGTTGAGGATTTATGTTGCACTAGGCAAACTACCTCGAAATTCTATGGCTTGGTTATTTAAAACTAGGAAAGGTTTTGCTGAAGTACACACAAGTTTTGCTGTTGAAGATAGCCGTGCTGGTCACCGTACCCCAAGCTCATTGTTGTTGCAGAGGTTTAGTTTTAGAAGGTGAAAATCAGGAGATGAGAGAAGTTTTTTAGTTTAGAAGAGTCTTAAGGTTCAAATGTCTTAATGTTTAAATTAAAACACATCTTAAAGTTGATTAAGCAGGACCGATTAAGATCCTACGGTTTTGTCATCCCGGCACCGCTATTTTCATCGGATTTACTTAGTCCAAATGAATTTACTAAACTCAACTAAATGAGTTCCACACCTTCATTTAGACCGTGGGAAATCTCATTAGCAACACGTGGGTTACATCATCTGAGGGATTTTCGATCATCCAAAGAGACATTTTAATTTAATTGTAGTTGTAGTTTTGTTATTCTATTTGTGATTAAATTTTGAGTTGTTTTATATTTTGAATATTGTGGCAGTGAATTTTATCTTGTTGTAACTTTTAATTTAGTTTTGAGTTTCACTTTTGTGACTATCCTAAAAGTTTCGGTTTTCATGCGAGGTGACATTCTTGTTTAACATGCAAATTTTACAAGAAAGAAAGTACGGCACGTGTAAATAAATTGCAATAAAATAAAAGCGTACATGGCAGGTCTTCTCATCATTCCATGCTGAACTTAAAACACATGTCAGGGCATTCAAATATTTGCAATAAATACCTCGGTAAAGCTAAGGGAAAGTTCTGGTTGTCTACCGAGATCCTAATCCTATTGCTAGTCAATTCCTATGACGTCTAGGTTCTTGTGTTTTGTTAAGGATGATTTTCTTCACCATAGAATAATTAAATTCAATTGTTCTTCTAAAACTTCTCATCGTATTGAGAAAGTGCTTAGAACGAATCCTGAACATCTTTTCAATACTTCTGAGATTATTTTGAGTCTATGAATTTCATTGTACAGGTGAATTGATCATCCTAGCATTTAGTTAAGTTTTGTTTCTTGCTCAGTGAATTAGGATGTTTGAATATCTTATGATTGAAGTGGCATTTCACTTGATACTCCATTTAAGAGTTATAATAATGGAAGCATTTAGGGGGCAAGTTGGTTTATTAAAGATTTTAACCATTCTTAATTTAAAGTTTGAGTTGATGGTTTTTAATTTAGTTATAAAATTTTAATTGATCTTTTTGGGTGTTTTAAATTATTTGAGTTGAAAGAGGTATTTAAATTATTTAACTTCATTAAACGTTTAGTGATTTAAATTTGATTTGAATTAATTATAGTACTTTAAGTTAATTTTAATTGGTTTGATTTTTTTTTGTATTTTTAATTATGAATTATTTTAAGATTAATTGATATTTTAAATTTATTTTTAATTTAAATCTTAAATAATTTTAGATTAGTTTTGATATTTGATTTTCTTACTTCAAATTGGTTTTAATGGTTTAAGTCTTAGTTTAATTATGAAATTTTTAGATTATCTTTCTTTCATTAATTTCAATTATCATTTTATAGTTTAATTAATTAATGAGAACTTAATGATATTTAATTAAATCATTGATTAGGGATTCAATTTCAAAGTATTAGAATCTTCTTATATCAAAATCCCTTAACATTAATGTTCCATTTCTTAATCTTCTTCCAAAATTTAAATTATTTAATTAATTAAGGTTCACTTTAAATATTTGTAAGATGATTAATGGGTTTCTACCTCTTAATTACCTAAGTTTTAATCATCTAAGAGAAAATTTAGATCAGATATTTTACCCTCCCTTTGATTAGACCTAAATGTTAATTAGGGTTAAAATCCTTTAATTACGTTTATGCCATTTTAATCTTATTCAATTCATAACTCACTAAATTGAGCTCAAATGAACATGAAATTTTTATGTCACTTCACTTACATGTTAATTAAGACATTAGAGGAGAAAATATGATTTTTCAGAATTTAATTTAATTTATATAATTATTTTAATGAAAAATAAGGGTTTTCAATGAAAATTCAACAACATGTCCAAGGCAAAGTTTCTATCCTTAGGAAAATTATGGGATATTCCTACTAACCAAAGGACCACTTGGACCAATTTTGGTGATTTTTTGAAATATATTTTATTTATTATAACTATTTTAAATTTTAGGGTATTAATTAATTATAAAATAAAATTAAAGTTGAAAATTGAGTTTTATATTTTTTTAAGTCTCTGACCTCAAGGAACTTGAAGAAACAAATTTTAAGTTTTTCTGATTTTTCTTTGAATTTTTAGAATTATTTTAGTGAAAGGTTAAGAAAATTCTTTTTTTTTAACATTAAAAATTACCCTAAGCCTTTAAAAATTAATATTTTTACTTAGAGACTTAGGAAAAAAATGGGAATGGTTCCTAAGTGATTAGGAGACCAAACCATAATTTTCATAGGGTCCTCTAGTCTAGAGATACTTCCCCTAATTTTCCTAGAATTTTCTAAACAATATGCTAATTATTGGAATTAAAACATCAAAACAGATACATAAACTTGGAAAATCAATAACATGCCATAGAGATGGCCTCTGGACTTGAAAAATTCAAGGAATGTTCTCAAGAACAGAGGCTACAAAAGCCCTATGGTCTCATGCCATTGTGAATTATATGCATGAATGGAGAATTGAAATACTTAAAATAGTATTAAATTAATTAAAAATAAAATACTTAACAAAAAAACTTGATTCTTTTTCCACATTATTCTTCTCTCTTCACTGAGCAAGAGAGTATTTTTCTTTTATTTTTATGATTTTCTATGCAAAGTTATGGATTTTTGAAGTTAACTGATTTAAATAAATAAGAAAAGTCATATTCTCCATTTGACGCCGCCTTCCACCTCAGCGCCACGCGGCCTCGTGGTTCCACTCCATGCCTCCGTCCGACACAATCTGGACCGCTCGTTCGATACACACGCGAATGGACGGCATCCGTTCATCGTCCCCAGATGTCCTAACCCGAGAATCGTCTGCACTAATACCCTAAGATCTCCCTCATTTCTCCACCAAATTTTGTGATCTTAGACTCTATGGACTCATCTCAACGAGATGAACACATCTATATTGCTATGATGCTATGAAATGCACTTCAACAAAATGGAGAATCGAAAGAAGCTCTCGGGAAGGAGGAGTTCCATACCTTGGCTCTGAGAATTGAAGCTTTAATCAGAGAGGCTCAACATGTTCGTTGGAGCTGGAGGAGCCTAAGGATGAAACCTCTGGTCCTGGTGAAATGTCTAGACCCAATTTCCACCAAGCCTAATTTAAAAGCTTGGCCGATAGGAAGAATGGCTGGCCTAGTGAGGGGGCTTTTGCTGGGGAACTTCTTCTCTTGGTCTGGTGAAGGTGTAGAGTCAACCAATTTGAGGATTGGCTCACTGTGGTGAAGTGTCCTGGTTTTGGGCTTGAGATTGAACTCTGAAATTGAGCTCAACCAAGTGGGGATTGGGGCCGGATTTCGGTGGGGATCAACCGCTCTATGCTGAGAGAAGAGCTTGGAACAATTTTGGCGCAGTTTTGGTAAGGTTTTCTTCGCACCTCTTTTAACCGTGGAGGTGAGGAGTTTAAATAGCCATGGTCGGAGGGCCTCCCACGAGGAGTTAGGGCTTGGGATCAGCTGCTAGTGGCAAGTGAAGAACAGACTGTAGTGACCATTTGGGTTGGGACAACTTAGCAAGGAAGAATTTTAAATTTTGGCTCACATGGAGCTTTCGTCCATGGTGTTTTCCGAAACCTGGTGGCCGGTCGGCGTGGTCGAGTCACCATCTTGATCAGTGAGGTCAGGGTTGTAGTTTGATGAGCTCAATTAGCTTTGGACATGTGTAAAGGAGTTTGATTTAAATGGTATGTGGGGAAGCTCATTTTGGGCTTGGTTTGGTCAACTCATGCAAATGGGTTGGGTGCACCCTCCCATGACTCGGTTTTTGGACCGAGGGAATCATTTCGGCCGCCTATGAAAGGGTGGTGAAGTCTCCATCCATGGTGAGGTGGCAAGCTTGGATTAGAGTGTAACATGGATGGGGTTAAAAAATTTTAGTGAAGGTTTAAGAAAGAACCTCCTCTTTTTGCCATTAATGGCTTAGTGAGGTGGAAAGATCTCCTATGGCTTCATGTGGCTTGACACAAAGCTCCATGGCTTGCTCATGGCTTGGGAAAGGGTTGGCTCATTTCATGGAAGTAGGTTCTAGAAATTTTGGCATTTTGGTGGAAAATTTTCATGAAGCTTGATTTGGAATGGTTTAATGATGGTTTTAAAACTTAGGGGGGATTTTGATTAAATGGATGATGGAAAGAAATGCCATGTGGGCTTTGGATTGAAAATTTGGGCTTTTAATTTAATTAAAGATGGGATTTTAAATTGTTTTAAAGGGGATGGACTTTTAGATTTTTAAATAAACTTTTGGATAAAAATTTGGTAAAAGGTTGTGCAAAATAAATGTTGCATTTGGTTTATAAATGTGCCATGAATAGTTTGGGGCAAGTTTGGATAATTTGAAGTTGAGTTGGGTTTAATTTGGGTCTTTTTGGTAATAGGACCAAGGTGGGTCAAATTGGGCTAACTTGGGTTAAAGTTGGGCTAAAGTTGGGTTTGATGTAAAATTAATGTTGAGAAATGTTTATGGGGGTGTGACAAAGAGTTTTCAACTTTGGTTGGGATTTGATTTTGGGATTTGGGCTTGTTTGGATTCATGATTAGTTTAGGCCAATTTGGGGAATTTTGGTTCGATTAGGCTTAAGTGGAGTTTGGGTCCAAATATCGGGTAAATTAATTTAGAATTTTGTTTGTGGGGATGTTAGGAAGGTTTTAGAAAATATTTGGGGCCAATTGGAGTTGAGTTGGGTTGGTTTGGGACAAGTTTGGGTTATGGGCCAAAATTGGGTTTTAAGCTTCAAATTGAAATTGGATCCACATCTTGATTAAATTGGGCTTACATTTGGTTTAAATCGATATTGGGGATATTGAATTGAAGCTTAGAATTGAATTGGATCAAAATTGGGGTCAATTGGATTGATTTGGTTAGACATTGCGTCCACTTAGGTTAAAAAAAGGGTCAAATTGGAGATTTTGGTAAAAGTGGGCTAAATGGACAAAATTGGCCTATGGTGTAGTTGAACAAAATAAAATTGGGAATATTTGGGATTTTCTGGAATTTGTTAGGAATTTTTGGATTTTTTGGATTTTTTTGGGAAAAAGGGTATTTTAGGGTATTTGGAGGTTATTTGGAGAGTATTGGGGTATTTTGGTAGATTTAAAAGGTGAGGATTGGTCTTTAGGTTTTTTTGGGAATTTTGGGTAAATTTTGGAAAATTTTGAAGAGTTTTGGGGTTGTAGGGGCAATTTAGGTAATTTGGGGTGGTTTGGTAGGTTTAGGGTCCCGGTGGTCAAAAATTGAAATTTGGGAAAAATGAAGATTGATTAGATGTGAGTGAAATGAAACCATTTTGGTTAAGCCATGAAGCCTTGTTAAGCCATGAAGCCTTGTTAAGCTGACAAGAGCCATGAGAAGACTCATTTTAGACACTCAATATGTTGTTTCTTAACCTCTTAGCCAGGGGCTTAGGGGTTAAGACTCTTCCATATGAGTTACCTACATGAGTCAGGAAGCCAAATTAGGTAAGAGTAGTTTTAGAAATTGGAATGGGTGTGAGATTGTGGTGTGTGAAAGCTAGACTTCACTGCACTGCACCATTCAGGGTACTCCTAAGGCCAAAGAGTCCTATAGGAAACTCATCTCTTAAACCTCCACATATTGGTCTCAACCCTCCAAGTGGACTGGTGGTTTACAATCAAACATGTGGGGTTTGAAGGGAGTTTAAGAAGTTTTTGAATTCCTAAGTGGTGGGTTCTATTTCTAGTCCTCTAGGATAGTCGTAGGGAAAACCTATGGCTAGATCCTAAGCACTAAGGAGAGAAAAAGATCTCATAAAAAATGAGGTCAACAATCCTCTATAAAGAGTAATTTTTGACATTTTACAAACAAAAATACAAATTCTCAGTTCATTAATGAGTCAATAATATTTTATTCTCCTTAAATTTTTAAAAAACTTGCAATGGAATCTCCAGATTTAGTCTTTTCTTATTATCAAAACTTCAATACACCAATTGAAGAAGATGTTTGCCTTTATCAGGATGATTTTGGATTATTTGGTGAAACAGAATTTGCATTAGATAATCCATATCAAACTGATATAAACTCTTTCCAAGAATTTAATCTGCAACCTTACGAAGATTTTCTCAATTTTACAGAAGACATACCTGAATATGTTGACCTCATTTTTGATGAGGTATTTTCTCTTCTCTCTCCTTAGTACTTAGGATCTAGCCTTAGGCTTTCCCTTTGACTATCTTAGAGGATTAGAAATGGAATCCACCACTTAGAAATTTATACACCTCTTAACTCTCTGCAAATCCCATAAGTTTGATTGTAAACCCCCAAGTCACTGGGGGTTAAGATCAAATGCGGAAGTTTAAAGGATGAGTTCCCTATAAGACTCTTTGGCCTTAGGACTACCCTGGGTGGCCTGGTCTGGTGAGGGTTGACCTATACACATTGCACTTTCACACACATTCCAATTCCTAAAACCATTCATACCTAGCTTGACTCCCTGACTCATGTAGGTAATTCATATGGATGGACCTTAACCCCTAGGCCCTTGGCTAAGAGGGTTAGGAACAACATAGTGAATGCCTCATGTGAGTCCTCTCATGGCTCTTGTGAGCTTGATATAGCTTCATGGCTCAACCAAAGTGATTCCATTCTACTCAAACTTGATCAATCTTCATTTTTTTAGAGTTTCAATTTTTGACCCCCGGGGCTCTACACCCACCAAACCTACCAAATGTCCTTGAAGCTACCCAAAATTTGCAAAATCACCTAAATTACACAAAATTCCTCAAAACCAATCCTAAACATTTCCAACCATTAAAATTGATCATCCATAGCCAAATACACTAAAAATTCCAATAATACCCCCCAATACCCTCCAAATACCCAAAATGCCCTTCTTAACCAAAAATCCATAAATTTCAAAAATTCCCAGAAAATTCCAGAAAATCCAAAATATTCCCCATTTTATTTTGTTCAACTATACCATAGGACAATTTTGTCAATTTAGCCCACTTTTACAAAAAAACCCCAATTTGACCCATTCTTAACCCAAGTGGACCCAATGTCAAACCAAATCAACCCAATTGACCTCAAGTTTGATCCAATTCAATTCTAAACTTCAATTAAATATCAATAATATCAATTAAGACTAAATCCAAGCCCAATTTTATTAACATTTGGATCCAATTTCAATTTAAAGCCTAAGGTCCAATTTTTGCCCATGACCTAAACCTAGCCCAAACCAACCCAATTCAACCCCAATTGGCTCCAAATCTTTTCTAAAACCTTCCCAATGTCCCCACAAACAAATACTAACACGACTCGCCCTAAATTTGAACCTAAACTCCATCCAAACCTAACCCAAAACCAAAATCCCCATTTTTGGCCTTAACCCAGCATAAACCCAAATGGGCCCAAATCTCAAAATCATGGCCCAACCAAAGTTGAAAACTCTTTGTGACACTCCCATAAACATTTCTCAACATTAATTTTATATCAAATCTAACATTAGCCCAACCTTAGCCCATGTTAGCCCAATTTGACACTTTGTCCCCTTTACCAAAAAAGATCAAATTAAATCCAATTCCACTCTAAATGATACCAAATCTTTTCTAAAATGTTCATGAAACATCCCTAAACTAAACCCAACATTTTTTTGGCCCAATTCTTCACAAAACTTCTATCCACCAATTTGTTTTCAAACCTAAAGGCCCACTTTCTTAAACCATTATAAAAGCCCATTTTCACCAAATCCAAAAGCCCAAAATTGGCTCTAAAGCCCACATGGCAATTTCTTTTCATCATACCTTTAATTGATATCACCCCTAAGTTTCAAAATCATCATTAAACCATTCCAAATCAAGCTTCATCTAAATTTCCACCAAAATGCCAAAATTCATAAAATCCTCTTTCATGAAATTGACCAAATCTTTTCCCAAGCCAAATGAATCCATGGAGCCATGCAAAAGCCATATGCAAGCCATGGGAGTCACTTTACACCTAACCATGTCATTTATGGCAAATGAAGGGGGCCTCTTTCTTAATCCTTCATTAAGATTTTTAACCCTATTCATGTCACACTCTAAACCAAGCTTAGCCACCTTACCATGGAAAGAGACCTCACCACTCTCTCTGGCCGACCCAAATGATTCCTCCCACCCAAAGTCAAGCCTTGGGGAGGTGCACCTAGCCTAAACCATGCCTTGGACCAAAATGAGCTCAAAATTATCCTTCCCCCCTTTCCATTTAAATCAAGCTTTAGACACATGGCCAACCTCCATTGCTTGCACCAAATTTAAGCTTTGACCTCCTCACCCTGAGGGTGACCCATGCCTGGCCGGCCAGCCACCACGAGTCGCCGGAAAACACCAGGCCGAGAGCACCCATTTGATTCAAAAAATTCAAACTCACTAGCTCAGCTGTCCCAACTCAATTGGACTCCATGTCTGTCCTTCCCTTGACCAAGGCAGCTGATCCCAAACCCTAACTCCTCCTGGGAGGCCCTCCAGCCATCTCTATTTAAATCCACCACCTTCTCGGCCAAATAAGGTGAGGAACCAAACCTTAACAAAACTCTGCCAAAATTGCTCCAGGACCTTCTCCTAACCTAGAGCAATTGATCCCCACTGTTCTCTTATCCTAAACCCCATTGATTGAGCTCAATTTTGGAGCTCAATTCTCAGCCCAAAACCAAGACATCTCTGAAACCTCCACCAAAATTAAATTAAACTCACCCACACCTGCACAGGACCAAGAGAAGGAGTTCCCCAGTGGAAGCTCGCTCACCAGGCCAGCCATTCTCTCTATCGGCCAAGCTTTGAAATCAGGCTTGGTGGAAGTTGTACCTAGGTAATTCCCCAGAGCCAGAGACTTCATCTGAAGCCTCCTTGGGTGCAATCGAAGGTGCCACAACTCTCTGATTGAAGCTTCACTTCTTAGAGCCAAGGTATAGACCTCTCCTTCCTCCCGAGCTTTCAGAGATTCTCTATTTTGATTGGCCTAATTTCATAGCATGTAAACCATATGGATGTGTTCGCCTCTTCAAGACAAATCCATAGACTATAAGAACACAAAAATCCATTGAGAAATGAGAGATTTCTTAGGGTTTTAGTGTGGATGGTCATGGGTGCACACCAGTCGTAGACGATGACCAGGCACCGTTCGATCGCACGTGTATCAGTTGAACGGTTCAGATTGCGTCGGATAAGAGGAAGGAGCGGGACCGCGGGATGCATGGTGGTTGACTCAGATGGCAGCGTCAAATAGGGCAGCGCCGTGTGGTCTTTCGAGCTGCCTTAGGTTGACGCGTCGTTGAGTTAGATAAGTAGATAAATAGGATTTTTTCAATTTATTTAAATACCCATAACTTAAAAAATCCATATCTTTGTGTAGAAAATTCACAAAAATAAACTAAAAATACCCTCATGCTCAATGAACAAAGGAGAATAATATGGAAAAAAAATCAAGTTATTTTGATAAGTATTTACTTTTAATTAATTATTTACTCATTTCAGTATTTTGATTCTCCATTTGCATAAACAATTCACCATGACATGAGACCATAGGGCTTTTGAAGCCTCTGATCTTGGGAACATTCTTTGAATTTTTCAAGGTTAGAGGCCATCTCTATGGAAAGTTATGTATTTTTCAAGTTTATGTCACTGTTTTTGGTATTTTAATTCCATTAATTAACATAGTATTTAGAAAATTCTTTGAAAATTTGGGAAAGTTTTTAGGACCAGAGGACCCTAGGATAATTATATTTTGAGTTAATTCATTAAGAATAACCCTAATTAGCCTAATTACTCAAAATTGAATTTTAATTAATTATGGTTAACCACACATTAAAAGAACTTGAAAACAATTCTTCACTGATCTTTAGGATTAGGGGGACCTCACATAACAATTTGGAATCAATTGGAAATGTTTAACCCCACTAAATGGATTAATTAAATCACATAACCAAAATTAAACTTTAAAAATTCATAACTCCAAAAATACACTTTAAAAATTCACCAAATTGGTTTTGGGGCCTCTCTGATATCAGAGGAGTCTAAGAAAATTAAAATTAAAGTTTTCTAAAAATCTTCATTTTTCAACATATTCTCAAAGTAAAGATATTGAATTTTAAATGGTTAAAATAATTTTTGAATTAAAAAATGAATTTTCCAACCTTTCCTCTAAATTAATTCTAATAAATTAAAGAAAAATCAGAAAATTATAAAATTTATTTCTTTGAACTCCTTGAGGTCAGAGAGATTTAAAAAAAATATAAAACTTAATTTTCAACCTTTATTTTATTTTACAATTAATTAACACTCTAAAACTCAAAATAATTATAATAAATAAAATATAATTCAAAAAATTACCAAAATTGGTCCAAGTGGTCCTCTAGTCAGTAGGAACATCCCTTAATTTTCTTAAGGATAGGAACCTTACCTTGGTCATGTTGTTGAATTTCCATTGAAAATCCCTGGTTTTTATTAAAATAATTATATAAAATAAATTAAATTCAGAAAAATCTCATTTTCTCCTCTAGTGTCTTAATTGACATATGAGTGAAGTGACATAAAAAATTTTAAGTTCATTTGATCTTAGTTTCATGAGTAATGAAATAAATAAGCCTATAGAGGCATAAAGGTAATTAAAGGATTTAAACCCTAATTAATATTTAGGTCTAATCAAAGGGAGGGTAAAATATCTGATCTCAACTTTTCTCATAGATGATTGAAACCTAGGGAATTAAGGGGTAGAAACCCACATATTATCTTGAAAATATTTGAAGTGAACTTTAATTAATTAACTAATTTAAATTTTGGAAGAATAGATTAAAAATTTGTATTATTAAAATGGGGATATAATTTAGAGAGACTATACTAACTTAAACTAAAATCCCTAAATGAATCACTCTAATAATATTTAACTTTCAATTAAATTTATTTCAATTTAATTATCAATTTATTTAATGTTTTAAGTTTTAATTTAATTAATGTTCATTTTTTTTTAAATATATAAGCAAGCAAACCGGTAAAAGGCAGATAGCAGAATACGAAACACCTGAGCATGAAGATTGTTATACACACACACATGTGTATATATATATATGTATATATATATATATATGTCTAAGAATAAATATATATATATATGTGTGTATATAAAAAAGCTTTATATAGAGAGACATATAGATATAATCAAAGAAATATATATATATATATATATATATATATATATATATATATATATATATATATATATATGTATGTAAATAAAAGAGAATCCAACGAAAGAGATGGCAAGCACAAGAAGTCTAAGTGATGAGGAAAATGAAAGGGGCATCGATATTATCCCCGTTAATTAAAATTTTTAAGGCAAGGGGTGGGAGCCTACCTGTCACTATTTGGTTACTCGACGAGCCAAGCCTAGCAAGCCAGTTAGCGGATCTATTATCTTCCAGATAAATGAACCGATGGGCAATGTAGAAGTGAGGAGTAATATATATTTATAAATATAATAATTTATCTAAATATATATAAATTTACTTAATATTAGTTTTAAATTTTAAATATTTTAAGTATAGTATATTATTTATAAATACAATTTAATTATAAAAATATTTAATTGTTAAATAAATTATAAATAAATAAATATATATATATATATATATATATAATTATTTTTCTATTTTAAATGTTTTAAGTATAGTTTATTATTTATAAATATAATTTAATTATAAAAATATTTAATAGTTAAGTAAATTATATATATATATATATATATATATAAATTTTATATAATATTATTCTTTTATTTTAAATATTTTAAGTATAGGATATTATTTATAAATATAATTTAATTATAAAACTTTTAATAATTAAACAAATTATAAATAATTAAATATATATTTGTATATATTTAATTAAAGTATATAAATTTATAAATATGGATTAATTATAAAATTATTGAATTGTTAAATAAATTATAAATTAATAAATATATACATATATACATATAAATATATATTAATTTATATAATATTATTTTTTATTTTATTTTTTTAATTATAGTATGTTAATTTATAAATATAATTTAATTATAAAAATAATTAATTGTTAAATAAATTATAAATAAATAAATATATACTTTTATATATATATATATATATTAATTTATATAATATTATTTTTTTATTTTAAATATTTTAATTATAGTATATTAATTTATAAATATAATTTAATTATAAAAATATTTAATAGTTAAAGAAATTATAAATCACCAAATATATAC
>JAKZJZ010000373.1:0-51999 GCA_022702705.1 Papilionanthe hookeriana x Papilionanthe teres | reverse complement strand
TGAGATGAAAAAGTGCCAGTGCTTCGTGACAGGATTCAAAAGTGATGCAGAGAAACTAACATACCCGTCTTCACGCATTTCCCAATCTTTCGTTTCATCAGTCAGATATCGAAATATCTCATTCATATTATAACGTGAAGGCACAAAATTTGAATAGTGACATACCGGGGTGTTTTCTATAGAGAATAACTCATTTACTCTTGATGGAGTAAACGTCACCCATCTTTCTCGGACGTAGATATTCTCATTATTGATCGCATGTAAGTTAGAGTAGAAATCTTTCACAACCGGAATAACAACAGCATACGTAGTGTAACAAAATACCTCCCAGTGCTGCTGCGCGATCATTTCTTCTATCTTTGTAGTGGAATTCTCTAATCCTCGATTGACAAATCCCCGTTCCTTGATAACTCTTTTCTTTACCAAAACCTTGTTGAAGATCCGCTGCGCTTCCGCACTCACAAATTTCCTCCGATTAAACACTCCATATTTAGAAGAATCTAAGAATCTGGAGGCCATTATGGTGAATGGAATGAATTCTAGTGAAGAAGGCAGACTTAGAATGAATTAAGAATGGGTTTTTCACAAAGGAATTGGTGTTGAAACCGTCCAGATCAGCATTTAAAGTACATATAACTCATTTTTATAACTTCCTCGCTGTCGGCGGGAAGTTTCTCGCTGTCGGCGACTCGCTTATAAACCGCCTTCGTGTTCTCGCTGTCGGCGGGCTCGTTTCTCGCTGTCAGCGAGCTCGATAAATAAACTGAATTAAATTAGGTGTAAACCTCGCTATCAGGGAGTATCGACCTCGCCGTCGGCGAGATTTTAAAATAATGTCCAATTTCGCTCTAAATCGAATAATTTCTTTTCTCATCATAATGGTTTGAATATGTGATAATTCTTAATAATAATTGAGTAGTAAAGTTTCAATAATATAAACTAACTATTAAGATATAATAAAAATAGATAACTAATATGGGTTACCTCCCATAAAGCGCTTGGTTTAACGTCGTCAGCCCGACCTAATTTCAATTATTAATCGAGTCGACTAAGCATTAAAACCTCTTTATAGTTAGGTCTTATACCTTCGAAATATGGTTTTAATCTATATTCATTAACTTTATATTTATGTCCAGTTTTTGGATCTTCAATTTCTATAGTTCCGTATGAAAATATTTGAGTTATGGTGAAAGGTCCTAACCATCAAGACTTTAATTTTCCAGGAAATAATTTCAATCTAGTATTATATAACAAAACTTCCTGTCCTGGTTCAAAATTTTTCTGATTAATCTTCCGATCAAACCATAATTTCATCTTTTCTTTATAAATCTGATCATTATCATACAATTCATTTCTTAATTCTTCTAATTCATTTAATTGCAGCAATCTTTTCTCACCAGCTTCCTTCATATTATAATTAAATTCTTTAATCGCCCAATATGCTTTATGTTCTAATTCAACCGGTAAGTAGCATGTTTTTCCATATATAAGCCTCGTAAGGAGTCATTCCAATCGGAGTTTTATAAGCGGTTCTATAAGCCCATAATGCAGTTGTCTAATCTAATAGACCAATTTAACCTATTCGGGTTTACAGATTTTTCTAAAATATGTTTAATCTCACGATTAGATACTTCAACTAATCCGCTAGTCCGTGGATGATAAGCAAGTGGATATCTTATGAGTAATATTGTATTTTTCTACTAGTTTGTGAATGTATTTATTTCTAAAATGAGTTCCTCCGTCAGTGATAATCACTCTCGGCATTCCAAATCTAGTAAAAATATTTTTCATCAGAAATTTTGAAACACTCTTCGCATCACACCTAGGTAAAGCTTGTGCCTCAATCCATTTGGAAACATAATCAACAGCCTACTAATATATATGAGTTTCCAAACGAAGGAATAAAAGGTCCCATAAAATCTAATCCCCAAACATCAAAAATTTCAACTTCTAATATAAAATTTAGAGGCATTTCGTTTCTTCGGATATATTTCCTACTCTTCGACATTTATCACAATTTTTAATATATCTCGTATACATCTCTAAATAGAGTAGAGCCAGTAAAATCCAGATTGTAGAATCTTATAAGCAGTTTTATCGATCCCAAAATGTCCTCCAAAATTAGAATCATGACTTTTTCGAATAATTGGTTCAGTTTCTTCATAAGGTACACATCTTTTAATAATTAAATCCTTACATCGCTTATATAAATATGGTTCATCCCGTAAATAAGTTTTCGTATCATGGATGAATTTTTTCTCGTTGTTGCAAAGTTAGCATAGGTGGTAAAATATTACTAACTATATAGTTTACTATATCAAGATAGCATGGTATTTTCCACTCATCGATATTATATAGTTGTTCATCGTGAAAACTCGTCTATAATTTCATTTTCAATATCGATAATTCATGATTTTCTAGTCTTGATAAATGATCCGCAATTTGATTATCAGTTCCTTTCTTATTAACGATCTCAAAATAAAATTCTTGCATTAATAGCATCCATCTAATTAATCTTGGTTCGGAATCTTTCTTTTGCATTAAATATTTGATACAGTAATGATCCGTATGCACGATACATTTTGTTCCAATCAGATAAGGTCTAAATTTATTAAAATCATATACTACCGCTAATAATTCTCTTCTCAGAATCGTATAATTTATTTCAAAGCATCATTTAGAGTTTTACTAGCATAGTATATAACTTTAAAAATCTTTTCATATCTTTGCCCAAGAATTGCTCCTACAGCATAATCACTAGCATCACACATAAGCTCAAATGGTTTCTCCCAGTTAGGTGAAACTATTATAGGTGCTGTAATTAATTTTTCTTTTAAGAGTTCAAAAGCATTCAGGCATTCGATTGTAAATTCAAATTTCTTGTCCTTTTCGAGAAGTTGGCATATAGGTTTAGTAATTTTTGAAAAATCTTTTATATAGCGTCTATAGAATCCAGCATGTCCAAGAAAACTTCTTACCCCTTTTACCGTAGTTGGAGGTGGTAATTTAGCTATAACTTGAATTTTTGCAGGGTCCACTTCCATGACTTTTTCCGAAATTTTATGCCCTAATACAATGCCGCCCGCAACCATAAATTGACATTTCTCCCAATTTAGAACTAAATTTGTTTTCTCACATACTTCTAATACTTTTTCAAGATGAGTTAAGCATGTGTCAAATGATGTTCCAAATACAGAGAAATCATCCATAAATACTTCTATTCCATTGTCAATTAATTTACTAAATATAGACATCATACATCTCTCGGAATGTTACTTGTGCATTACATAATCCAAAAGGCATTCTTCGAAAAGCGAAAGTTCCATAAGGACTAGTAAATGTAGTTTTCTCTTGATCCTCGGAGCAATTTGTATTTGATGATAACCGGTGTATCCATCTAGAAAACATAAATACTTATGTCCGAGTTAATCTATCTAACATCTGGTCTAGAAATGGTAAAGGGAAGTGATCTTTCCTGGTGGCGGTATTTAATTTCCTATAATCAATACATATACGCCAACCAGTAACTTGTCTTATAGGAATAAGATCATTATTTTCATTGACAGTGACGGTCATTCCTCCCTTCTTAGACACACAGTGAATTGGGCTTACCCAAGCACTGTCAGAAATAGGATATATAATACTATTATCTAACCATTTTAAAATTTCTTTCTTAACTACTTCTTTCATTATCGGGTTTAATCTCCTTTGGGGATCTGCTTTAGGTTTATGTTCATCATCTAAAATAATTCTATGCATACGTATTGAAGGACTAATTCCTTTAATATCCGCTAAAGTCCAACCAAAAGTTTTCTTATATTTTTTAAAGTTTCTAAAAGTTTTTTTTCTTGAGATTCGTTTAATGCAGATGAAATAATAACTGGTAAAGTTGAAGAATTACCTAAATAAGCATATTTCAAATGATCAGGTGTTGACCTCATTTTTGATGGGGTCTTCTCTTCTTCTTTTTAGTACTTAGGATCTAGCTTTAGGCTTTTCCTTTGACTATCTTAGAGGACTAGAATTGGGATCCACCATCTAGAATTTCAAACCACTTCTTAACTCCCCGCAAACTCTACAAACTCGACTATAGACCCCTAATCACCTAGAGGGTTGAAATCAAATTTGGAAGTTTAAAGGATGAGTTCCTATAGGACTCTTCGGCCTTAGGATCGCCCGGGTGGCCTGGTCTGGTGAAGGGCTGACTTACACACACTACACTTATACACTACACTTTCATACACCTCCTAAAACCACACCCATACCTAACTTGACCTCCTGACTCATGTAGGTGATTCACATGGATGGTCCTTAACCCCTAAGCCCTTGCGCAAGAGGGTTAGGAACAACATAATGAATGCCTCAAATGAGTCCCTTCATGGCTCATGTGGGCTTGATGTGGCTTCATGGCTCAACCAAAATGATTTCATTCCATTCAAATTTACCCAATCTTCAATTTTCCAAATTTTCAATTTTTGACCCCCGGGACCCACACCCGCCTAACCTACCAAATGCACTTGAAACTACCCAAAATTTCCAAAATCACCTAAATCACCCAAAATTCCCCAAAATTAATCCCAAAAATTTCCACATAACTCAAATTGATCATCCATACCCAAAAATACTAAAAATTCCAAAAATACCTCCCAATACCCTCCAAATACCCAAAATACCCCCCTTGACCTAAAAATCCAAAATCTCAGAAAATTCCCAGAAAATTCTCGAAAATCCCAAATATTCCGAATTTCATTTTGTTCAACTACACCATGGGCCAATTTTGTCAATTTACCCCACTTTTGTCAAAACCCCCAATTTGACCCATTTTAACCCTAAGTGAACCCAATGTCAAACCAAACCTACCCAATTGACCCAAATTCTGGTCCAATTCAATTCTAAACTTCAATTCAACATTCCCAACACCAATCTAGACCAAATCCAAGTCCAATTTGATTGACATTTGGATCCAATTTCACTTTTGGCCTTAAAGCCCAATTTGGACCCATGACCCAAACCTAACCCAAACTCACCCAATTCAACTCCAATTAACCCCAAATCTTTTCTAAACCTTCCTTAACATCCCTACAAACAAAACACTAACATGATTTGCCCAACATTTAGACCCAGACCCCACTTAAATTCAACCCAAAACCAAAAAGCCTAATTTTGACCTAAACCCAAACCTAACCCAAATGAGCCCAAACCCCAAAATCAAAGCCCAACCAAAGTCAAAACCTCTTTGAAACACTTCCATGGACATTTCCCAACATTAATTTTACATCAATTTCAACCCTAGCCCAACATTGGCCCAAGTTAGCCCACTTTGACCTATATTGGCCCATTCACCAAAGGAGCCCAAATTCAACCCAATTCAAACCTAAATCACTCCCAATTTGCTCCAAGTCACTCATGACACATCTATGAGCTAAACCCAACAATTATTTGGCGCAAGCCTTTGCCAAAATTCCATCCTAAAATCCATTTTTTAAAATCCAAAAGCCCACTTCCCTAAACCATTTTAAAAGCCCATCTCCACCAAATACAAAAGCCCAAAATTGGCCCTAAAGCCCACATGACATTTCCATTTACCATCCATTTAATCAAAGCCATTCCCTAAGTTATAATCCCATCATCAAATAATTCCAAATCAAGCCTCATGCCAAATCACCCCTAAATACCAAAATTTTTCTTAAATTCATTTCCATGAAATTGACTCAACTTTCCCCAAGCCAAAGACAAGCCATGCAAGCCATGGACAAGACACATGAAGCCATGGGAGGTTTGACATGTGACCAAGCCATTAATGGCAAAAGGAGGGCTCCCTTTCTTAATCCTTCTTAAACCCTTTTTTACCTTAAGCATGTCACACACTAAGCCATGCTTAGCCACCTCACCATGGATGGAGACTTCACCACTCCATGGCAGCTGACCCAAGTGACTCTTTTCAGCCTAAAACCAGGCCTTGGGTGGTGCACCTAGCCCAAAAGGATGGGTTGACCCAAATCAAGCCAAAGTGACCTCTCCCCCATACCATTTTAATCCAAGCACTTTACACATGTCCAAGCCAAATTGACTTCACCATTTCCAAGCCCTGACCTCCCTGGTCAAGATGGTGACCCCTGCCTGCCGGCTAGCCGCCTGGTGTCGGCATATTTTTAGGTTGTGTTTTATTTTGAAGAGGGGTCGCCTAACAGAAATCTGTCGGCGAATTTTTAATTTAATTAAAATAAATAATTTGAAAAGTAGTATTTGATTTTGAAAATAATTTCAAATTTGAAGGTTTTAAGATATGAGACTAAACCGATCTCACATCCCAAATAGTTTATATAAACGAGCACCGCACCACAAACCGTGTATCTATCCCTAAGGATGTACACACCGCTCGACAGTAGGGCTCGATTAAATAAACTGAAGATTTGTGACATCCGTTCGTCCGCGAACCAATTTTATAAGCCGACAAAATTCCCTACTTAATATGAAAACATTAAAGAGGGTTTATATTACTCGGGTTCTTCAAAATTCCCTATAAGGGCAAGCCCCTATAGTTAATTACATCTTAAGTGACGGAATCACCTAAGAAAACTCTCGATAATAATCAATAATTCTGCTCTCAAGGATTTCAAAGTTTAAGTTTTCAAGGGATTGAATTTTGGAATTTCAATAGGGAATGGATCAAGTTTGGAACATTTTGTTTTGTGAATCCAAAGGAAGAAAAGTAGGAGAAATCACAGATTCGAAGTGAACTTCAGTAATTTCCCGACTATCCTATTGTTTGGTTTAAATTTAGGAAAATCCTAATGTTTATTTAAATGTTTTGATTTTGTCAATTTTAATTAATTAGGACTTATATTTATATGATAGAATCATACAAATAGCCTTCGAAGATGTGAGGGTTTATGTCGTATCGACGACCGCCTCGAATCCTAAGTCCGGTTAGGGCTTAATTTGCAAGGCAAATGCCTAACAAAAGGTTGAGGATTTATGTTGCACTAGGCAAACTACCTCGAAATCCTATGGCTTGGTTGTTTAGTTCTAGGAAAGTTTTGCTGATGACGATTCAAGTTTTGCTGACGACGATGGCCGTGCTGCCCATCATGCTCCGAGCTCCTTGTTGTTGCAGAGGTTTAGTTTTAGAAATTATAAATCAGGGGATGAGAAAAGTGTTTTGGTTTAGAGACAATCTTGATTTCCAAGCGTTTTTTATGTTTTATTTAAAACAAATCTTAAAGTTGATTATAACGACACCGGTTAAGATCCCATGGTTCCATCCTTCCGGCATCATTATTTTTATCGGATTCACTTAGTCTAGATGAATTTGCTAAACTCAACCGAATGAGTTCCACACTTTCATTTAGACCGTGGGAAATCCCGTTAGCAACACGTAGGTTACATCATCCGAGGTATTCCCGATCATCCAACGAGACCTTTTAATTTAGTTGTAATTGTAGTTTTGTGTTCTGTTTGTGATTAAATTTCGAGTTGTTTTATATTTTCGAAATGTCGTGGCGGTGAATTTTATCTCGCAATGACTTTTAATTTAGTTTTGGTTTCAGCTTTAGGGGCTATCCTAAAGGTGTGGGTTTTCATGCAACAGCTTGTCTTATCATGCAAGAAAAGTAAAGTGCATTTCGTAATAAAGTAAATTGCAATAATGTAAATTGCAAGAAAGTAAATTGCAATAAAATAAAAGCGTACCTGGAGGGTCTTCCCGTCATCCCAAGCTACACTTTAAAACACAATTAGAATATTTAAGCAAGTTCCTAGGTAAAGCTAAGGTAAGGGTTATGGTTTTCTACCAAATTCCTAATCCTATAGCTAGTCATTTCCTATGACGTCTAGGTCTTTGTGTTTTGGTTTGAGGACGATTTTCTTCATCAAAGAATAATTAAGTTTAATTGTTCTTATGAACATCCTATCATATCGAGAAAGTGCTTAAGACAAATCTTAAACATCTTTTCAATATTTTCTAGGATTGTTTTAAGTCCAAATGAATTTAATTATACAAATGAATTAATCGTCCGAGGATTCAAGTTTTGTTAACTTGCTCAGTGAACTAGGACATTTGAATATCCTATGAGTGAAGTAACATTTCATTTAATATTCTGTTTAGGAGTTATGATGACTAAAGCATTTGAGGGTAAATTGGTGTTCAGATGATTTGTGATTTAGTTTAATTTCCATTAATGAGTTTAAATTTGGAATAGTTGTTCAAGTTATTTTAGATTTATTTTGAATTCTTTATGTCTTAGGTGATGTTATATTTAATTTAATTTAATTTAATTTAATTTAATTTAATTGAGTTTTAATTTAATTTAATTCAATATAGCTCAATTTAATTTGATTTGATGTTTAATTAATTTGATTTGATTTAGTTTTAATTTAATTTGATTTAATTTAATTTAATTTGATTTAATTTAATTTAATTTTATTTAATTTAATTTAATTTAATTTAATTATTTAATTTAATTTAATTTGATTTAATTTAATTTAATTTAATTTAATTATTTAATTTAATTTAATTTAATTTAATTTGTTTAATTTAATTTAATTTGATTTAATTTAATTTAATTTAATCTTTAATTTAATTTAATTTTTTTTAATCTTAATTTAATTTAATTTAATTTAATTTAATTTAATTTAATTAATTTAATTTAATTTAATTTAATCTTTAATTTAATTTAATTTTTTAATCTTAATTAAAATTTTTAAAAGAGTTTAATAATTTAATTTTAGTTTAATGATTAAGTCTTTTAATATTTTAAATTTGAGTTATCATTTTAATTAAGAATTGAATATTAATGAGATAATTAATTTAGGGATTTTTAAATTAAAGAATAAATCTCTTCCTAATAATATCCCTATTTTAATAATTCCAATTTTATTATTCTTCCAAATTTAATCAATTATTTAATTAAGGTTTAATTATTTTAAAATTGTTTAATGGGTTTCTACCCTTTAATTATTTGAATTTCAATCATCCAAATCAAATTAGGATCAAATATTTTACTTGTTAAATTTTTATTAAACCTAAAGTTTTAATTAAGGGTTAAAATTTTAATTACCATTTTACCCTTTAAGCCTAATGATTTCATAACTCACTAAATTGAACTCAAATGAACTTGAAATTTTTATGTGACTTCACTCATATGCCAATAAAGACATGAGAGGAGAAAATGTGATTTTTCTGTATTTAATTTATTTTTATAATTATTTTTGGTAGAAAATAGAGATTTTCAAGGAAAATTTAATAACATGACCAAGGGAAAGTTTCTGTCCTTAAGAAAATTAGGGGACATTCCTAATGACCAGAGAACCACTTGGACCGATTTTGGTGATTTTTTGAATTATATTATTTTTATTATAATTATTTTAAGTTTTGGAGTGTTAATTAATTTAAAAATAAAATAAATGTTGAAAAATGGATTTTATAATTTTCAAAAATCTCTCTGATAACAAGGAAACCAGAGAAGCAAATTTTGCAATTTTCTGATTTTTCTATGATTCATTATAATTATTTTAGTGAAAATGCTAGAAAATACATTTTTTTAATTTTAAAATTACCTTAAAGCTTTAAAATTTAATATCTCACTAAATAGACCTAAGAAAAATGTGGGATTTGTTCCTATGTGATTAAAATTCAAAATGTGACATTTTGGTGAATTTTATTATTTTTGTGATTGTTATCATTTTTTAATTATTAAAAATAGTAAAATATTATTAAAAATCAACTTTTTTAGAAAATTGAAATTTTAATTTTCTTAGGTTCCCCTGATATCGTAGAGGCTCCAAAACCAATTTAGTGAATTTTTGAAAGGTATTTTAAAAGTTATGAATTTTTAAAGTTTAAAATGGCTAAGTGGCTTAATCAACCCAATTAGTGGGGCTAACCAAGTCCAATTGACCCCAAACTTTTATGGTTGATTCCTCTGATCCTAAAGGTCAGTGGAGAATTAATTTCAAGTCAATTTGATGCCTGGTTAACTCTAATTAAATAAAGACCTATTTTGGGTATTTAAGCCAATTAGGGTTGTTTTAAATGAACTAAGTCAAAACCTATTTTTCCTAGGGTTCTCTGGTCATAAGGAACATCACCAAATTTTCCTAGAATTTATTTCACAACATGCTATTTATTGGAATTAAAATACTCAAAACAAGAACATGAATTTGAAAAATCAATAACTTTTCATAAGGATGGCCTCTCGACTTTGAAAATTCGTGGAATGTTCCCAAATTCGTAGGCTTCAAAAGCCCTATGGTCTCATGCCATGGTGAATTGTATACATGCATGGAGAATTAAAATAATGCAGAGAGTAAATAAATTATAAAAAATAAAATACTTGATGAAATTAAATGATTTCTTTTCGACATTATTCTCTTCTGTTCACTGAGCAAGAGGGTATTTTTATTTTATTTTTCTTATTTTTCTACACAGAGATATAAATTTTTGAAGTTTAGTGAATTAAATAAATAGAAAAATACCCTAATTTTCTATTTATCCACGCGGCGCCGCGTCAACCTCGGCAGCCTCCGAACGCACACGCGTCGCGCTCCCATTCGACGCCGCCACCCGAGTCGCCAGCCTCGGCCCCGCGGTTCTCGTACCGTCTCCCGGTCCGACGCCATCCGAGCCGTTCGTCCGCGCGTGTATTGAATGGACGCGCATCCGTTCATCGTCCCCGAGCGTCCTCACCCGAGAGCCGTCCACACTAAATCCCTAAGATCTCACTCGATACTCAATGGATTTTCATGTTCTTATGCTTCTATGGATTCGTCTTCAAGAGACGAACACATCTATACGGTTAACATGCATCGAAATTAAGGCATTTGAAATGGAGAATCTCCGAAGCTCGGGATAAAGAATTAGCTCATACCTTTGCTCGCAGAAGTGTGGCTTCAATCCGAGAGTTGTTGCACCTTCGATCGGATCCCGCAAGCTCCGCATGAAGTCTCCTGGTCCGGTGAATTGTCCGGATGTGATTTCGACCAAGCCCGATCACAAAGCTCGGAGGCCGGAGCAACCGGGTGGCTCCGGAGATGGGGCTTTTGCTGGTGGACACCTTCCCTCGGTCTCGGTGAAGGTGTAGAACCAATCAATTTGGGAATTGGCTCACCGTGGAGAAGTGTCCCGGTTTTCGGGTGGAATTTCAACTGGGAAATCGGATTTTGTCAGTGGAGATTGAGGCAAATCGACACCTGGGATCAATCGCTCTAAGGGTGGAGAAGGGTCTGGAACAATTTTGCGTAGTTTTGGCAAGGTTTGTGCTCAGCTCCTCTCATGGCCGAGAGGGGCGGAGTTTAAATCAGGAGAGGGCGGAGGGCCTCCTGTGGGGAGCCGAGGCATGGGATCAGCCGCTCCGGTGAGGAGAAGAACAACCATGGTGGCCATCGGGCATGGGGCAACTTAGCAGGTGAGAATTCCAAGCTCGGGCTCACATGATGCTCTCGGGTGTGGTGTTTTCCCGCGATCCGAGCGGCCGGCCGGGCAGCATGGGTCACCATCTCGACTGTGGAGGTCGTGGCTCGAGCAATGGTGAAGTCAATCGGGCTTGGACATGTGTAAAGTGTTTGAATTAAAATGGAATGGGGAGGGGGTCATTTTGGCCTTAATTTGGTCAACCCATTGGTTCGGGCTGGGTGCACCTCCCCATGGCCTCGATTTTGGGCCGAGAGGATCAGCTAGGTCGCCCAAGGGAGAGTGGTGTGGTCTCCATCCATGATGAGGCGGCTAAGCATGGTTTAGTGTGCGACATGCTTAAGGTAAAAAAGGGGTTAAGGAGGATTAGGAAAGGGCCCCTCCTTTTGCCATTAATGGCTTGATCACATGTCAAGCCTTCCATGGCTTCATGTGGCTTGTCCATGGCTTCGTATGGCTCACCTTCGCTTGGGAAAAGGTTCGGTCAATTTCATGAAAATGGGTTTTAAGAATTTTTGGTAATTTGATGGAAATTTATATGAAACTTGATTTGGAATAATTTGATGGTGAATTTAGACTTAGGTAATGGATTTAATTAAGTGGATGACAAATGGAGATGTCATGTGGGCTTTGAGGTAGATTTTGGGCCTTTGGATGTGGTGAAGTGGGCTTTTAGGAAAGTTTAAGGGAAATGGGCTTTTGATTTTAGGATGGGCATTTGGATAAAAATTTTGTGAAGAACTTTGTCAAATAAATGTCATAATTGGTTTAGGGATGTTCTATGAAGGGCTTGGAATCAATGTGATGTGATTTGGAGTCGAATCTGCTCAATTCGGGTTTATTTCGTAAGTGGGCCTATATGGGTCCAAGTGGGCCAAGTTGGGCTAATGTTGGGCTAGGGTTGAAATTGATGTAAAATTAATGTTGAGAAATATTTATGGGAGTGTTTCAAAGAGGTTTTGACTTTGGTTGGGCTTTGATTTTGGGGTTCGGGCTCATTCTGGGTTAGGCTCTGGGTTTAGGTCAAAAATGGGCCTTTTAGCCTTGGGTTGAATTTGAGTGGGGTTTGGGTCTAAATTTTGGGCAAATCATGTTAGTGTTTTTCTTGTGGGGATGCTAAGGAGGATTTAGAAAAGGTTTGGGGTTAATTGGAGTTGAATTGGGTGAGTTCGAGCTAGGCTTGAGTCATGGGTCGAAATTGGGCTTTAAGGCCAAAAGTGAGATTGGATCCAAATGTCAATCAAATTGGGCTTGGATTTGGTCTAGATTGGTATTTGGGATATTGATTTGAAGTTTAGAATTGAATTGGATCAAAATTGGGGTCAATTGGGTAGGTTTGGTTTGACATCGGGTGCACTTAGGTTAAAATGGTCAAATCGGGGTTTTGACAAAAGTAGGTAAATTGACAAAATTGGCCCATGGTGTAATTGGACAAAATGAAATTGGGAATATTTGAGATTTTCTAGAATTTTCTGGGAATTTTCTGAATTTTTGGATTTTTGTGCCAAGAGGGGTATTTTGGGTATTTGGAGGGTATCGGAGGTTTTCTTGGAATTTTTGGTATTTTTGGGTATGGATGATCAGTTTAAGTGATGTGGAAATGTTTGGGATTGATTTTGGAGAATTTTAGGTAATTTGGAAATTTTTGAGAAATTGGGTAATTTCAAGCGTTTTGGCAAGGCTAAGCTGTAGTGGTCCCTGGGTCAAAAATCGAAAATTGGGAAATCAAGATCGGGTGAATTTAAGTGGAAAGAAATCATTTTGGTTGAGCCATGAAGCCATATCAAGCCCACAAGAGCCATGAAGGGACTCATTCGAGGCATTCACTATGTTGTTCCTAACCCTCTTACCAAGGGCTTAGGGTTAAGGACCATCCATGCGGATCACTTACATGAGTCGGAGGTCAAGTTAGGTATGGGTGTGATTTTAGGAGGTATGTGGAAGTGTAGTGTGTAGGTGTAGTGTATAAGTGTAGTGTGTGTAAGTCAACCCCTTCACTGCACCAGTGCCACCTAGTAGGCGCCCTAAGGCCAAAGAGTCCTATAGAACTCATCCTTTAAACTTCCACATTCGATTTCAACCCTCTAGGTGATTAGGGGTCTACGATCAAGTTTATGGAGTTTGCAGGAGTTAAGAAGTGGTTTGAATATCTAAAAGGTGGGTCCCAATTCTAGTCCTCTAAGATAGTCAAAGGAAAAGCCTAAGGCTAGATCCTAAGTACTAAAGAGAAGAAGAGAAGACCTCATCAAAAATGAGGTCAACAAATGGACCCCCAATAAGTGTCGTGAGCCGACGGAGCACACCACGCGTATCGGTGCTGACCGAAGCGATCAACAAAACCAACACAAACATCCAAGTGACAAACTTAGGATGAAATAGAAGAGTTTTCGCCTGGGAGTAGCAAGTATATCTCTGAAACCGGAGATTCCTGAACTCTCGCTGGGGAAAGGAAAAGGAGGTGAATCCCAAATCACATGATCTGGGGGAATTTCGATTTAGATTTTATTTTGTTTTAGTTTAAGTTTTGATGTGTGAGTTTATATTTCAACTTCGAGTTTTAATTTAGATCGAAGTTTTGTCAAAATTAATTCGAGGGATTCGATTCGAAATGAAAATCGGAATTCCGAGGTTTTAGATATAACATCTTCAACCTCGAAAGAAAATTGAATTGATTAGATTGAATCATTGCAATGAGGAGAGATCTCGTAGCAATGCGGTGTCGGATGTAAAATCCTTAACCTCAAGAGTTCGATTTCGATGTATTTCAATGGCAATAGGAAAAGCATCCTAAAGCAAATGCAGTCTTGGATGTAAAATCCTCGACCCAAAAAGTTTGGATTTGATGTATTTCAATGGCACAGGAAAAGAATCCTAAAGCAGTGCAATCTGATGTAAAATCCTCGACCCAAAAAGTTCGAATTTGATGTATTTCAGTGCAACAGAAAAGAATCCTAAAGCAAAGCAGTCTCGGATGTAAAATCCTCGACCCAAAAAGTTCGAATTCGATGTATTTCAAGTGCAATAGAAAAGAATCCTAAAGCAAGGCATTCTGGATGTAAAATCCTCGACCCAAAAAGTTCGAATTCGATGTATTTCAATGCAATAAGAAAAGAATCCTAAAGCAAGGTAGCTTGGATGTAAAATCCTCGACCCAAAAAGTTGAATTTGATGTATTTCAAGTGCAACAGGAAAGAATCCTAAAGCAAGCAGGCATTGGATGTAAAATCCTCGACCCAAAAGTTCGAATTCGATGTATTTCAAAGGCAACAGAAAGAATCCTATAAGCAAGGTACTGGATATAAAATCCTCGACCCAAAAGTTTGAATTTGATGTACTTCAATGCAATAGGAAAAGAATCCTAAGCAGAAGGCACTTGGATGTAAAATCCTCGACCCAAAAAGTTGAATTTGATGTATTTCAAAGGCAATAGGAAAGAATCCTAAAGCAAGCAGTACTTGGATGTAAAATCCTCGACCCAAAAGTTCGAATTCGATGTATTTCAAGTGCAACAGAAAAGAATCCTAGCAAAGGCAGCCTTGGATGTAAAATCCTCGACCCAAAAAGTTCGAATTTGATGTACTTCAAAGGCAATAGAAAAGAATCCTAGCAAGGCAAGTCTTGGATGTAAAATCCTCGACCCAAAAAGTTGAATTTGATGTATTTCAATGGCAATAGGTAAGAATCCTAAGCAATAGGTCTTGGATGTAAAATCCTCGACCCAAAAAGTCGAATTCGATGTATTTCAAAGGCAACAGAAAGAATCCTAAAGCAAAGGCAGTCTTGATATAAAATCCTCGACCCAAAAGTTTGAATTTGATGTACTTCAAAGGCAATAGAAAAGAATCCTAAAGCAAGCAAGTGCTTGATGTAAAATCCTCGACCCAAAAAGTTGAATTTGATGTACTTCAGTGCAATAGAAAGAATCCTAAAGCAAAGTAGCCTGGATATAAAATCCTCGACCCAAAAGTTTGAATTCGATTGAGATTTGAAACTGGAAATATTGAATTCGAGATTTGGAAGGATGAGTTTGAACTCGATTGAAATTTGATTTAAGATTTGATTTGAAATTTGGAAGATCAAATTCTAAACTTGATCGGGAGTGGATTTGGAATTTGATTGAGAATTTGATTTATGATTTGAAAAGATTGAAATTTGATTCGGAATTCGGAAAGATTGAATTTGAAATTTGATTTGAAATTTGGAAGGATGGAATTTGAGATTTGTGTTGATTTCGTTTATCTTTTAATGGTTCAAATTTTATTTTATCGTTTATTTAATGTTCATGTGAATTTGGTGTTTGTCATTTTTTAAGATTTTTTTTTTAGGAAAGTTTTCTTTCATTCTTCTTTCTTTATTTCTTTTCTGTTCTTTGTTCGAAGTTCATTTAACTTTAAAGGCGTTTCCCAATCAATTTGCACAAAAGAGGTGAAGGCCAAAAACGAGACATGGTCACTTTCATTCCAATCATGTTGAAAATACATCATACAACTCGATCCGGAATACATTTCATACAATCCATGTAGACTCAAAACGGACCGTGTATGATCTTTGTTGGTCCATCAAAAGAAGCATTTGTCAAAAAATCCATGTCCGAATAGTTGGGTACATGGTTAATAACATCACCTTCCAAGCCATCCTCGGCAAGGATGCCGACCGGATGTACGTCGGAGGTGTAATATTTCCCATGTAACTCACAACTCGTAAGGCCGGAGGTTCTCTAGCTCCGGGTCCGTCGGAAATGGTAAGGCATCTCGTCGTCGTCCATTCTCCCGAAAGTAACCGAGATCCGCTCCACCGGCACTCCCGGTATGCAATGCTTAGCGATATCTCGCTCCGTTACCTTTCAATATCATGACGGAACCCACCAGTAAAGGTATCTTTACCGGCCCTCGAACTCACCCGGGCTCGCTATCCGGAGGTCGATCCGAACATGATGTCACACTCGTTCAAGAAAGAGACCGTGCAGTAAAGGTCCGACGAAGTCGTGGTGATCTATATGTGGGGGTATGCAATCACCCCGTTTGTAGATGTTGATAATGCAGCTATCGGGTATGCAACTGCCGGCAGTACCCTCCATGTTATCAATCTTTTTACCATTCTCCCGATGACTAATGGCATCGGATCTACTCGCCCATGACGGAGTATCCCCGTGGGTTTCCCTTTCGTCTTCAAAGAAGTTGTAGCAAGCATCCGCATTGTATTGTGATTCTTCCTTTCCCCGGCATCCATCCTCCGGGTTCCGAGTATGTGTTTTCCTCGTGCGGCCTGCTCGGCCCATTCTTTTCAGATCTCTGATACAATCCACGATTTGCCGTTGTTCATACTCCGAGAATACGTCGTATGTAGCTCGAGGCCCTCTAGTATGTTGATCCTTCTTCCTTTAATTCTCTCGAAGTATTCAAAAGTTTTCTTTTCAACATTCTCGCATTCTCTCCAGCTCGTATTCCGGAATGATCCGCAAATGGCGAGGCCTCGTGACATATTGTGGGATATATGGTTCAATCCCTTCACGTTCCCCCGCATACCTCGGCTCCTCGTGGATGATGCCTCGTCGGGACATCCCCCGGGTTGCTTCGCAACAAGGTCATGCATTATTGGTGGTTCTATCCAGTGGCGTGGTAGCCTTCTTTCTTCCGATCTTCCGGAGATTTCCCCGGTTCTTTCGTTATCCTAGGAGCCGGCCTCCTTTCTTCGGTGTTCCCGGTGAACCGGTGTCCTCGAAATGTGTGTGCCGGCATTAGCAATTGTCTCGTCGCGCCGGTCCGCAGCCTAGTTTTGTTAACATCTTACGGATACGACGATTCTTATTTCTTCGTTGCGCGGCCGTGAGAGTAGCTCTCCGCACTTCGAATCTCCGCGGGCGCGGCGCCGACAAGCCCGCCCTCCGCCGTAGCGACTACGGACTTCATTTTCTTATCTTCTTCGGTGTTTGCTTTTCTTTTCTCGTTGTCGGATCGGTGGCTTGGGCCACTCACTTTCATCACCGTCTCGCCCGGGTAGTTCTTCTCGCTAACTCGGGACCCGCTCACTTTCCTCGTATCGTAGGCTCCGCCGGTGCGAAATCCGAGTCAATCTCGATTATCGCTCCATCTTTCACCCTCTTTCATCGAGTGCAAGGCTTACGCCATTCTTAAAGTTCGTGACCAACCGCCCGTTCGACATTTCCCCGCGAAAAGACAAGGAAAAGGATCGTGGGTCGTACTAAGAACAAGAACATTAAGAAAATGTTTATTAAAGACATTTTTTTTATTTCTCCTATATTTTAAAATTTAACAGAATGAAGTAGGATAAGATCAGTGGAGGAGATTTTGATTTGGAAAGGAAAACAAGGAAAACTTTATTATCATGATTTTATTTATCTTAAGCACATTTTATTATTTTTGGGTTCGGACCCAATCATAAGTAATTACTTCGCCCGTGTTTCTTAGGGATGAAGAATGCATTCCTTCGAAACATCAGTGTAACAGTAATACTTTTTCAAGTATCTTCCGTCGATCTGAAGCATATGTCGTTCTCCCCGGCAATTCACTAGCCGGTAGAACCTCCCGAGTATACCGCTTCAACCACAAACGGTCCTTCCCAAGTGGGTTCAAATTTTCCTCCTATCTTCGCGTGTGCAAGAATAGTCTCTCGAGAACGAGAACTAAGTCACCAACTTTCAAGGTTCTCGGGCGACTCGCCTTGTCATGGGCTTCGAACCATCTTAGCTCGGTATAGTTCTAAATTCCGTTGCGCCGCAAGTCTTTTCCCTTCCAAGCTTTCTAATTCTTCGAGTCGTAATCCGGCGTTTTCTTCGTCGTGATCTTGTTTGCAACTCGCAATTCCGAGTGAAGGAAGCCGAACCTCTAAAGGTAACATCGCCTCGGACCCATACACTGTGAGCGTAAGGTGTAGCTTCGAGTAGGAGTTCGAAGGTTGTCCGCAGGCCCATAAGGCTTCTAACAATTTCTCGTGCCAATTTCTCTTATTATCGTCCAAGGTTTTCTTTAAGATTTGAACGAGAGTTTTATTAAAAGCCTCGCCGAGACCGTTTGCTCTCGGGTAGTAAATTGTCGAGTATCGCCGCCGATTCCGTGTCTCCCGACAAAATTGTTGATTTGTGTGCTTCGAATGCCGACCCATTATCCGAGATGATCCCGCGCGGCACTCCGAAACGGTAGATAACTCGGTTCTCGAAAACCGTTGCACGTGGTGTGCTTTCACTTCTCTAAGTGGAGCCGCTTCGCCCACTCGGAAAAGTAATCCGTAGCCGCAAGAATGAAGCGATGTCCTTTCGAAGATGGTGGTTCTATCGGACCCACTATATCCGTGCCCCAACATTCAAATGGCCACGACGCAATTGTCGGTGCAGCACATTCGGAGGTTGGTGTAGAACCACTCCGTGCACTCGGCATCGGTGACGCCTCTCGGCGATTTTCATGCAATCGGCCATCATCGAGGGCCGTAGTACCCTAGTCTTTTAATTTTCATTTTCATCTTCGGACCCGACCGGTGAGCGCCACAGCAGTCCCGAATGCACCTCTTTAACAATTTCACGGCCTCGGACCCGCTTAGGCACCTTAGCCACATTCGATCAAAAGACCTTCTATATAATGTGTTGTTTATTAATGCGTAGGACAAAGTTCTTTTCGATCCGATGGGCTAGCAACCTATCGTCCGGTAGCTTTCCCGTTTGCAGTAGTTCATCAATCGTCGTCGCCAATCTTCCGTGTTTTCCGTCACCGCCGCAACTCGCTTCTTTTCTTTTTCCGATTTGTGTATTGTGTCTATGTCGAGCCGTGATAGGACCCGACGTCCGCGAACCGACACTTCCACCGATTCATCTTGCAAACAGCAAATTCTTTTGCGAGACGGGCTAAAGCATCTCGCTAAAGCATTCTCTTTTCTGGAATTTTGTAGATTGTCACATTTGGAATCCGTTCCAACGAACTGTATGGCATACCGGAAGTATTGTTCGAGTCTTGGTTTAAAAATTATGTATTATCCGACGATCCGTCGAATGATTAACCGTGAATCCCCGTAGATGTCGATGTCTCGTTATCCCCATTCGAATAGTTAATTCCGAATCCCGTTATGAGGGCTTCGTATTCTCGCTTCGTTGTTTGTACACGGTTTTGTCAAGAGGTAGGAGTATCTTAACATCCCCCGCTCCGTGTTATAAAGATTAGCCCGATTCCCGCCTTACCGGCACTATCACTTGCGATTCTTCGTCTTTGTGTGCCGAAGATGCTCCATCGAAATATAATTCCCAACGTCGATCATCGTGGTCTTCTAGGTTCATTATTTGTTCATCCGGCAAATCATCATCGAGAGGAGATTCTGCCAGCAAAGGGTGCGCCGCGTGGAAGTCCGCTAAGACTTGTCCCTTTACGGCACGCAGAGGCACAAAAGTTATATCGAATTGCAATAATATCATCGACCATCCGGCAAGTCCGCCGAAAGTGTTGGACGAGTCATCAAGTATTGCAATGGATTAAACTTCGAGATCAAGTTAACCTTATGAGAAAGCATGCAGTGCTCGAGCTTTCGAGCGGCGAAGATCAAGGCCAAACAATGCTTTTCAATTGCGGGATACTTTACTTCCGTCGGAAGTAAACGACGGCTTAAGTAGTAAAGAGCATTTTCTTTACCCTCATCATCGACCCTGGCCAACAGTGCTCCGAGAGAGTCGTCTAAAGCCGCGGTGTAAAGTATCGACGGTCTACCCGAGATCGGGGCTGCTAAGACAGGAGGTGTCATTAAATATTGTTTAATGTCCTCGAAGGCCTTCTCGGCATTTCTCTTCCTAAATAAATTTGGCGTCCTTTTTAACTAGTGCCGAGAAAGGCCGACACCTACCTAACAGTCTCGAGATAAAGCGTCGAAGATATGCCGCCTTCCCTTGAAAAGATCGTAGATGTTTTAAGGTTTTGGGAGGGGCATTTCTAAGATAGCTTTAATCTTTTCCGGTCGATTTCAATTCCACGATGTCGGACAACGAACCCTAAGAATTTCCCGGAGGTGACGCCGAAGGCGCATTTTAAGGGATTCATCTTAAGGTTAAATTGTCTTAATCGTTCGAAAATAATTCTCAAATCATACGAGTGGTTTTCCTTTACTTTGCTTTCGATGACCACATCGTCCACGTAGCATTCGACTCGATTGTGGATGAGATCATCAAAAATTCTTGTCATTGCTCTCTCGGTAGGTCGCTCTCGCGTTCATCGATCCGAATGGCATTACCGTGTAAAGAAAATACTCCGATCGGCGTTCGAATGCCGTAAGCTTTTCATCTTCTCGGAGCCATTTTTATCCGGTTGTATCCCGAAGATCCATCCATGAACGAGAATATTTCATGTGTCGAAGCAATGTCGATCATTAATTCCGGGATCGGTAGAGGGAATTCATCTTTGGACATGCCTCGTTTAAATCTCTCGAAGTCCACACATGATTCCGATCCGACCATTCTTCTTTCGATCGGCACTACATTGGCTAGCCAAGTCGGTATTGTGCTTCACGTACAAATTTAGCGTCTATTAGCTTTTTAACTTCGGCTATGACTTGTTGTTCGATTTCTAGACGCATTCTTCCGGGACCTCGTCCGATCGGGACGAAGTAGGATCCACTCCTAGCTTATGGACCGCGACCTCCGGAGCTAAACCCGGCATTTCATCGTAGTTCCAAGCAAAACAGCTTCTTAAATTCCATTAATAATTTGATTATTTCTTCGAGTCTTCTTTATTCGAGTAAGGAGCTAACAAAGGTAGGTCTAGGCTCTTCGCTAGTACCTAAGTTAACTTCCGTTAACTCATCTATCTGTAGATTTAATTTCTTCTTCGAATTCTCGTGGAGTGTCTCCAATTTGTAAATCTTCGAGTTCGTCCGTAGTTTCCATGCGCTTTCATCGGACTTGCAAGTGACAACCAAGCAAAATTCGCATCGTCAACCGACCCTACCGTGCCGAATCCGAGTCCATACTTTGAATCGAGCGACGACCGGAGTTATTTCATAATTTTTCAAAATGTTGTGATTGGCCTTTTGTCCATTGTCGAGGTAAGAAACCACGTTGAATTAAATTTTGAACACAGGGAGAGTACCACTCAAAAGGTAATTCCATTAATTCTGATGAAGTGACATCTTCAAATTGTACATTATTTTCGCTTTGGAGGAAGAAGCACCACGGTAGAATTTTATCGGCCTCGCACCGTCGTTACGTACCTCTTCGACCACCATACCCTCGATCTTATTGAATGGATCGGGGTTAGGGTCATAGTATGTACGTAGTGGTTAATCTTCTCGTACATCGATTTATATTCTTCGTTCTTTTCATCTTCGAGGAGATCTTTGAATTGCGGCTTCTTTCGACTTATTGTTGTCGCTTCTTGCTTCGATTTCCTTTTCTTCTTCGTAACTATCATTCCAATCAACATTGATGGCCGGTTTCTTCCGTCCAATCGTCCTAGTGTCTCTACCACGACGTCGTCCCCGCCTCGACCTCGGATGCGAGTTGTGGAGAAACCTTCACCATCTCGCCGAAGGGAGTGGTTAGTGATCGTTGGACTAGAACTTCGTGTTCTTCGTTGTCCCGGACTCTTCGCTTCATTTATTACGGTATCTCCGGAGAAGATTGTTTTCTTCGGTGGTGCATAATAAGTCGCGTCTTCGTGGATTCCAATCTCATGTACGGAGAATGGTCGTAAGTCACCTTTGATGCACTCGTTCCCCTCCATCGTAGTATTCGATGCACCGATGCAGAGATGATGGTACCATCCTCGTTTTCATGTATCCACAGTCGGCCCAGTAAAGCGTTGAACGATGTTTCTGAATCAATTATGTGAAATTTCGCGGTTGTCTTTGCTAAGTCACCGGTCTTCATTAGTAACGTTATTGACCCGAGGGCTCTTTCTCCTTTCTGGTTGAATCCTCTTAATAACATTTTGTCTGCTTCGAGCTCGCGAGCATCAATTTCCAAGTATGCTAGTGTTCGAAGACTCATTATATTGATCGATGCTCCCGGATCCACCAATACTCGGAAAGCGTAAACTTCCCAATCGTAACTCGAAATGTACAATGGCTCGGTCGTGATCCGCCGTCCCAAGTAGTAGGTCATTGTCCGTGAAGGTAACGCCTCGTCGTTCCTTTAACGAGCAAACCTCATCTAAGGAATCTCCGGCCATTCGAGCTAAGAAAATTTCTCGGATCAAGTAAGGCCTCGATCGCAGCTTCTCTCATCTCCTTTCGATAAGATGAGAGCATCGTAAATGCTCGCTTGGCCGGTAGTTTCCTAAGATGGGCTAGCACGTTGTAGTCCACTTTGTTCTCATGCGTCTCGGCTTCTTCTCGAATGGGTATTTCTTCCGCCGGGGTTGGTTCTTCTTGAACAACCACTCGCTTTCCTTTGTCCTTTGGACCTATTCTCGGAGGTAGAGCTTTTCCACTTCTTAAGTCGACTTCGTAATTTCTTCCGAATCTAGTGTCGAACTCGCCGTGTCTCCTCCCCGAATCGGAATGACAGGCTCTTCCGGATTATCTTCAAAATCCGAAGGTTCTAACTCTATCGCGACCGGAGCTCCTCGAAACTCACGTATAGATCCGTTGCTTCGTCGAACTTTCGTAGCCTCCTCGATGGATGTCTTCTTCGTTATTTTGCTCGTCGAGATCATGTATGATTCGAGAATTGTTGTTGGTATCGAAGTCGATGTCCGGATTGTCGCTAGTTACGTAATCGTTAGAAACGGTCAAAACGTAGCCAACGCCATCACCCTTATCATTATATGATCCCACCGAAGTGAGCAGATAATCATACAAAATCGCAGGTTCGAGGGATTTCTCCCCCGAATCGAAACAACTATCCTAGGATAAGCTGCCTCTAGCCTAGCCTTAGGAATCTCGGTCCCCTCTTCTTCGTCAATTTTCTTCTTTTCTTCGATCGTCTCCTCGTCGAGGTGGTTCTTCTATCGCAAGTGATAAGTACCGGCTTAACGGGTCTCGAACTCCGAATTGAAGCTCGCACCGAAGCGGTTCGGATGTCGTCTAAAATCTTCTTCAAAGACCTCGTCCAGTGCGGTAGTCCATCCATCGTCGCTGCATATGGATCTATCGAATGACGGGATCGGCTGAGATAACATCGAAGGAACCTCCTTTCCGGGGTTCCTTCATGTACTCCTTCGGGATTGTTATATTTCCTTTCCGAAGGTTGTCGCTGAGCCAACTTTTAAAGGTAATGCAATCTTCTATCTTGTGCCCAAGCATCCGATGGTAGGGGCAAAAGTCGGGATCACCGTTCTTGTTGACTTCCTCTCGGTCTTTTAGGCTTTGGCAGCCGGAAATCTGGAGTTTTCATTAGGATACGGAACATCTTCGGCATCGCTTCATTTTTGAACTGGATATTCTCTCGCTCGAAGCTCCCTCAATGTACGTTGCGGACGAGGCGGTTGTTCATACCGCGGAGACGACCGATAGCCGGACCGGGGTTGTTGGTAATTCCGTTGTGGTTGCCGCGGCCGTTCGGTGGTATTTCAGCATCGGCTGCTCGCCTTCGTCAACCGCCGCAACGATCCCGGATTTCTTTTCGAAGGTCTTCACCGGCTTCCGCTCGTCCGTCTTGTCGGCAAAACTTAATTGCTTCGCCTCTTCTTGCAAGCTTCCGGCCTTGCTTAACAACTTCTCAAAAGTCTTAATAGTGAATCCTTTGAGGAGAAGTGCTATCGGGCCGTGAATGCTTTTAAGCAAGATGCCGACTGCATGTTGTTCTTGCAGTTGTGATTCACACTTCATACTTAAATTTCTCCACCGAAGTATGTAATCCACCAAAGTTTCATTCTGCCTTTGTTTCTCTACCACTAAATCACCTATAGTGATGTGGTGCTGAGCTCCGGCAAATCGCTCGATGAAGAGGCTCTCTAGCTCCGAGAATGTCTTCACCGAGTCATCGGGTACTCCGCATACTCGCCGAAGGCGATTCCCGACGACCGCCGACGAACCGTCGGAAGAGTAGCGCATCGCTCCCGCCGCATTGCAACAACCGGCACGAAAGTGTGCAACATGCCGTCGGGGTTCCCTGCTCCATCGAATGTCTTCGAACAGAGGTGGTACGAAGCCTTTCGGGTATCGGATAGCGTCGAATCCTTCCGGGTAAGGTCTACCCGTCCGAATGGATGTCCCGCTCTTCTATTGTGCTAAGGCTTCTCGCACTCGCCGTTTTACCAAGTTCTTGATATCCTTTTCGTGGATCATACTTTGTGTTGTATCCTTTTTCACCTGGTCATCCCCATTGACGGATGTAATCTCCTTTCCTCCGTCTACAATGTGAATGACCTCTCGGGGGTGTCTCTCTATGTGGTCGTACTTCGACTTCGGAGAGTGGCCGCAGCTACGGCCATCTCTTCCATCCTTTTCGCCATTCGAGCGATCGTGTCGTCTTTTTCCCGAAGCCGTCTTCTCATCGCCCGGCTCCTCTCTTCGCGGCCGCAGGAGCACCTTAAGAAGCGATGAAGCTCGTGTCTCAACCATGTTGATTTCTCGCATATTCGTCGTCCATGAACTCCGATGAATCGATCTCATCTCCGAACTTTTCTTCTCTTTCTTTTGCCAACCGTCTGATATCGGTTCTCAACTTTTCCATGGCGTCTTCTAGCGGAGCTTTCTGTGTCTTTGCGGTTGTCATGCGATAGCTGCCGGTCCCCTTTTCACGAGTCCCCTTTATCGCAAGAAGCACTTTCTTCGCATTCCAGCCTCCCGGTGAGACTTTCTTTCTCCGGCCGTCGTTTCAATCTCAACCGCCCGTAGTGGGACGCCATACCATCCTTCTAAGCAGCAGAAGGTCTAGGACCGCATGGTCCGTCGCCAAATGCCGGAAGGTGGTATCCTCCCTAATCCGCAATCCCGAGACTACGACAGCGGGCTAGCCTTCATTCTTTTGCTTGGCTTTTCTGTCATGATGGCGGGCTCTACTCGGGGCCCAAGACGGGATTTGACCGGCACCCGCCCTATCCTTCGTAGAATCTCCGATACGGGCGCTTTTCCTTCCTTGCCAACTTTTCTACCAAAGTTCGCAAGTCGAGTAAACGGCGTAGTTCTAGTTCTTTTCGCGGCTATCGTTGTAATATGCGGGCCGAGGTAATGTGGCAAAGCAATCTTGCGAACATTCTCCTCATCCTCTCGCGGCGGAGAGGGGATGGAACCCGCTTCCTCCCAAAAGTGGTATGTAGTCGAGCAACGTGTATATTCCGGTAGTGGTGTATATTCCGGTAGCGGTGTATATTCCGGCAGCTCCGGAATTTCCTCCAGAAAGCAATCTCAGCAGTCTCCGGCTTCTCCGGCGATCCTTCTACTTCGTTTCTTCTTCGGGTCCTCGTCGCGATGAGATCTTCGAACCGGACCCGATTTCGAAAACGAAGGTCTTACAGAAGATCCGTACCCTCCACGGTGACAGTGTTTACCATAATTCCGGATTTCTTTCCCCTTCGATTCGCGTAAGTCGGGGTAGGTGCAGAAACAACTAGACCAGATGGGGGTAGTAAGAACAGATTCTCCCGTGGACGCGCAAGCATTCTCCTAGCTCGGGATCCTTTGTAGGGAGGAAACTCTCGGGTCGACCTAAGGTCGAACTCGGCAGCGGGCTCCTCGCCTTCGTATACCTTGTTTGTCAGCTGCAAAGAGGGAGACGTCGCGTGACCTCGACGTTCGTGTTTTCAAATCCTCGTCCAAATCGGATGATCCCATCGTCGGGCAACTCATCCTTATAGACAGCGAAGTCCAAATCCATCGGTGGAGAAAATCGCTCGGGGCTTCCATTTCGCAGGTAGATTCTGGTTGTCAGTCCCAAGTTATGCTTCTTTTCTTTAGGACGAAAAGAAAAGAATTGAAAAGAGTCCGAACACATTCTTGTTCATGTATTTATAAGAAAGAATCATTTGTTAAAAGAATCACTTATTAGAGGGTTTGTTTATTTAGAACGGAATGTTCAAAAGTGTAGAGAAGGTAAGGAATCTGATTCGGAGTTGGAAAGGAAAAGAGAGTCTTAAGCAAGACTTCTCGACTCGAAGGATCATTCCTAAACTAACACCTATCGGGGTCCACCCCACCTCAAAAATGAGGTAAAGGATCTCGAACCTTTCGTTTATGGGTGTCTAAACAAAGGCTCCTAAATCCGAGAGAATGTTGGCTATACTCATTCAAGATAGAAATGAACATAGTATTCCAATGGAAAGAAGGGTAGTTTGATCCACTAAGGACATGGATGCACCACCGATTTTTGAAAACAGAATTATTTGATTATAATGGAGAGAGGAATATTCTCACAGAGTCGCCGTAAATCGGCTTCGCATATTTTTAGGTCAGTGTTTTATTTCAAGAGGGGTCGCCTAACGTAATCTGTCGGCGAATTTTTAATTTAATTAAAATAAATAATTTGAAAAGTAGTATTTGATTTTGAAAATAATTTCAAATTCGAAGGTTTTAAGATATGAGAGTAAACCGATCTCACATCCCAAATAGTTTATATAAACGAGCACCGCACCACAAACCGTGTATCTATCCCTAAGGATAGACACACTCGCTCGACTCGTAGGCTCAATTAAATAAACTAGAAGATTTGTGACATCCGTTTGGTCCGCGAACCAATTTTATAAGCCGACAAAATTCCCTCGCTTAATATGAAAACATTAAACAGTGGTTTATATTACTCCGGTTCTTCAAAATTCCCTATAAGGGCAAGCCCCTATAGTTAATTACATCTTAAGTGACGGGAATCACCTAAGAAAACTCTCGATAATAATCAATAATTCTCGCTCTCAAGGATTTCAAAGTTTAAGTTTTCAAGGGATTGAATTTTGGAATTTCAATAGGGAATGGATCAAGTTTGGAACATTTTGTTTTGTGAATCCAAAGGAAGAAAAGTAGGAGAAATCACGGATTCGAAGTGAACTTCGGTAATTTCCCGACTATCCTATTGTTTCGCTTAAATTTAGGAAAATCCTAATGTTTATTTAAATGTTTTGATTTTGTCAATTTTAATTAATTAGGACTTATATTTATATGTTAGAATCATACAAATAAACTTCGAAGATGTGAGGGTTTATGTCGTATCGACGACTACCTCTGAATCCTAAGTCCGGTATAGGCTTAATTTGCAAGGCAAATGCCTAACAAAAGGTCGAGGATTTATGTCGCACTGTGCAAACTACCTCAAAATCCTATGGCTTGGTTGTTTAGTTCTAGGAAAGTTTTGCTGATGACGATTCAAGTTTTGCTGACGACGATGGCCGTGCTGCCCATCATGCTCCGAGCTCCTTGTTGTTGCAGAGGTTTAGTTTTAGAAATTATAAATCAGGGGATGAGAAAAGTGTTTTGGTTTAGAGACAATCTTGATTTCCAAGTGTTTTTTATGTTTTATTTAAAACAAATCTTAAAGTTGATTCTAACGACACCGGTTAAGATCCCACGGTTCCATCCTTCCGGCATCATTATTTTTATCGGATTCACTTAGTCCGTATGAATTTGCTAAACTCAACCGAATGAGTTCCACACTTTCATTTAGACCGTGGAAATCCCGTTAGCAACACGTAGGTTACATCATCCGAGGTATTCCCGATCATCCAACAGAGACGTTTTAATTTAGTTGTAATTGTAGTTTTGTGTTTTGTTTGTGATTAAATTTTGAGTTGTTTTATATTTTCAAATGTCGTGGCGGTGAATTTTATCTCGCAATGACTTTTAATTTAGTTTTGGTTTCAGCTTTAGTGGCTATCCTAAAGGTGTGGGTTTTCATGCAATAGCTTGTCTTATCATGCAAGAAAAGTAAAGTGCATTTGCAATAAAGTAAATTGCAATAATGTAAATTGCAAGAAAGTAAATTGCAATAAAATAAAAGCGTACCTTGAGGGTCTTCCCGTCATCCCAAGCTACACTTTAAAACACAATTAGAATATTTAAGCAAGTTCCTAGTAAAGCTAAGGTAAGGGTTATGGTTTTCTACCAAATTCCTAATCCTATAGCTAGTCATTTCCTATGACGTCTAGGTCTTTGTGTTTTAGTTTCGAGGACGATTTTCTTCATCAAAGAATAATTAAGTTCAATTGTTCTTATGAACATCCTATCATATCGAGGAAGTGCTTAAGACAAATCTTAAACATCTTTTCAATATTTTCTAGGATTGTTTTAAGTCCAAATGAATTTAATTATACAAATGAATTAATCGTCCAGGGATTCAAGTTTTGTTAACTTGCTCAGTGAACTAGGACATTTGAATATCCTATGAGTGAAGTAACATTTCATTTAATATTCTGTTTAGGAGTTATGATGACTAAAGCATTTGAGGGTAAATCGGTGTTCGCATGATTTCGTGATTTAGTTTAATTTCCATTAATGAGTTTAAATTTGAATAGATGTTCAAGTTATTTTAGATTTATTTTGAATTCTTTATGTCTTAGGTGATGTTATATTTAATTTAATTTAATTTAATTTAATTTAATTTAATTGAGTTTTAATTTAATTTAATTCAATATAGTTCAATTTAATTTGATTTGATGTTTAATTAATTTGATTTGATTTAGTTTTAATTTAATTTGATTTAATTTGATTTAATTTAATTTAATTTGATTTAATTTAATTTAATTTAATTTAATTATTTAATTTAATTTAATTTGATTTAATTTAATTTAATTTAATTATTTAATTTAATTTAATTTAATTTAATTTAATTTGATTTAATTTAATTTAATTTAAACTTTAATTTAATTTAATTTTTTTTAATCTTAATTTAATTTGTTTAATTTAATTTAATTTGATTTAATTTAATTTAATTTAATCTTTAATTTAATTTAATTTTTTAATCTTAATTGAAATTTTTAAAAGAGTTTAATAATTTAATTTTAGTTTAATGATTAAGTCTTTTAATATTTTAAATTTGAGTTATCATTTTAATTAAGAATTGAATATTAATGAGATAATTAATTTAGGGATTTTTAAATTAAAGAATAAATCTCTTCCTAATAATATCCCTATTTTAATAATTCCAATTTTATTATTCTTCCAAATTTAATCAATTATTTAATTAAGGTTTAATTATTTTAAAATTGTTTAATGGGTTTCTACCCTTTAATTATTTGAATTTCAATCATCCAAATCAAATTAGGATCAAATATTTTACTTGTTAAATTTTTATTAAACCTAAAGTTTTAATTAAGGGTTAAAATTTTAATTACCATTTTACCCTTTAAGCCTAATGATTTCATAACTCACTAAATTGAACTCAAATGAACTTGAAATTTTTATGTGACTTCACTCATATGCCAATAAAGACATAAGAGGAGAAAATGTGATTTTTCTGTATTTAATTTATTTATATAATTATTTTTGGTAGAAAATAGAGATTTTCAAGGAGAATTTAATAACATGACCAAGGGAAAGTTTCTGTCCTTAAGAAAATTAGGACATTCCTAATGACCAGAGAACCACTTGGACCAATTTTGGTGATTTTTTGAATTATATTATTTTTATTATAATTATTTTAAGTTTTGGAGTGTTAATTAATTTAAAAATAAAATAAATGTTGAAAAATGGATTTTATAATTTTCAAAAATCTCTCTGATATTAAGGAAACCAGAGAAGCAAATTTTGCAATTTTCTGATTTTTCTATGATTTATTATAATTATTTTAGTGAAAATGCTAGAAAATACATTTTTTTAATTTTAAAATTACCTTAAAGCTTTAAAATTTAATATCTCACTAAATAGACCTAAGAAAAATGTGGGATTTGTTCCTATGTGATTAAAATTCAAAATGTGACATTTTGGTGAATTTTATTATTTTTGTGATTTTTATCATTTTTTAATTATTAAAAATATTAAAATATTATTAAAAATCAACTTTTTTAGAAAATTGAAATTTTAATTTTCTTAGGTTCCCCTAATATCAGAGAGGCTCCAAAACCAATTTAGTGAATTTTTGAAAGGTATTTTAAAAGTTATGAATTTTTAAAGTTTAAAATGGCTAAGTGGCTTAATCAACCTAATTAGTGGGGCTAACCAAGTCCAATTGACCCCAAACTTTTATGGTGGATTCCTCTGATCCTAAAGGTCAGTGGAGAATTGATTTCAAGTCAATTTGATGCCTGGTTAACTCTAATTAAATAAAGACCTATTTCTGGGTGTTTAAGCCAATTAGAGTTGTTTTAAATTAACTAAGTCAAAACCTATTTTTCCTAGGGTTCTCTGGTCATAAGGAACATCACCAAATTTTCTTAGAATTTATTTCACAACATGCTATTTATTGGAATTAAAATACTCAAAACAAGTAGCTCTGAATTTGAAAAATCAATAACATTTCATAGGATGACCTCTGACTTTGAAAAATTCAGTGGAATGTTCCCAAATTCGCAGGCTTCAAAAGCCCTATGGTCTCATGCCATGGTGAATTGTATACATGCATGGAGAATTAAAATAATGCAGAGAGTAAATAAATTATAAAAAATAAAATACTCGATGAAATTAAATGATTTCTTTTCCACATTATTCTCCTCTCGTTCACCGAGCAAGAGGGTATTTTTATTTTATTTTTCTCGATTTTTCTACACGTAGATATGAATTTTCAAGTTTAGGGAATTAAATAAATAGAAAAATACCCTAATTTTCTATCTATCCACGCGGCGCCGCGTCAACCTCGGCAGCTCCGAACGCACACGCGTCGCGCTCCCATTCGACGCCGCCACCCGAGTCGCAGCCCGGCCCCGCGGTTCTCGTACCGTCTCCCGGTCCGACGCCATCCGAGCCGTTCGTCCGCGTGTATCGAATGGACGGCATCCGTTCATCGTCCCCGAGCGTCCTCACCCGAGAGCCGTCCACACTAAATCCCTAAGATCTCACTCGATACTCAATGGATTTTCATGTTCTTATGCTCTATGGATTCGTCTCGAAGAGACGAACACATCCGTACGGTTAACATGCATCGAAATTTAGGCATTTGAAATGGAGAATCTCCGAAGCTCGGGATAAAGAATTAGATCATACCTTTGCTCAGAGAAGTGTGGCTTCAATCTGAGAGTTGTTGCACCTTCGATTGGATCCCAGCAAGCTCCAGATGAAGTCTCCTAGTCTGGTGAATTGTCTGGATGTGATTTCGACCAAGCCCGATCACAAAGCTTGGAGGCTGGAGGAACTGGGTGGCCTGGAGATGGGGCTTTTGCTGGTGGACACCTTCCCTTGGTCCGGTGAAGGTGTAGAACCAATCAATTTGGGAATTGGCTCACCGTGGAGAAGTGTCCCTGGTTTTGGGTGGAATTTCGACTGGGAAATCGGATTTTGTCAGTGGGGATTAGTGGCAAATCGACACCTGGGATCAATTGCTCTAAGGGTGGAGAAGGGTCCGGAACAATTTTGGCGTAGTTTCGGCAAGGTTTGTGGCTCGGCTCCTCTCATGGCCGAGAGGGGTGGAGTTTAAATAGGAGAGGGCGGAGGGCCTCCTGTGGAGCCGAGGCATGGGATCAACCGCTCTCGGTGAGGAGAAGAACGAGCCATGGTGGCCATCGGGCATGGGGCAACTCAGCCAGTGAGAATTCCAAGCTTGGGCTCACATGATGCTCTCGGGTGTGGTATTTTCCGGCGATCCAAGCGGCCGGCCGACAGTGCATGGGTCACCATCTCGACCTGTGGAGGTCGTGGCTCGGCAATGGTGAAGTCAATCGGGCCTGGACATGTGTAAAGTGTTCGAATTAAAATGGAATGGGGAGGGGGTCATTTTGGCCTTAATTTGGTCAACCCATTGGTTTGGGTTGGGTGCACCTCCCCATGGCCTCGATTTTGGGCCGAGAGGATCAGCTGGGTCGCCCAAGGGAGAGTGGTGTGGTCTCCATCCATGATGAGGCGGCTAAGCATGGTTTAGTGTGCGACATGCTTAAGGTAAAAAAGGAGTTAAGGAGGATTAGGAAAGGGGCCCCTCCTTTTGCCATTAATGGCTTGATCACATGTCAAGCCTTCCATGGCTTCATGTGGCTTCGTCCATGGCTTGCATGGCTCACCTTCGCTCTGGGAAAAGGCTTCGGTCAATTTCATGAAAATGGGTTTTAAGAATTTTTGGTAATTTGATGGAAATTTGTATGAAACTTGATTTGGAATAATTTGATGGTGAATTTAGGACTTAGGTAATGGATTTAATTAAGTGGATGACAAATGGAGATGTCATGTGGGCTTTAGTGGTAGATTTTGGGCCTTTGGATGCGGTGAAGTGGGCTTTTAGGAAAGTTTAAGGGAAATGGGCTTTTGATTTTAGGATGGGCATTTGGATAAAAATTTTGTGAAGAACTTTGTCAAATAAATGTCATAATTGGTTTAGGGATGTTCTATGAAGGGCTTGGAATCAATGTGATGTGATTTGGAGTTGAATTGGTTTGAATTTGGGTTTATTTCGTAAGTGGGCCTATATGGGTCCAAGTGGGCCAAGTTGGGCTAATGTTGGGCTAGGGTTGAAATTGATGTAAAATTAATGTTGAGAAATATTTATGGGAGTGTTTCAAAGAGGTTTTGACTTTGGTTAGGCTTTGATTTTGGGGTTCGGGCTCATTCGGGTTAGGTTCTGGGTTTAGGTCAAAAATGGGCCTTTTAGCCTTGGGTTGAATTTGAGTGGGGTTTGGGTCTAAATTTTGGGCAAATCATGTTAGTTTTTTGCTTGTGGGGATGCTAAGGAGGATTTAGAAAAGGTTTGGGGTTAATTGGAGTTGAATTGGAGTGAGTTTGGGTTAGGTTTGTGTCATGGGTCCAAATCGGGCTTTAAGGCCAAAAGTGAGATTGGATCCAAATGTCAATCAAATTGGGCTTGGATTTGGTCTAGATTGGTATTTGGGATATTGATTTGAAGTTTAGAATTGAATTGGACCAAAATTGGGGTCAATTGGGTAGGTTTGGTTCGACATCGGGTGCACTTAGGGTTAAAATGGGTCAAATTGGGGGTTTTGACAAAAGTAGGGTAAATTGACAAAATTGGCCCATGGTGTAATTGGACAAAATGAAATTGGGAATATTTGAGATTTTCTGGAATTTTCTGGGAATTTTCTGAATTTTTGGATTTTTAGGCCAAGAGGGGTATTTTGGGTATTTGGAGGGTATTGGGAGGTTTTCTTGGAATTTTTGGTATTTTTGGGTATGGATGATCAGTTTAAGTGATGTGGAAATGTTTGGGATTGATTTTGGAGAATTTTAGGTAATTTGGAAATTTTTGAGAAATTTGTGTAATTTCAAGGGTTTTGGGTAAGCTAAGCGGGTGTAGGGTCCCGGGGGTCAAAAATTGAAAATTTGGGAAATTGAAGATTGGGTGAATTTAAGTGGAAAGAAATCATTTTGGTTGAGCCATGAAGCCATATCAAGCCCACATGAGCCATGAAGGGACTCATTCGAGGCATTCACTATGTTGTTCCTAACCCTCTTACCAAGGGCTTAGGGGTTAAGGACCATCCATGCGGATCACTTACATGAGTCAGGAGGTCAAGTTAGGTATGGGTGTAGTTTTAGGAGGTATGTGGAAGTGTAGTGTGTAGGTGTAGTGTATAAGTGTAGTGTGTGTAAGTCAACCCCTTCACTGCACCAAGCCACCCAGTAAGGGCCCCAAGGCCAAAGAGTCCTATAGGAACTCATCCTTTAAACTTCCACATTTGATTTCAACCCTCTAGGTGATTAGGGGTCTACAGTCAAGTTTGTGAAGTTTGCAGGGAGTTAAGAAGTGGTTTGAATTTCTAAAAGGTGGGTCCCAATTCTAGTCCTCTAAGATAGTCAAAGGAAAAGCCTAAGGCTAGATCCTAAGTACTAAAGAGAAGAAGAGAAGACCTCATCAAAAATGAGGTCAACACCTGGGTCGCCGGAAAACACCATGGCCGAGAGCTCACATGTGAGCCCAACTTGGAATTCTCACCTGCTGAGCTGCCCCATCCCCAGTGGCCATTGGAGCTGTTCTTCTCTTGCTAAGAGCAACCGATCCCAAGCCCTAACTATCCCCGGGAGGCCCTCCACCCTCTCCTATTTAAACACCACCCCTTCTCGGCCATGAGAGGTGCTGAAACAAACCTTAAGGAAACTCCGCCAAAATTGTTCCGCACCATTCCCCATACATAGAGCATTTGATCCCCACCGACTTCCAACTCCAATTCCTCCAACTGAGCTCAATTTCGAGCTCAAACTCGAGCCCAAAAACCAGGACACTTCTTCACAGTGGATCAATCCTCAAATTAATTGGTCCTACACCTTCACCGTACCAAGAGAAGGTGTCCACCAAGCAAAAGCCCCATCTCCGAGCCACCCGGTTGCTCCAGCCTCCAAGCTTTGTGAATCGGTCGTGGTCGAGATCCTACTCTAGCAATTCACTGCACCGGGGACTTCATCCGGAGCTTGTTGGGATCTAATCGAAGGTGAAACAACCCTCAGATCGAAGCCACACTTCTCTGAGCAAAGGTATGGCCTCACTCTTCTTCCCGAGCTTCTGAACATTCTCCATTTTCATTAAGTCAATTTCATGCCACATAAACCGTATGGATGTGTTCGTCTTCTCGAGACGAATCCATAGAGCATAAGAACGTTAAATTTGGTCAAGTATCGAGCGAGATCTTAGTGCCTAGAAGATGGACGGTTCTCGTGCCAGGAGGCTTGGAGACGATGAACGGATGCCGTCCATTCAATACACGCGCGGACGGACGGCTCAGATTAGGTCAGATCGACAGATGATACGCGGAAGGCGGGACCCGGGCTGCTGACTCAAACAGCGGTGTCGATTGAGAGCGCGCCGCGTGGCCGTTCGAAGATGCCGAGGATGACGCGGCGCCGACTCGGATAAATAGAAAATTAGGGATTTTCCTATTTATTTAATTCCCTGAACTTGGAAAATTCATAACTTTGTGTAGAAAAATCGTAAAAATAAAATAAAAATACCTCTTGCTCAGATGGAACGAGAGGAGAATAATGTGGAAAAGAAATCATTTAATTTCATCAAGTATTTTATTTTTAATGATTTATTTACCCTCTCGCATTATTTTAATTCTCCATGCATATAGGAAATTCACCATGGCATGAGACCATAGTGGCTTTTAAGCCTCCGAATTTGGGAATATTCCCCGAATTTTCCAAAGTCGAGGCCATCCCTATGAGAAGTTATTGATTTTTCAAATTCATGTTACAGTTTTCGAGTATTTTAAATCCAATAATTAGCATGTTGTGTAATAAATTCTAGAAAAATTTGGTGATGTTCCTTATGACTGCGAGGACCCTAGGAAAAGTAGGTTTTGAATTAGTTCATTTAAAATAACCCTAATTGGCTTAAACACCCAAAATAGGTCCCTAATTAATTAGAGTTAACCATACATCAAATTGGTTTTGGAGCCTCTCTGACATTAGGGGAATTTAGGAAAATTAAAATTTCAATTTTCTAAAAAAGTTAATTTTTAATATTATTTTAATATTTTTAATAATTAAAAAATAATAAAAATCATAAAAATAATAAAATTCACCAAAATGTCACATTTTGAATTTTAATCTTTTAGGAATAAACCCCATATTTTTCTTAGGTCTATTTAATGAGATATTAAATTTTAAAGCCCTAGGGTAATTTTAAAATTAAAAAAAATGTATTTTCTAGCATTTTCACTAAAATAATTATAATAAATCATTAAAAAAATCATAAAATTGCAAAAATTGATTCTCTGATTTCCTTGATATCAGAGAGATTTTTAAAAAATATAAAATTCATTTTTCAACCATTATTTTATTTTTAAATTAATTAACACTCCAAAACTTAAAATAATTATAATAAAAATAATATAATTCAAAAAATCACCAAAATCGGTCCAAGTGGTCCTCTGGTCATTAGGAATGTCCCCTAATTTTCTTAAGGACATAAACTTCCCTTGGTCATATTATTAAATTTTCCTTGAAATTCTTATTTTCCACCAAAAATAATTACATAAATAAATTAAATACAGAAAAATCACATTTTCTCCTCTCATGTCTTTACTGGCATATGAGTGAAGTCACATAAAAATTTCAAGTTCATTTAAGCTCAATTTAGTGAGTTATGAAATTATTAAGCTTGAAGGGCAAAATGGTAATTTAAAATTTTAACCCTTAATTAAAACTTTAGGTTTAATAAAATTAACAAGTAAAATATTTGATCTTAATCTGATTTGGATGATTGAAATTTAAATAATAAAAGGGTAGAAACCTACTAAACAATTTAAAATGATTGAACTAAACCTTAATTAAATAATTGATTAAATTTGGAAGAATAATAAAGTTGAAATTATTAAAATAAGGATATTATTAGGAAGAGATTTATTCTTTAATTTAAGGATCCCTAAATTAATCATCTCATTAATATTTAATTCCTAATTAAAAATGATAATTCAAATTTAAGTTTTAAAATGTTAAAGGACTTAATCATTAAAATTAAATTAAAGTTAAATTATTAAACTCTTTTAAATTTTTCAATTAAATTAAAATTAAAAATAAAATTAAATTAAAGGTTAAATTAAATTAAATCAAACAAATTAAATAAATTAATTAAATTAAATTAAATAAATTAATTAAATTAAATTAAATCAAATAAATAAATTAAATTAAATTAAATTAAATTAAATTAAATTAAATTAAATTAAAATTAAAATTAAATTAAATTAAAGTTAAATTAAATTAAAAATAACATCACCTAAGACGTGAAAGAAATTAAATATAAAGCAACTTGAACACTATTCCAAATTTAAGCCCTCTACCTAAAGTTAAGCTAAATCATAAACCATTTGAACACCAATTTGCCCTCGAAAACTTTGGTTATCATAACTCCTAAACAGAACATTAGATGAAATGTTACTTCACTTATAGGATATTCAAATGTCCTAGTTCATCGAGCAAGATAACAACAAAAATTGAATTCCTGGACGATTAATTCATTTGTATGATTAAATTCATTCGGACTTAAAACAATCCTAGTAGTATTGAAAAGATGTTTAAGATTCTTCTTAAGAACTTCCTCAGTATGATAGGATGTTTATAAGAACAACTAAACTTAATTATTCTTTGATGAAGAAAATCGTCCTCAAACCAAAACACAAAGGACCTAGACGTCATAGGAAATGACTAGCTATAGGATTAGGAACTTGGTAGAAAACCATAACCCTTCCCTTAGCTTTACCTAGGAACTTGCTTAAATATTCTAATTGTGTTTTAAGTGCACTGGGATGACGGGAAGACCCTCCAGTACGCTTTTATTTTATTGCAATTTACATTATTGCAATTTCTTTAATCGCATCGCACTTACTTTTATCGCATGATAAACAACCGTTGCATGAAAACCCACACCTCTAGGGTAGTCCCTAAAACCGAAACCAAAACTAAGTTAAAAGTCATCGCAAGATAAAATTCACCGCCACAACATTTTAAAATATAAAACAACTTAAAATTTAATCACAAACGTAACACAAAACTACAATTACAACTATATTAAAACGTCTCGTCGGATGATCGGGAATACCTCGAATGATGTAACCTACGTGTTGCTAACGGGATTTCCCACGGTCTAAATGAAAGTGTGGAACTCATTCAACTGAGTTTAGCAAATTCATCCGGACTAAGTGAATCCGATAAAAATAATGATGCCGAAGGATGGAACCGCGGGATCTTAACCGATGTCGTTATAATCAACTTTAAGATTTGTTTTAATTAAAACACAAAAACGCTTGAAATTAAGATTTTCTCTAAACCAAAACACTTTTCTCATCTCCTCGATTTATGACTTCTAAAAGTAAACCTCTCGCAACAACAAGGAGCTTGGAGCATAGTGGGCAAGACGGCCATCATCGTCACAGAAACTTCGAATCCACATCAAGAAAACTTTCCTAGAATTAAACAACAAAGCCATAGGATTTCGAGGTAGTTTGCCTAGTGCAACATAAATCCTCAACCTCTTCGTTAGGCATTTGCATTGCAAATTAAGCCCTAACCGACTTAGGATTCCGAGGTAGTCGTCCGATACGACATAAACCCTCACATCTTCCGAGCTATTTCGTATGATTCTATCATATAAATATAAGTCCTAATTAACTAAAATCGGCAAGATCAAAACATTAAATAAATATTAGGACTTTCCTAAATTCAAGCCAAAACAATAGGATAGCCGGAAATTACCGAAGTTCGCTTCGAATCCGTAATTTTCTCCTACCTTTCTTCCTTTGAATTCCTAAAATAAAATCTTCAAAATTTGATCCATTCCCTATCGAAATTCCAAAATTCAATCCTTCGAAAACTTAAACTTTCAACTTCTTGAGAGCAGAATTATCGATTATTATCGAGAGTTTTCTTAGGTGATTCCCGTCACTTAAGATGTAATTAACTATAGGGCTTCGCTCTTATATGGAATTTTAAAGAACCTAGTAATATAAACCCCGTTTAATACTCTCATATTAAGCAAGGAATTTATCGGCTTATAAAATTGGTTCGCGTACCAAACGGATGTCACAAATCTTTTAGTTTGTTTAATCGAGCCCCACCGTCAAGCAGTGTGTCTATCCTTAGTGATAGATACACGGCTTGTGGTGTGATGCTCGTTTATATAAACTATTTCGGGATGTGAGATTGGTTTGATTTCATATCTTAAAATTTTCAAATTTAAAATTATTTTCAAAAAAAAATCAAATACTACTTTTCAAATTATTTAATTAAATTAAAAATTCGCCGACAATCTCTGTTAGGCGACTCCTTTTTCAAAATAAAACACAAGACCTAAAAATAGTGCCGACAATTTCTGGCTACTCCGCTGGGGACAATTCCTCTTTCCATTTTAATCAGACAATTTTGCTTTCAAAAATCGGTAGTGTATCCACGTCCCTTGTGGATCAAGCTACCCTTCTTTCCGTTGGAATACTATGTTCATTTCTAGCTTGAACGAGTATAGCCAACATTCTCTTGGATTTAGGAGCCACCGTTTAGACACCCCTAAACAGAGAGGTTCCGAGATCCTTTTACCTCATTTCCGAGGTGGGGCGGATCCTCACTAGGTGTTAGTTTAGGAGTGATCCTTCGAGTCGAGAAGTCTTGCATAAGACTTTCTTTTCCTTTCCAACTCGAATCGGATTCCTTACCTTCTCTACACCTTTCGAACATTCCGTTCTAAATAAACAAACCCTCTAATGAATGACTCTTTTAACAAATAATTCCTTCTTATAAATACATGAACAAGAATGAGTTCGACTCTTTCAATTCCTTTCTTTTCGTCCTAATGAGAAAGAAGCATAACTCGGGACCGACAACCGAATCTACCCCGCGAAATGGAAGCCCCAAAGCCGATTTTCTCCTTCACCAATGGACTCGACTTCGCCGTTTATAAGGATGAGCCGCCCGACAATGGGATCATCCGGTTTGGACAAGGATTCGAGAACACAAATGTCAAGATCACCAACGTTTCCCTTTTCGCATTGACAAACAAAGTATCTGAAGCTGAGAAGCCGTTGATCGAGTTCAACCTTAGGTCAACCCAAGAGTTTCCTCCCCTGCAAAAGATCCCGACTGAGAGGAGTACTGTTGTCCGCAGGAGGACTATTCTTGCTACCCCCACTGGTCTAGTCGTCTCTGCACCTACCCCGGCTTCTGCCAAATTAAAGGGGAAGGAAATCCGTAACTATGGTGAACTCCGCTACCGTGGAGGGTACGTACTTTCCCGCGAGACCCTCTCGTTTTCGAAATCGGGTCCAACTCAAGAATTCCATCACTAACACGGACCCAAAGAAGGAACAGAAGTAGGAAGATTGCCAGGAAGGCCAGAGCTGCCGAAGTTGCTTTCCTGGAGGAAATCCCAGAAATCCCTGAGTACACACCACTACCTGAATACATACCATTGCCCGAAGATACACCCTTTTTGGAAGGAAGTAGATTCCATCCCCTCTCCGCCGCAGCTGACGAGGAAAATGTCCGTAGGATTGTTTCTACATTACCTCGACCGAGCATACTATGACGACAACAGAAAGAAAAGGGCTAGGATCACGCCATTTGCCCGACTACAGACTGTGATCGAGAAGCTAGCAAAGAAAGAGAAATGCCCCGTATCGGAGATTCTACGAAGGATGTGGCGGGTGCCAGTCAAATCCCGTCTCGGGCCACGAGTAGAACCCGCCATCGTTACGTAAAATCCAAATAAAAGGATGAAGGCTAGTCCGCCTATCGTTGTTTCGTGGTCGCAGATCAGGAGGATACCACCTTCCAAAGCATTTGGCCGACGCACCATCCGGTCCTAGACCTTCCGCCGCTAGAAGGATGGTATGGCGTCCCACTACCGGACAACTAAGATCGAAACAACAACTCGAGAAGGAAAGTCTCGTCAGAGACTCGAATCCGAAGAAAGCGCCACCGCAGTAAAGGGGACTCGCGAGAAGGGAACCCGACAGCCTATCACACGACAACCGCGAAGATGCACGAAAAGACCGCTAGAGGACGCTATGGAAAAGTCGAGGACCGATATTCGACGACTAGCAAAAGAAAGAGAAGAGAAATTCGGAGACGAGATCGATTCATCGGAATTCATGGACGATGAGTATGCAGAAATCAACACGGTCGAAACACGAGCTTCGTCGCCTTCACAAGGTGCTCCTGCAGCCGCAGAAAGAGAGGAGCCGGAAGTAATGAGAAGACAGCTTCAAGAGAAAGACGATACGATCGCCCAAATGGCGAAGAGGATGGAAGAGATGGCTATAGCCCTAGCCACTCTCCAGAGTCAAGTGCAACCCCAAAGAGAGACACCCCCAGAGGTTATTCACATTGGAGACGGAGGAAAGGAGATTACATCCGTCAACGGGGATGATCAGCTAAAGAAAGATACAACACAAAGCATGATTCCAGAAAAAGATATCAAGAGCTTGGTAGAACAGCAGGTGCGAGAAGCCTTAGCACAATCAAAGAGCGGGACATCCATTCGGACGGGCAGACCTTACCCGAAGAATTCGACGCTGTCCAATATCCAAAAGGCTTCGTACCACCTCCGTTCAAGACCTTCGATGGAACCGGGAACCCCCGACAAGCATGTCGCACACTTTCGTGCCGCTTGTTGCAATGCCGGCGGGAGCGATGCATTACTCTTCCGACAGTTCGTCGCCAGCTCGTCGTGGATCGCCTTGATTGGTATGCGGAATTACCAAATGGTTCGGTGAAGACATTCTCGTAACTAGAAAACCTCTTCATCAAGCGATTCGCCGGAGCTCAAGCACCACATCACTATAGGTGATTTAGCGGTAGAGAAGCGAAGCCGAACGAAACTTTGGTGGATTACATACTTCGATGGAGGAACTTAAGCATGAAGTGTGAACCACAACTACAAGAACAACATGCACTCAGCATCTTACTTAAAAGCATTCACGGCCCGATAAGCACTTCTCCTCAAAGGATTCACTATTAAGACTTTCGAGAAGTTGTTAAGCAAGGCCGGAAGCTTGCAAGAGGAGGCGAAGCAATTAAGTTTCGCCGACAAGACGTACAAGCAAAAGCCTCGTGAAGACTTTTGAAAAGAAATCCGGATTGTTGCAGCTAGCCGACAAAGGCAAGCAACCGATACAAATATCGTCCGAACGGCCGCAAAGAACCTCAACGTAATTACCAAGCAACCCCGACCCAGCTATCACTCATCTCCACAAGATGAACAACCGCCTCGTCCGCAACGTACATTAAGGGAACTTCGAGCAGAGAATATCCATTCAAGAATGAATGCAAGGCCGAAAATGTTCCGTAGTCCGATGAAGACTCCGTATTTCCAACCGCCGTAGCCTAAGAGACCGAAGAAGTCAACAAGAAAGGTGATCCCAACTTTCGCCCTTATCACCGGATGCTCGGACACAAGATAGAAGATTGCATTACCTTCAAAAGTTGGCTCAATGACAACCTTCGAAAGGGAATATAACAATCCCGAAGGAGTACATGAAGGAACCCCGTAAAGGAGGTTCCGTCAATGTTGTCTCGACCGATCCCATCGTTCCGATAGCATCCCTATACAACCGACGATGGATGGACTACCGCTCGGACGAGGTCTTCAAAAAAGATTTTAGACAAAGATCCAAACCGCTTCGGTGCGAGCTTCAATTCGTAGTTCGAAACCCGCTAAGCCGACACTATCACTTGCGATAGAAGAACCACCTCAACGAGAGACGATCGAAGAGAAGAAGAAAATCGATGAAGAAGAGAAGACCGAGGCTCCTAAGGCTGGACTCAGGGGCCGCTTATCCTAGATAGTTGTTTCGGATTCGGGGAGAAATCCCTCGAACCTCCGACTCTGTATGATTATCTCGCTCACTTCGGTGGGATCATATAATGATAAGGGTGATGACGTTGGCTACGTTTTGATCGTTTCTAACGATTACGTAACTAGCGACAATCCGGACATCGATTTCGATACCAATGACAATTCTCAAATCATACACAATCTCGACGATCACGATGACGAAGAAGACATCCATCAAGGAGGCTACGAGAGTTCAACAAGCAATGAATCTATCCGCGAGTTTCGAGGAGCTCCAAATCACAACAGTTAGAGCCTTCGCACTCGAAGCTAATCCGAAGAACCTCGTCATTCCGATTCAAGAAGAAACACCAACAAGCTCAACACTAGAGTCGAAGAAATTACGAAGTTAACTTAAGAAGTGGAAGAGTTCTACCTCCGAGAATGGGTCCAAAGGACAAAGGAAAGCAGTGTGGTCGTTCAAGAAGAACCAACCCCGACGAAGAAATACCCATTCGAGAAGAAGCCGAGACACATGGAAATAAAGTGGACTACAACGTGCTAGCCCATCTTAGGAAACTACCGACCAAACCGAGCATCTACGACGCTCTCATCTTATCAAAGGAGATGAGAGAAGCTCCGATCAAGGCCTTACTCGATCCAGAAATTCGCTTAGCTCAAATGGCCGGAGATTCCTTAGATGAGGTTTGTTCGTTAAAGGAACAGCGAGGTGTTACCTTCACGGACAATGACCTACTACTCGGGACGATGCAGATCACAACCGACCGTTGTACATTTCAGCTACAATCGGGAAGTTTACACTCTCCGCAGTATTGGTGGATCCAGGAGCATCAATCAATATAATGAGTCTTCGAACACTAAGCATATTTGGAAATCGATGCTCGTGAACTCGAAGCCGACAAAATGTTATTAAGAGGATTCAACCGTAAAGGAGAAAGAGCCCTCGGATCAATAACACTACTAATGAAGACCGGTGACTTAGCAAAGACAACCGCAAAATTTCACATAATTGATTCGAAACGTCGTTCAATGCTCTACCGGGCCGACCATGGATACATGAAAACCGGATGGTACCATCATCTCTACATCGAGGCATCAAATACTACGATGGAGGGGAACAAAGGCATCAAAGGTGACTTACAACCATTCTCCGTACATGAAATTGGAATCCATGAAGATGCAGCTTATTATGCACCTCCGAAGAAAACAATCTTCTCCAGAGATACCATAACAAATGAAGCAAAGAAAGTTCGGGACAACGAAGAACCCGAAGTTCTAGTCCAACGCTCACTCACCACTCCCTTACGGCGAGATGGTGAAGGTTTCTCCACAACTCGCATCCGAGGTCGAGGCCGGGACGAGGTCGTGGCAGAGACGTTAGGATAGCTGGACAGAGGAAACCAGCCATCAATGTTGATCGGGAAGATAGTTCGAAGAAGAAAAAGAAATCAAGCAAGAAGCAGCGACAATAAGTCGGAAGAAGCCGCAATTCAGGATCTCGCTCGAAGATGAAAAGAATGAAGAATATAAATCAATGTACGAGAAGATTAACCACTATGTACATACTATGACCCTGACCCCGATCCATTCTAATAAGATCGAGGGTATGGTGGTCAAAGAGGTACGTAGCGGCGGTGCAAAGCCAATCAAATTCTACCGTGGTGCTTCTTCCTCCAAAACTGAAAATAATGTACAATTCAAGATGTCACTTCATCGAATTAATGGAATTACCTTTTGAGTGGTACTCTCCCCGTGTTCAAAATTTAATTCAGACGTGGTTTCTTACCTCGACAATGGACAAAAGTGCCAATCACAACATTTTGAAAATTATGGAATAACTCCGGTCGTCCACCCAATTCAAAGCATGGTCTCGGATTCGACACGATAGGATCAGCCGACGATACCGAATTTTGCTTGGTTGTCACTTGCGAGTCTAATGAAAACCGCATGGAAACTACGAAGAATTCGAAGATTTACAAATCGGAGACGCTCCACCGAATTCGAAGAAGAAATTAAATCTACAATAGATGAGTTAACGGAAGTTAACTTAGGTACTAGCGAAGAACCTAGACCTACCTTTGTTAGCTCCTTACTCAATAAAGAAGACTCCGAAGAAATAATCAAGTTATTAATGGAATTTAAAGACTCGTTTTGCTTGGAACTACGATGAGATGCCGTGATTAGCTCCGCAGGTCGCAATCCATAAGCTAGGAGTGGATCCTACTTCGGTCCCGACCGACAAGGTCCCGTAAGAATGCGTCTAGAAATCGAACAACAAGTCATAACTCGAAGTTAAAAAGCTAATAGACGCTAAATTTGTCCGTGAAGAACAATACCCGACTTGGCTAGCCAATGTGGTGCCAGCCGAAAGAAGAATGGTCGATCGAATTTGTGTGGACTTCGTAGATTTAAACAAGGCATGTCCAAAAGATGAATTCCCTCTACCGATCCTGCAACTAATGATCGACATTGCTTCGACACATGAAATATTCTCATTCATGGATGGATCTTCGAGATACAACCGTATAAAAATGGCTCCGTAAGATGAAAAGCTTACAAGCATTCGAACGCCGATCGGAGTATATTGCTACACAAATGATGCCATTCGGATCGAAGAACGCAGAGCAACCTACCGTAGAGCAATGACAAGAATTTTTGATGATCTCATCCACAATCAAGTCGAATGCTACGTGGACGATGTGGTCATCAAAAGCAAAGTAAAGGAAAACCACTCGTATGATTCGAGAATTGTTTTCGAACGATTAAGACAATTTAACCTTAAGATGAATCCCTTAAAATGCGCCTTCTGCATCACCTCCGGAAATTCTTAGGATTCGTTGTCCGACATCGTGGAATTGAAATCGACCCGGAAAAGATTAAAGCTATCTTAGAAATGCCGCCTCCCAAAACCTTAAAACAACTACGATCTTTTCAAGGGAAGCCGGCATATCTTCGACGCTTTATCTCAAACTTGTCGGTAGGTGTCGACCTTCTCAGCACTAGTTAAAAAGGACGCCAAATTTATTCGGGAAGAGAAATGCCGTAAGGCCTTCGAGGACATTAAACAATATTTAATGACACCTCCCGTCTTAGCAGCCCCAGTCCTCGTGTAGACCGCCGATACTTTATACCGCGGCTTTAGACGACTCTCTCTGAGCCCCGTTAGCCTGTGTCAATGATGAGGGTAAAGAAAATGCTCTTTACTATTTAAGCCGTCGTTTAATTCCGACGGAAGTAAGGTATACCGCAATTGAAAAGCATTGTTTGGCCCCGATCTTCGCCGCTCAAAAGCTCAGTGCACTACATGCTTTCTCATAAGGTCAACCCGATCTCGAAGTTTAATCCATCGCAATACTCGATGACTCGTCCAACACTTTCCGACGTACTTGCTAGATGGTCAATGATATTATCGCAATTCGATATCACTTTCGTGCCTCTTCGTGCCGTAAAGGGACAAGTCTTAGCAGTACTTCCTCGCAAAGACACCCTTTGCCGGCAGAATCTCCTTTCAATGACGATCTGCCAGATGAACAAATAATGAGCTTAGAAGACCCTGATGATCGACGTTGGGAATTATATTTCGACGGAGCATCTTCAACACACAAAGACGAAGAATCGCAAGTGATAGTGCTCGATAAGGCAGGAATCGGGCTAATCTTTATAACACCAGAGCGGGGGATGTTAAGATACTCCTACCACTTGACAGAGCCGTGTACAAACAACGAAGTGTAATCACGAAGCCCTCATAACAGACCGGAATTAACTATTCAAATGGGGATAACAGTACATCAACATCTACGGGGATTCGCAATTAATCATTCAACAAATCGCCGGACAAGACAAAATTTTTAAAGCCAAGACTCGAGCAATACTTCCAAGATGCCATACAACTGTTGGAACAGATTCCGAATGTGACAATCTACAAAATCCCTAGAAAGAAAATGCTTTAAGCAGATGCGTTAGCTCTCCTCGCAAAAGAATTTGCCTGTTTGCAAGATGAATCGATGGAAGTGTCGGCTTCACGGACGTCAGTCCTATCACAACTCGACATAGTACACGATACACATATCAAGAAAAGAAGAAGAATCAGCTGTAACAAGCGATGTAAAAACATGTAAGATCGGCGACAACCATTAACGTACTACCCGCAAACAGAAAACTACCGGACGATAGTCGCTAATCCATCGCATCAAGAAAAGAACTCGTCCTACGCATTAATAAACAACACATTATACGTAAGGTCTTTTGATCAAATGCGGCTAAGGTGCCTAAGCGGGTCCGAGGCCCGTGAAATTATTAAAGAGGTGCATTCGTGACTCGTGGCGCTCACCACCGGGTCCGAAGATGAAAATGAAAATTAAAAGACTAGTGGTACTACCGGCCCTCGATGATGACCGACCGCATGAAAATCGCCAAGAGCCGTCACCAATGCCAAGTGCACGGAGTGGTTCTACATCAACCTCCAAATGTGCTACATCCGACAATCGCGTCGTGGCCATTCGAATGTCGGGGCACGTGATATAGTGGGTCCGATAGAACCACCATCTTCAAAAGGACATCGCTTCATTCTTGCGGCTACAGATTACTTTTCCAAGTGGGCGTAGGCAGCTCCACTCAGAGAGGTGAAAGCACACCACGTGCTGCGCTTTTCAAGAACCAAGTTGTCTACCGTTTCGGAGTGCCGCGCAGGATTATCTCGGATAATCGGATCGACATTCAGAAGAACACAAATCAACAATTTTGTCAGGAGACACGGAATCGACTGGCGATATTCAACAATTTACTACCCAAGAGCAAACGGCCTCGCTGAGGCTTTTAATTAAACTCTCGTTCAAATCTTAAGGAAAACTTTGGACGATAATAAGAGAAATTGGCACGAGAAGTTGTTAGAAGCCTTATGGGCCTACCGGACAACCTTCAGAACTCCTACTAAAGCTACACCTTACGCTCTGGTGTATGGGTCCGAGGCAGTGTTACCTCTAGAGGTTCAGCCTTCCTTCACTCGGAATCGCAGCTTGCAAATAAAATCACGACAGAAGAGAATGTCAAATTACGACTAGAAGAATTAGAAAGCCTGGAAGGGAAAAGACTTGCAGCGCAGCAGAATTTAGAATTATATCAAGCTAAGATGGTTCAAGCCCATGACAGACTGGTCCACCCAAGAACCTTCAAAGTTGGTGACTTAGTTCTCGTTCTCAAGAGACCTATTCTTGCACACCGGAAGATAGGAGGAAAATTTGAACCCACTCGGGAAGGGCCGTTTCGTGGTCGAGGCAGACTACTCAGGAGGCTCCTACCGACTAGTGAATCGCCAAGGAGAACGACATATGCTTCCGATTAACGGACGATACTTGAAAAAGTATTACGTTACCCGATGTTTCGAAAGAATGAATTCTTCATCCCTAAGAAGCACGGCGAAGTAATTACTTATGATCGGGTCCGAACCCAAAAATAATAAAAAATGTACTAAAATAATAAAATCATGATAATAAAGCTTTCCTTGTTTTCTCTTCCACATCACAATCTCTTTCCTGATCTTATCCCACTTCATTCCTGTTAAATTTAAAAATATAAAAAATAATAAAAAAGACTGTCTTTAATAAACATTTTCTTAATGTTCTTTTTCTTAGTACAGCCCCTGATCCTTTTCCTTATCCTTTCGCAGGGAAATGTCGAACGGGCGGTTGGTCCTGAACTTTAGAAATGGCGTAAGCCTTGCACTCGATGAAAAGAGGGTGAAAGATGGAGCGATAATCGAGATCGACTCGGATTTCGCACCGCACAGGCCTACAAGACGAGGAAAGTGATCGGGTCCCGGCCGACCGAGAAGAATCGCCCGGCAGACAAGGATGAAAGTGGGTGGCCCAAGCCACCAACCCAGCAGCAAGAAAAGAAAAGCAAACACTGAAGAAGATAAGAAAATGAAGTCTGTAGTCGCTACAGCAGAGGGCAGGCTTGTCAGCGTCGCGCCCACAGAGGTTCAAGAAGTACGAAGAGCTACTCTCACGGCAACGCAACGAAGAAATAAGAATCGCCGTATCCGTAAGATGTTAACCAAACTAGCTGCGACCGCGCGACGAGACAGCTTAGCACGCGCACGTACACTTCAAGGACACCGGTTCACCAGAACCCGAAGAAAGGAGGCCACCTCCTAGGATAACAGTAAAGGACCAGTGGAAATCTCACAAAGATCAGAAGAAAGAAGACTACCACGCTACCAGATAGAACCACCAGTAATGCATGACCTTGTTCCAGAAGCAACCCCGGGGGATGTCCCGACGGACATCATCCCCGAGGAGCCGAGGTATGCAGGAGAGCGTGAAGGGATTGAATCGTATATCCCGCAATATGTCACTGTGCCTCGCCATCTGCAGCATTATTCCGAATACGAGCTGGAGAGAATGCATAATGTCGAAAAGAAAACCTTTGAATACTCCGAGAGAATTAGAGGCAGAAGAATCAATATACTAGAGGGCCTCGAGCTACATACAGACGTATTCTCAGAGTACGAACAACAACAAATCGTGGATTGCATCCGGGATTTGAAAAGAATGGGCCGAGCAGGCCGCCTAAGGGAAAACACCTACTCAGAACCCCGGAGATGGATTCCAGGGAAAGGAAGAATCACAATACAATGTGGATGCTGTTACAACTTTGCGAAAGACAGAAAGGGAAACCCACCGGGAATACTCCGTCATGGGAAAGTGGATCCGATGCCACTAGTCATCAAGAGAATGGTAAAGAGATTGATAACATGGAGGGTATTGCCAGCAGATTGCATACCCAACAGCTGCATTATTAATATCTACAAGCAGGGTGACTGCATACCCCCACACATAGATCACCACGACTTTGTCAGACCTTTCGCACGACTCTTTTCCCGAACGAGTGTAACATCATGTTCGGATTCGACCTCCGGATAGCAGGCCCGAGTGAGTTCCGAGGGCCGTTGAAGATACCATTACCGGTAGGTTCCGTCATGATACCGAAGGGCAATGGAGCGTATATCGCTAAGCATTGCATACCGAGAGTACCGAAGAAGCGGATCTCGCTACTTTCAGGAGGATGGACGACGTGAAGACACCTTACCATTTCCAACTGTGACCCGGAGTTAGAGAGCCTCCGGCCTTACGAGCCGCGAGCTACATGGAAGATATCACACCTCCAATGTACATCCATACGGCATCCTTGCCAAGGATGGCTTGGAAGGTGATGTTATCGACCATGTACCCCACTATTCGTACATGGATTTTTGACGTATGCTTCTTCCGGTGGATCGACAAAGATCATACATAGTCCGTTTCGAGTCTACATGGATTGTATGAGATGTATTCCGCATCGAGTTGTATGATGTATCTTCGACATGATTGGAATGAAAGTGACCATGTCACATTTTTGGCCTTCACCTCTTTTAGTGCAAATTGATCGGAAATGCCATTAAAGTTAAATGAACTTTGAACAAAGAACAGAAAAGAAACAAAAAGAATAAAAGAAAACTTTTCTTAAAAATCTCAAAATGATGAACACCAAATTCACATGAACATTAAATAAACGATAAAATAAAATTTGAATCATTAAAGGACAAACAAAATGAACACAAGTTTAAATCAAATTTCAAATTCAATCTTTCCAGATTCCAAATCAAATCTCAATCAAATTCCAAATCAAATTCTCAACCAAATTTCAAATTCAATCAACTCAAATCTCAAATCAAATCTCAATCGAGTTCAAACTCAACCTTCCGAATCTGAAATCCAATCCGTTCTACTCTCTCCCTTGTCTGGGATGGAAGCGGTTGATTCCATTGACACGGATCGAATCTGATGGCGAGGAATTGTATCCAAATCCAAACCAGATGGCTTCCGGTCAACTCTTTTGAACGGGATATGTGACATCTACATATTCCCTCCTAATCTATTTCCGTCCATGAAAGTCTTTTACAACTTTCATGAAATTCTCGAAACACCAAAATTCCACACTTTTCAAATCAACACTACGAACCTTTGCAAAGTCAATGACTATTCAAAATCAAACTTTTGGGTCAATGATTTTACATCCAAGACCGCATTGCTTTAGGATTCTTTCCCTATTGCAATGAAATACATCAAAAATCAAACTTTTGGGTCGAGGATTTTACATCCAAGACCGCATTGCTTTAGGATTCTTTCCCTATTGCAATGAAATACATCAAAATCAAATTCTTTGGGTCGAGGATTTTACATCCAAGACTGCATTGCTTTAGGGTTCTTTCCCTATCGCAATGAAATACATCAAATTCAAACTTTTGGGTCAAGGATTTTACATCCAAGACCGCATTGGTTTAGGATTATTTCCCTATTGCAATGAAATACATCAAAATCAAATTCTTTGGGTCGAGGATTTTACATCCAAGACTGCATTGCTTTAGGGTTCTTTCCCTATCGCAATGAAATACATCAAAATCAAATTCTTTGGGTCGAGGATTTTACATCCAAGACTGCATTGCATTAGGGTTCTTTCCCTATCGCAATGAAATACATCAAATTCAAACTTTTGGGTCTAGGATTTTACATCCATGACTGCATTGCTTTAGGATTCTTTCCCTATTGCAATGAAGTACATCAAAATCAAACTTTTGGGTCAAGGATTTTACATCCGAGACTGCATTGCTTTAGGATTTTTTTCCTATCGCAATGAAATACATCAAAAATCAAACTTTTGGGTCGAGGATTTTACATCCGAGACTGCATTGCTTTTGGATTTTTTTTTCCTATCGCAATGAAATACATCAAAAATCAAATTCTTTGGGTTGAGGATTTTACATCCAAGACTGCATTGCTTTAGGGTTCTTTCCTTATCACATTGAAATACATCAAAATCAAATTCTTTGGGTCGAGGATTTTGCATCCAAGACTGCATTGTTTTAGGATCCTTTCCCTATCGCAATGAAATACATCAAAAATCAAATTCTTGGGGTTGAGGATTTTACATCCGAGACTGCATTGCTTTAGGATTCTTTCCCTATCGCAATGAAATACACCAAAATCAAACTCTTGAGGTTAAGGATTTTACATCCAATACCGCATTGCTCTGAGATCTCTCCTCATTGTAATGATTCAATCCAATCAATTCAATTTTCTTTTGAAGTTGAAAGATGTTACATCTAAAACCACAAAATTCCAATTCTCATTTCAAATCGAATCCCTTCAAATTAATTTTGACAAAACTTCAATATAAATTGAAGCTCAAACTGAAATCTGAGCTCACACATCAAAACTTAAACTGAAACAAAATGACATCTAAATTGAAATTCCCCCAGATCATGTGATTTGGAATTCACCTTCTTTTCCTTTCCCCAGCGAGAGTTCAGGAATTTCCAGTTTCAGAA
>JAKZJZ010000372.1:0-52040 GCA_022702705.1 Papilionanthe hookeriana x Papilionanthe teres | reverse complement strand
CCTAATGCTCGAAGGTATGATTAATTTTACTATATACTTTTCCTTTTTTCACTATTTAGTATAGATAGAAAAATTTAAGTTTGGGGGAAGGTTAAAATACAAATTTAATTATTAAAATTGTTCTCAATTTCTATTTTCAAAAATTATTATTAAATGATTTTCTATAAGTAGTTTTTCAATTCAATAAACATGAATTACTTTATTTAATTATTATATAAAGTTAAATAAAATGTTTCTAGTAATTCCGCTTAATTAATGGAATAAGATATTTGGTTAAAAGGAATAAGAATATAGTAAACTATTTAAAGTAAGAAAAACTATATTCTAAAAATTGAAAATTCTTAAGTATTTAAGTGAAAAAGAAATGATTGAAACTCAATGAAGTAAAGCGCTATTAAATATATATAAAGCAATGAAATATTTTAAGTTTCAATTTTAGGAAAAGAAATTCAAGTTTCAAAATTATTAACAGCGCTATCCAGACATATAGAATCCTCACTGAAAAGAAAAGAAAAGATTGAAAATCAATCCAAAAAGAAAAAGAAAAAAAGAAAAGAATATATATATATATATATATATATATATATATATATATATATATATATATATATATATATTCAAAAAACTTGCCTAGCGAGCAAGAAGTATATTAATCACCATCAACAAGTATAACTATGTTCTTACAAAAGGAAGACCTATCCTATCACCATGCAACAAAACTCGCAAGGGAAGATGGAGGTGTAGTTTCTACCAAAATTTCCCTTTTACAATAACCCCGAGATGCAAGCCGTGTGCAGTGGAGCATTACCCTCCCTAGGTATATATGAAAAAATTACATTTATACTCTCAACCTCTCCCTTCACTCTATTCAACCATCTCTCGAATGTACCATGGAGCAACTTCGGTCCCTTGCAGAAGCTAATGCAATTAGAAGAATCTGATTCTACCATTAGGAATCTCACATCACAGATTCTGGCAATTTTAATTACCCAAAAGATGGCCACCATTTCAGCCTCAAGAGCATCAAAGGCCTCAACAGGAGAGTAGAAGAATAATAAGCAATGCCCCTCCCCATTTCTAAAGATGCCACCAATCCCGCACCGCTTAATTTTGAAGCTTCCATCGCATTAACTTTGATCCAATGGGAAGAGGGAGGGGACCACCCACCAACCGCAGAAAGGGGGAGGAAGGTTCGAACCTACTTGGCGGATATCGTTGAATTTATGATATTTAGTAAGTTTCTTAAGGTAAGTTAAGCAATGAGCAAGAACAAGGAGGCAGTGGACGTAACACCCCTCAAACCTAACCTTATTTCTGCCCATCCAAATAAACCAGGCCACAACACAAGGAACCACCAGGAGATTCACCTTATGCCAGTCCCCCCAACACATCAATAGGTCCAGCCAACTTAATTGCAAAGTATCTACCTGAATCCTGCTTATCACATGCATCCATACCTCTTGAGAGAAGGCACACCTGAAGAACAAATGATCCCCGCATTCTTCCTCCCGCATACATAATAGACATGCAGGAAGGCCCTCTAATTCCCTTTAATTTGAGGATATCATCGTAGGGAAGAAGTAAATGTCTTAATCTCCAAGAAAAGAAGGACATGGAAGGAGACAACAGCTTGCTCCACGTACCAGTCCCCACTCGATATGATCCCGTGAATAGAATTTCGAAAGATAAAGGTCCCCGACTTTTGATGAAGTTGTCGTTTGGTGATAATCTTATCTCTTTTTTCAGATGAAAGGGAGTCAAGAGTACTCGTCGTAGCCGGTCGGATTTAGGATGTATTCCAAAATTCTGCAGCTCCATTGGTTTTCGGACCAAAAGGTATTAACATAGCATTTAGATATAGAAGGTCCATCAACATTTTGTGGGCAAGTGAGTTTCTCCCCTCCCCACACCCAATTATCAAGCCAAAAATTGATATGACCCTCTCCCAGGCTCCCGTATAAAGGTCTCGTTCAACCTTATCTTCGACCTTCAAGCAATTCCTTCCACAATCTAGAGTCCCCCGACTTAGGCACCACCGCAGATGGGCGATCCTTTCTACGAGTATTTACCATGCATATACCGAGACCAAATGGTATCATTAGCCCCGAATCTAATCCACAATTTACATAAATTTATGAAGCCGAGTCGTTCAAAGCTTCTAAACCCTGGCACTCCAACCGAAGGGGTTTACAAAGTTTCTTCCAGGATGACCAATGGATCCGCCTATGTCGACTGTACCCCAAAGAAATTTGTTGAAAATTCTCGCCAATGCTTGTTTGTGTACTCTTTTTCATGATAAACATCCGTAGAGCATAGGAGGGGAGGGCGATTAAAATGCTCTTCAATAAAGTTAGCCTCCCCCATTGCGACAAAAAGGAATTAGACCACCCGTAAATTTGTGTTTTGATTTTCTCGCAGATTTCTTGAAAATGAGTTTGTCTTGATCATCCCTTAATCAAATAGACTCCTGTGTAACTCGACAGTAAAGTAGCGGATCGAAAGCTCGTGTAATCAGCAATCCAGTGTTTTCATCATCAGTCGACATTAGAACTAGGGTAAAAATGGCATTTCTGAAGATTAAGCTCCAAACCAGAAACCTCCTTGAAGTGAGCTAGTGTTTTCATTACTTTTTTAATATCCACTTTAGAAGCCTTAGAGAAGATAATGATATCATCAGCATAAGATAAATGACTAACAATTAAATTGGACCTGTGATGGTAAGTCGAACTTGGTGTTTGGGTGAAGACAAAATCCAATAATCTGGATAAGTAGTCAAAAGCAAGGATAAAAATGGTAGGGGAGAGAGGATCACCTTGCTCGATACCTCTGGAAGCTCTAAAGAACCCATGGAATTTCCCATTCACCATACCAGTAATCGAGCATTATTGCTTAGCCACCTATGGATGAGCCGAACAAAACCTCGGCTGAAAACCCCTAAGCACATAAAGTTTGGGTGATAAACCCCCAACCGATGGTATCATATGCTTTTCTTATATCCAGCTTCGAGTATCACATTGTTGCCTCTACATTTCTTATCTAAATCCAACACCAATTCCCGAGCCAGCAAGATATTATCTGAAATTGATCTCGCCCTTCACAAATGCAGCCTGACTGGGGCAAATTAGAAGATTCAAATGTGGCTGCAGTCTTGCCATGATGATTTTACTGATAATTTTGGACATTACAGAAGTAAGGCTAATTGGTCTGTAATCTCCCCATGATTTTCTCAATTTGTTTTTTAGGATTAAAACAATTGTAGAGGCAGAAAAATACTTGGGAAGATCCATACCCTGGAAGAAGTCTTGTACAGCTTGAATAATCTCCTTCCCAACAACAGTCCAACCAGATTTATAAAAGTTGGAAGAGAAGCCATCAGGACTGCAGCCTTTAGCATCATCTGTGGAGTCTAATGCATTTTTGTCTCCTCCTCCCCGGGATTTCCACTAAGTTAAGATTCTGAACATACATATTCCGGGTCCGTAGCAAATTCTCATAAATAGGGGTAGGACAAATATTGGGTTGGGTAAACATTTGAGCAAAGTGGTTAACAAGCATCCAAAGCTATATCTTCCGCATTATGAAGCACAATCCCAGCCTTCATCGGTGATGGAAAGAATCATGTTACACTTCCTCTTATACTTAATGAATGCATGATAATACTTAGTGTTTCTATCCCCTTCAATAAATTTGGCAGCAACTGCTTTCTATTTATAAAACTCCTCCTGGTATATGAACTGGACCAACAACTGATCTTGAGCATTATAAAGAGCCGCTTCACTCGCCCACACCATTAATAAAACCAGCTTTCAAGCAGCAAGCCACATCCTCTTCAAACCTTCTTAAGATTATCCCGTACATTCCCAAAACCGTCCAATTCCAGCTTCGAAATGTTGAGCAGTGATTTTGTGCAAATTCTATAGGTTACCCCAAGAGGAGCCTCCCATGGGGGAAACCCACACCTTCCCTAGTTCAGCCAGAAAATCTGGGTGCTTAGTCCACATGTTTTGAAATCTAAACATACCACCATTATCGTTAACGGTGTTGTTAATAGAGATGAGCAAAGGTCCGTGATCCGAGCCGCCCATGGATAAATGAGTCACAATGGTATAGGGAAATTGCCGAAGCCAAGAGGAATTCCCCAAAGACTCGTCAAGTCTCTCCTGTGTTCCGCCCTTTCTCTAGGTGTAGGCCGGACCACAAAAACCCGTATCAAAGATTGCCGCATCGCAATAAATTGATTGAACCTATTCATGGAAGCCCGACTAGGAGAAGCACCACCCTTCTTTTCAAGCAGCAGAAGAAAGGCAATTAAAATCTCCACCAACAAGCCAAAATGAATTGATGCTGGGAGCAATGTTAACCAGGTTATTCCAAAGATTCTGCTGAAGAACAGGAGCTGAGCTAGCATAAATGAAAGTGACAAAACCAACAAAATCACCAAAATAGAACAATTTAACTCCTTTCTAGCAAAAACCCAGATCTTATTACTCACATTAATCCAACATTGGAAGTTATGGAATTTTTTAATAATGCATTGAGAATTTTTATTAACCATGGGTTCAAGTAAAGCAAAACACCATAGCTTGTAATATTTAACCATATATTTAACTCGCTAAGAGAGGAGGGATGAGCAGCCCCTCTTATATTCCGAAGACAAAAAATTTATCATATTAGAAGATTTTCCCTTTTCCCCAGTCCTAGGGGCGCAGAGGGCTATCGTGAGGATCACATAAAGGTCAGGATTCCAAGCAGACTTTGTATCTCCGATTTACTTTTCTTCCTTTTACTCGTTTTTCCGAATTTGCCATCCGTACTTCGGCTCCTCATTCACCACTTGAATCTTTCCCCCGATCAATTCCATTCTATTTTCCACTTCCCCGATAATCCCGGGGAGGGGATTCACTTCTATAATCTTCATGGTTTCACCCCCTCCACCACACCTTTCTCGCTCCTTCACATTCCGCGCATCCTCTTTTTCCCCTTCACAATCCGTACTTCCTCTTTCGATCCTTGGAGGGTCAAGAATAACCACATCCCCGGAGACAACTTCAACGATTTCGACCCCGCACATCCCCAGAGCCAAGTTAACCTTCGCTTACTAAAAGGTTTCTTTTTGCCGAGAGGATGAAGTCCGTAGCAATTTTCCAACTCATGGCCAAACATTCTACGATGCTTGCAGTAGAAATGGTTTAAATTCTACTTCCACCTCCTGCCGTAAACCCTCATTCGGTAAATCCTCATCCGTTCTCACCCACACTCTATGGATATCGTGGAGAGTGATATCCCTTTCCACTAAAACCCTTGCCGCTACTCGGTCTAGCAAGATCAAAAGTGTGAGTGTCTCGCTTTTAAAGGGGTTCCCAAGTGCTTTGACTTATGTTAAATAGAGCATTGTGATCATATAATTTGATAGGTAGATTAGGTAGTTTATACCACATGGGGAAGATAGGTGGCTCCTTTAGTGGATCAAATTCAGGGGTCCACTTTAATAACTTCATATATGTTCCAGTAATTAGGATAGATTGTTTGCCAAAAACTTTTGCATAGTCTTCCTCATTAGAAAGTCTAATGAGCAAATGCCTACCATCCAGCAGCCTCAAGCTTCCAGCCTTCCAAGCAAGGTTTAAATCCTCAAAACTCTTCCTTACATATTCCATCTTTGGATGTCCCATCCGAAACTTCCCAATCAAACAAAACTTAATAGAATCATTAAGACATTTCATGTCTTTTTGGAGAACAACACAAGAAAGCGAGCCATCCTTGTTACCAACAGGATTAATGAAAGGGGCATTACCCCTACCAAAGACGAAGTATCATGCAATGCTTCGGGAAAAACCAAATGGTCAAAAGATTTGTGGGCAGTAGTTCCCGATACCCACAACCCCAAAGATAAGAAGCTTTAGCCCACAGAGCATTAGTAGCAGCATCAATAGGATATGGCCGAGCAGGGTTAGCCATAGAACAACAGGAAGCCCTCCCACACACCAAACCAACCAAAGAAACAAGAAAATTTGAAAATCTTCTAAACCGGGAAAGACAAAACCCTTCCAAACAACCAAAAAAAAAACCCAAGAGGAAGTCTCTCCAGGAAGAAGAAACAGGAGAAAGAACCTACCAAGCTCCATCCAAACCGCCAGCTCGCCAAAAGCAAACCCTACAGAGAGCACCTCCCTCCTTACCAAAGCAGCCATTTTCTATATATTAGAAACTTATATATTATATATATATATATATATATATATATATAAGTGAGGAGAAGCTTGAGGAGATGCCTTATCAAAAAATTGGCTTCAATGGATTCAACCTAAAGGGTAAAACTTAATTATATTTCTAAAACTTATATTTATGAATTAGTATTTTACTAAATAGTGTTTTCTTGAATTTCCTATCATCTAAATATCTTAAGTAATTTACTCTTTTTAAATATAGTCATTTCTGAAATAAATAGAAAACTAGAAATCTTAAACCTGATAACTAGATAATCTTATATCTATAAAGCTAATTTAATTACTTAGAAATATTTCTATTCAACTTTACTATAATATTATTTAAATTTAATTCATAGTATATCTGAATTGAAAAATTCTATTATAGAAATCATTATTTTTATTTAGTATTAAAATTACTTGAGGACAAGTAATAATTAAGTTTGGGGGATTTTGATCACAGAAAAATTCATTAAGAAATTCATATCTATTTTTAATGAAATTGCACTTTAAAGAAAGGTATTTTCTTTATTTTACTCGAGAATGAAGATTTATAAGTGATGGAAGCAAAAAACATGAAATGGAGCAAATTTGGATAAAAAAGGAAGAAATTCATGCAAATTGAACTAAGTCGCCGACGGCGAGATTACTAAGGAGAATTTTTGAAGGATTTATAACTACCTCACCGACAGCGAGCCCGAGCCCGTGTTGACCTCATTTTTGATGAGGTCTTCTCTTCTTCTTTTTAGTACTTAGGATCTAGCCTTAGGCTTTTCCTTTGACTATCTTAGAGGATTAGAATCGGGACCCACCACTTAGAAATTCAAACCACTTCTTAACTCCCCGAAAACTTCACAAACTCGACCGTAGACCCCTAATCACCTAGAGGGTCGTGATCAAATGTGGAAGTTTAAAGGATGAGTTCCTATAGGACTCTTTGGCCTTAGGATCGCCCGGGTGGCTCTGTCCGGTGAAGGGCCGACTTACACATACACTACACTCATACACTACACTTTCACACACCTCCTAAAACCACACCCATACCCAACTCGACCTCCCGACTCATAAAGGTGATTCATATGGATGGTCCTTAACCCCTAAGCCCTCGCAAGAGGGTTAGAACAACATACTGAATGCCTCAAATGAGTCCCTTCATGGCTCATGTGGGCTTGATATGGCTTCATGGCTCAACCAAAATGATTTTATTCCACTTACATTCACCCAATCTTCAATTTCCCAAATTTTCAATTTTCGACCCCCGGACCCTACACCCGCTTAGCCTACCCAAAACCCTTGAAAATACCCAAATTTCTCAAAAATTTCCAAATCACCCAAAATTCCCCAAAATCATTCCTAAACATTTCTCTCCACTCAAATTGATCATCCATAGCCAAAATATCAAAAATTCCAATAATACCTCCCAATACCCTCCAAATACCCAAAATACCCCTCTTGACCCAAAAATCCAAAAATTTAGAAAATTCCCAAAAAATTCCAGAAAATCCCAAATATTCCAAATTTCATTTTATTCAACTACACCATGGGCCAATTTTGTCAATTTACTCTACTTTTATCAAAACCCCCAATTTGACCCATTTTAACCCTAAGTGAACCCAATGTCAAACCAAACCTGCCCAATTGACCCAAATTCTGGTCCAATTCAATTCTAAACTTCAATTCAACATTCCCAACTCCAATCTAGACCAAATCCAAGTCCAATTTGATTGACATTTGGATCCAATTTCACTTTTGACCTTAAAGCCCAATTTGGACCCATGCCCCAAACCTAACCCAAACTCACCCAATTCAACTCCAATTAACCCCAAATCTTTTCCAAACCTCCCTTAACATCCCTACAATCAAAACCCTAACATGATTTGCCCAAAATTTAGATCCAAACCCCACTCAAATTCAACCCAAAATCAAAAAGGCCCAATTTTGACCTAAACCCAAACCTAACCCAAATAAGCCCAAACCCCAAAATCAAAACCCAACCAAAGCCAAAACCTCTTTCGAAACACTCCCATAAACATTTCCCAACATTTATTTTACATCAATTTCAACCCTAGCCCAACATTGCCCAATCTAGCCTAATTCGACCTATATTGGCCCATTCACCAAAGAAGCCCAAATTCAACCCAATTCAAACCCAAATCACTCCCAATTTGCTTCAAGTCACTCATGACACATCCATGAGCTAAACCCAATATTTATTTGGCCCAAACTTCTACAAAATTCCAACCCATAAATCTATTTTTAAACCAAAAGCCCACTTACATGAAACCTTCCTAAAAGCCCAAATTTCATGCTAAAGCCCATATGACAACTTCTTCTCATCATACCCTTAATTAAAATCAATCCCTAAGTTTGAAAATTGATCATGAAGCCATTCCACATTAAGCCCCATACAAATTCCCATCAAAATACCAAAATTTTTCTTAAATCCATTTCCATGAAATTGACTTAACTTTTCCCAAGCCAAAGATGAGCCATGAAGCCATGCATGAGCCACATGGAAGCCATGAGAGCCTCTTTACATGTCACCATGCCATTTTGGGCAAAAGAAGGAGACTCTTTCCTTAATTCCTAAAGGTGATTAACCACTTCCATGACTCTACTAAACCATGCTTAAACTTAATTGTACTTGGATTGTGACTTGACCCCACTAATCAAGCCGAGCCAAATCACTTTCTCTTCAAACTTCAAACCAAGCCTCGGGTGGTGCACCTAGCCCAAATGGATGGGTCGACCAATTTGAGCCAAAATGAGCCCTCTCTCATTCAATTCTAATCCAAGCCTTTTACACATGGCATTTGCCAATCGCCTACACTAAACGCCCGCCCCCGGCCCACCCGAACAAGATGGTGACCAAGTGCCCGCCGGCCACCCACCGTGTCGCCGAAAACACCACACCCGAGAGCTCACATGTGAGCCAACTTTGGAATTCCACCTCGCCGAGCCGCCCGATGCCCAATGGCCACCATGGCCGTTCTTCCCATGACCAGCAGCACTCGATACCAACCCTCGGCCATCCCCGCGAGGCTCTCCAGCCCACCTCTATTTAAACCCGACCCCTCACGGCCATGAGAGGAGAGTTGCACAAACCTTGCACGAAACTCGCCAAAATTGTTCCAAACCCTTCTCCATACTTAGAGCAAGCTTGATCCCCAGTGTCAATTTGCCCTAATCCCCACCAACTGTAATCCAATTTCTCAACTCGAAATTTCACCCAAAACCAGGACACTTTGCCACAAGTGAGCCAATCCTCAAATCGACCGGTCCTACACCTTCACCGGACCAAGAGGAGAAGTTTCCCACCGAAAGCCCCATCTCCGAGCCACCTAGCTTGTTCCAACCTCCAAGCTTTATGATCGACCGTGGTCACTTTCATAGCCAGCAACTCACCGCACCGAGAGACTTCATCCGGAGCTTGCTGGATCCAATCGAAGGTGACACAACCCTTGGATCGAAGCCACACTTCTCCGAGCAAAGGTATGGCCTCACTCTTCTTCCCGAGTTTCGAGCATTCTCCATTTTTATCGAGTCAATTTCATGCCACATAAACCGTATGGATGTGTTCGTCTTCTCGAGATGAATCCATAGAAGCATAAGAACGTTCAATTCCGTCAAGTATCGAGCGAGATCTAGTGCCCATGAGACGGACGCGCTCTCGGCGAGGATGCTGTGGGACGATGAACCGATGCCGTTCATTTAATACACACGCGGACGGACGCGCCGGATCGCGCCTGGATGAGGAGACGGAACGACACAGCCGGCCCCTGGAGCGCCGAGTCGGATGACGCGCGTCGAACCGGAGAGCGCCACACGGCGCTTCGGAGCCGCCGAGGCCGACGCGGCGCCGCGCGGATAAATAGAAAATTAGGGTATTTTCCGATTTATTTAATTCTCTAAACTTCAAAAATCCATAACTTTGTGTAAGAAAATCGTAAAAATAAAATAAAAATACCCTCTCGCTCAGCTAATGAGGAGAATAATGTGGAAAAGAAATCATTTAATTTCATTAAGTATTTTATTTTTAATGATTTATTTCCCTTCGCATTGTTTTAATTCTCCATGCATATAGAAATTCACCATGGTATGAGACCATGTGAGCTTAAGCCTCTGAATTCGGGAACATTCCTCGAATTTTCCAAAGTCGAGGCCATCCCTTATGAGAAGTTATTCGATTTTTCAAATTCATGTTGCCGTTTTCGAGTATTTTAAATCTAATAATTAAGATGTTGTGAAATAAATTCTAGGAAAATTCGGTGATGTCTCTTACGACTCGTAGGACCCTAAGAAAAATAGGTTTTGGATTAGTTTATTTAAAATAACCCTAATCGGCTTAAACACCCAAAATAACTCCTTAATTAATTAGAGCTAACCATACATCAAATCGACTTGAAATCAATTCTCCACTAACCTTTAGGATCGTAGGAACCCACCATAAAAATTTGAAGTCAATTGGACTTGGCTAGCCCTACTAAATGGGTCGATTAAGCCATTTAGACAATTTAAACTTTAAAAAATTCATAACTTTCAAAATACTTTTCAAAAATTCACCAAATTGGTTTTTGAGCCTCTCCGATATTAGGGAATTTAAGAAAATTAAAATTTCAATTTTCTAAAAAGTTGATTTTTTGGTATTATTTTAATATTTTAATAATTAAAAAATAATAAAAATCATAAAAATAATAAAATTCACCAAAATGTCACATTTTGAATTTTAATCACTTAGAACAAATCCCATATTTTTCTTAGTGTCTATTTAATGAGATATTAAATTTTAAAGCCCTAAGGTAATTTTAAAATTAAAAATATATATATTTCTAGTATTTCCACTAAAATAATTCCAATAAATCAAAGAAAAATTAGAAAATTGTAAAAATTGATTCTCTGATTTTCTTCATATCAGAGAGATTTTTGAAAAATATAAAATTAATTTTTCAACCTTTACTTTATTTTTAAACTAATTAATACTCCAAAACTTAAAATAATCATAATAAAAACAATATAATTTTAAAAATCACGAAAATTCGTCCAAGTGGTCTTCTGGTCATTAGGAATGTCCCATAATTTTCTTAAGGACAAAAACTTTCGCTTGGTCATGTCATTAAATTTTCCTTGAAAATCCCTATTTTTCACCAAAAATAATTACATAAATAAATTAAATACAGAAAAATGACATTTTCTCCTCTCATGTCTTTATCGACATATGAGTGAAGTCACATAAAAATTTCAAGTTCATTTAAGCTCAATTTAGTGAGTTATGAAATTATTAAGCTTGAAGGGCAAAGTGGTAATTAAAATTTTAATCCTTAATTAAAACTTTAGGTTTAATAAAATTAAAAAATAAAATATTTGATCTTAATCTGATTTAGATGATTGAAATTCAAATAATTAAAGGGTAGAAACCTACTAAACAATTTGAAGATAATTAAAATAAACCTTAATTAAATAATCGATTAAATTTGAAGAATAATAAAGTTGGAATTATTAAATAAGTGATATTATTACGAAGAGATTTATTCTTTAATTTGAAAAATCCCTAAATTAATCATCTCAATAATATTTAATTCCTATTTAAAATGATAATTCAAATTTAAGTTTTAAAATGTTAAAGGACTTAATCATTAAAATTAAATTAAAAGTTAAATTATCAAACTCTTTTTAAATTTTCAATTAAATTAAAATTAAAATTAAATTAAATTAAAGATTAAATTAAATTAAATCAAACAAATTAAATTAATTTAAATTAAATTAAATCAAATAAATTAAATTAAATTAAATTGAACAAATTAAATTAAATTGAATTAAATTTAATTAAAACTAAACTAAATTAATTAAATAAAATTAAAAAATAAAATAATTAAATTAAATTAAATTAAATTAAATTAAATTAAATTAAATCATATTAAATTAAATTAAATTAAATTAAATTAAATTAAAATAAAAAAAATAATAAAATCAAGTTAAAATTAAAATTAATTTAAATTAAATAAATTAAATCAAATTAAATTAAAGTTAAATTAAATTGAATTAAAAAATAACATCACCTAAGACATAAAGAAATTAAATATTAAGCAACTTGAACACTATTCCAAATTTAAATCCGATAACTAAAATTAAACTAAATCACAAACCATTTGAACACCAATCATCTCTCGAAAACTTTCGTTATCATAACTCCTAAACGTAACGTTAAATGAAATGTCACTTCACTTATAGGATATTCAAATGTCCTAGTTCATCGAGCAAGATAACAAAACTTCAATTCTCTCGACGATTAATTCATTCGTATAATTAAATTCATTCGGACTTAAAACAATTCTAGCAATATCAAAAGATGTTTAAGATTCTTCTTAAGCACTTCCTCAATATGATAGGATATTCATAAGAACAATCAACTTAATTATTCTTTCGATGAAGAAAATCGTCCTCAAACCAAAACACAAGAACCTAGACGTCATAGGAAATGACTACCATATGATTAGTGAATCTCGTGAAAACCATAACCCTTCCCTTAGCTTTACCTAGAACTCGCTTAAATATTCTAATTGTGTTTTAAGTGCAATTCGGATGACTGAAGACCTTCCACGTACGCTTTTATTTTATCGCAATTTACCTTATCACAATTTATTTAATCGCATCGCACTTACTTTTCTCGTACGATAAACAACCGTCGTATGAAAACCCACACCTTTTAGATAGATCCCTAAAACCGAAACCAAAACTAAATTAAAAGTCATTGCAAGATAAAATTCACCGCCACAACATTTCAAAATATAAAACAACTCAAAATTTAATCACAAACAGTAACACAAAACTACAACTACAACTAAATTAAAACGTCCCGTTGGATGATCGTGAATACCTCTGATGACGTAACCTACGTGTTGCTAACTGGATTTCCCACTGCCTAAATGAAAGTGTGGAACTCATTCAACTGAGTTTAGCAAATTCATCTCGACTAAGTGAATCCGATAAAAATAACGATGCCGAAGGATGGAACCGCGGGATCTTAACCTGTGTCATATAATCAACTTTAAGATTTGTTTTAAATAAAACAAAAAAAACACTTGAAATTAAGATTTTCTCTAAACCAAAACACTCTTCTCATCTCCCGATTTATGACTTCTAAAACTAAACCTCTCGCAACAACAAGGAGCTCGAGCACGCATGGTAAAGCACGACCATCGTCATCGCAAGAAACTCGAGTCTACTTCAAGAAAACTTTCCTAGAATTAAATAACCAAGCCATAGGATTTCGAGGTAGTTCATGCCTAGTGCAACATAAATCCTCAACCTCTTGTCGGCATTCGCATCGCAAATTAAGCCTCTAACCGGTCTTAGACTCCGAGGTACCGTCCGATACGATATAAACCCTCACATCTTCGAGGCTATTCGTATGATCATGTCATACGAATATAAGTCCAAATTAATTAAAATCGGCAAGATCGAAATATCAAATAATATTAGGATTTTCTTAAATTCGAGCCAAACAATATGATAGTTCGGGAAGTTACCAAGATTCTTCGGATCCTCAACTTCTCCTACTTCTCTTCCTTTAGACTTCCGAAAATAAATGTTCCAAATTCGAGCTAATCCCTTTCGAAATTTCAAAATCCAATCTTTCGAAAACCTTAAACTTTCAAATTCTCGAGAGCAAAACTACCGATCATTATCGAGAGTTTTCTTACGTGATTCTCGTCATTTAAGATGTAATTAACTATAGTGCTCGCCTTATATAGAACTTTAAGAACCTGTGTAATATAAACCCCGCTTAATTCCTTTATATTAAGCAAGGGAACTTGTCTGCTTATAAAATAGTTCGCGTACTCAAACGGATGTCACAAATCTTTTAGTTTATTTAATCGAGCCCCACCATCAAGCAAAGGTGTCTATCCTTGTGGATAGATACACGGCTCAGTAGTGCGATGCTCGTTTATATAAACTATTTCGGGATGTGAAATCAGCTCGATTTCATATCTTAAAATTTTCAAATTTAAAATTATTTTCAAAATCAAATGCAACTTTCTAAATTATATATATATATTTAAATCAAATTTAAAATCTAAAATTCGCCGACAATTTCGTTAGTGCGACCCCTTTTCAAAATAAAACACACAACCTAAAAATATGACGACAACTTCGGCGACTCCGCACTGGGACAATTCCTCTCTCCATTTTAATCAAACAGCTTCGCTTTTCAAAATCGGTAGTGTATCCATATTCCTAGTGGATCAAACTACCCTTCTTTCCGTCGGAATACTATGTTCATTTCTACTCGAACAAGTATACCCAACATTCTCTCGGATTTAGGAGCCACCGCTTAGACACCCCTAAACAGAGAGGTTCCGAGATCCTTTTACCTCATTTCGAGGCGGCGGACCCCCAACAAAGTGTTAGGCCAGAGTGATCCTTCGAGTCGAGAAGGTCTCGTATAAGACTTTCTTTTCCTTTCCAACTCGAATCGATTCATTACCTTCTCTACACCTTTCGAACATTCCGTTCTAAATAAACAAACCCTCTAATGAATGACTCTTTTAACAAATAACTCCTCTTATAAATACATGAACAAGAATGTGTTCGACTCTTTTCGATTCCTTTCTTTTCGTCCCGATGAGAAGAAGCATAACTCGGGATCGACAATCGAATCTACCCCGCAGAAATGGAAGCCCCAAAGCCGATTTTCTCCTTCACCAATGGACTGGACTTCGCTGTTTACAAGGATGAGCTGCCGGCAATGGGATCATCCGGTTTGGACAAGGATTCGAGAACACAAATGTCAAGATCACCGACGTTGCCCTTTTCGCTCTAACAAACAGAGTATCTAAAGTTGAGAAGCCGCTGATCGAGTTTAACCGTAGGTCAACTCGAGAGTTTCCTCCCCTGCAAAAGGTTCCAATTGAGAGGAGTACTGCTGTCCACAGAAGGACTGTTGTTGCTACCCCCACCGGTCTAGTTCGTCTCGCACCTACCCCGGCTTCGCCAAATTAAAGGGGAAGGAAATCCGTAACTATGGTGAACCCGTTACCGTGGAGGGTACGTACCTTCCCGCGAGACCTTCCGTTTTGAAATCGGGTCCAAACTCGAGAATTCCATCACTAACACGGACCCAAAGAAGGAACAAGTATGGAAGATCGCCGTGAAGCGTCGTAGCTACCGAAGTCGCTTTCTCGAGGAAATCCCGTAAATCCCCGAGTACACACCACTACCCGAATACATACCATTGCCCGAAGATACACCCTTTTTGGAAAGAAGTAGATTTCACTCCTTTCCGCCGCAATCGACGAGGAAAATGTCCGCAGGATTGTTTCTACATTACCTCGACCCGCATACTACAGACGATAACAGTAAAGAAAAGGGCTAGGATCACACCATTCGCCCGACTACGGACCGTGATCGAGAAGCTAGCAAAGAAGGAGAAGTGCCCCGTATCGGAGATTTTAAGAAGGATGTAGCAGTGCCGCCAAATCCCGTCTCGGGCCCCGAGTAGAACCCGCCATCGTTACGTAAAAGCCAAATAAAAGGATGAAGGCTAGTCCGCCCGTCGTTGTTTCGTGGTTACAGACAGGGAGGATACCACCTTCCAAAGATTTGGCCGACTGCACCATCCGGTCCTGCACCTTCCGTCGCTAGAAGAATGGTATGGCGTCCCACCACCGGACAACTAAGATCGAAACAACAGATATCGAGAAGGAAAGTCTCGTCAGAGACTCGAATCCAAAGAAAGTGCTACTGCAATAAAGGGGACTCATGAGAAGGGAACCCGACAGCTTTCACACGACAACTGCAAGGATGCGCAGAAAGGACCACTAAAGGATGCTATGGAAAAGTTGAGGACTGATATCCGACGATTAGCAAAAGAAAGAGAAGAGAAATTCGGAGATGAGATCGATTCGTCAGAATTCATGGATGACGAGTATGCAGAAATTAACATGGTCGAAACACGAGCTTCGTCACTTCACAAGGTGCTCCCCGCAACTCGCGAAAGAGAGGAGCCGGAAGTAATGAGGAGGCAACTTCAAGAGAAAGATGATACGATCGCCCAAATGGCGAAGAGGGTGGAAGAGATGGTCAGTAGCCCTCAGCCACTCTCCAAAGTCAAGTGCAACCCCAAAGAGAGACACCCCTGTAGGTCATTCACATCAGAGACGGAGGAAAGAAGATTACGTCCATCAACTGGGATGATCAGCTAAAGAAAGATGCGACACAAAGCATGATTCCCGAAAAGGATATCGAGAGCTTCGGTAGAACAAGAGAGTGCGAGAAGCCTTAAGCACAATCAAAGAGCGGGACATCCATTCGGACGGCAGACCTTACCCCGAAGAATTCGACGTTGTCCAATACCCGAAAAGCTTCGTACCACCTCTCGTTCAAAACCTTCGATGAACCGGAACCCCCGACAAGATGTCGCACATTTTCGTGCCAGCTTGTTGCAATGCCGGTGGAAGCGATGCATTACTCTTCCGACAATTCGTCGCCAAACTCGTCGTGATCGCCTTGATTTGTATGCGGAATTACCGAACGGTTCTGTGAAGACATTCTCGAACTAGAGAACCTCTTCATCAAGCGATTTGTCGGAGCTCAAAGACCACATCACTATAGTGATTTAGCGGTAGTAGAAGCAGAGGCCGAACGAAACTTTGGTGGATTTCATACTTCGATGGAGGAACCTAAGTATGAAGTGTGAACCATAATTACAAGAACAGCATGCAGTTGGCATCTTACTTAAGAGCATTCACGGCTCGATAAAGACTTCTCCTCAAGGGATTCATTATTAAGACTTTTGAGAAGTTGTTAAGCAAGGCCGGAGCTTGCAAGAGGAGGCGAAGCAATTAAGTTTCGCCGACAAGACAGACAAGCAAAAGCCTCGCGAAGACTTTTGAAAAGAAATCCGGATCATCAGCAGCTAGCCGACAAAGGCAAGCAACCGATACAAATATCATCCGAACGGCCGCAAGAACCTCAACAGTAATTACCAGCAACCCCGACTCCAAACTATCGCTCATCTCAACAAGCATGAACAACCGTCTCGTTCGCAACGTACATTAAGGAGCTTCGAGCAGTGAGTATCCGTTCAAGAACGAGGCAGCGTCAAAATGTTCCACATCCGATGAAGACTCCGCATTTCCAACCGCCAGGGCCTAAGAGACCGAAGAAGTCAATAAGAAAGGTGATCCCAACTTTCGCCCTTATCACCGGATGCTTGGCACAAGATGAAGATTGTATTACCTTCAAAAGTCGGCTCAACGATAATCTTCGAAAGGGAATATAACAATCCCGAAGGAGTACATGAAGGAATCCCGTAAAGGAGGTTCCATCAATGTTGTCTCGACCGATCTTATTGTTCCGATGTATCCCTATGCGACCGATGATGGCGTGGACTACCGCTCGACAAGGTCTTCGAAAAAGATTTTGGATCACATCCAAACCGCTTCGTGCGAGCTTCAATTCGTAGTTCGAAACCCGTCAAGTCGGCACTATCACTCGCGATGGAAGAACCACCTCAACAAGAGACAATCGAAGAGAAGAAGAAAATCGACGAAGAAGAGAAGACCGAGGCTCCTAAGGCTGACTAGGGGCCGCTTATCCTAGATAGTTGTTTCCGATTCGGGGAGAATTCCCTCAAACCACCGACTCGTATGATTATCTCGCTCACTCCGTGGGATCTTATAATGATAAGGGTGATGGTGTCGGCTACGTTTTGATCGTTTCTAACGATTACGTAACTAGCGACAATCCGGACATCGAATTCGATACCAATGACAATTCTCAAATCATACACAATCTCGACGATCGCAATGACAAAGAAGACATCCATCAAGGAGGCTATGAGAGTTCAACAAGCGACGAATCTATCTACGAATTTCGAGGAGCTCCAGTCACAATTGAGTTAGAGCCTTCAGACTCCAAAGCTAATCCGGAAGAACCTGTCATTCCGATTCAGGAAGAAACACCAACAAGCTCAACACTAGATTCAGAAGAAATTACAGAAGTTAACTTAAGAAGTGGAAGAGTTCTACCTCCCAGAATGGGTCCAGAGGACAAAGGAAAGCTGTGGTTGTTCAAGAAGAACCAACCCCGACAGAAGAGATACCCATTCGGGAAGAAGCCGAGACACACTGAAAATAAAGTGACTACAACGTGCTAGCCCATCTTAGGAAACTACCGGCCAAGCCGAGCATCTACGACGCTCTCATCTTATCAAAGGAGATGAGAGAAGCTCGATCAAGGCCTTACTTGATCCGGAAATTTGCTTAGCTCAAATGGCCGGAGATTCCTTAGATGAGGTTTGTTCGTTAAAGGAACAGCGAGGTGTTATCTTCACGGACAATGACCTATTACTTGGGACAGCAGACCACAACCGACCGTTGTACATTTCAGTTACAATTGGAAAATTTAAACTCTCCAGAGTAATGGTGGATCCAGGAACATCAATCAATATAATGAGTCTTCGAACGCTAGCATACTTGGAAATTAATGCTCGTGAGCTCGAAGCCGACAAAATGTTATTAAGAGGATTCAACCAGAAAGGAGAAAGAGCCCTCGGATCAATAACACTACTAATGAAGACCGGTGACTTAGCAAAGACAACCGTAAAATTTCACATAATCGATTCGAACCGTCGTTCAACGCTCTACCGGGCCAACCATGGATACATGAAAACATGATGGTACCATCATCTCTACATCGCTGCATCAAATACTACGATGGAGGAGAACAAAGGCATCAAAGGTGACTTGCAACCATTCTCCGTACATGAAATTGGAATCCATGAAGATGCAGCTTATTACGCACCTCCGAAGAAAACAATCTTCTCCGAGATACCATAACGAATGAAGCAAAGAAAGTTCGGGACAACGAAGAACCTCGAAGTTCTAGTCCAACAGCTCACTCACCACTCCCTTACGGCGAGATGGTGAAGGTTTCTCCACAACTCGCATCCGAGGTCGAGGCCGGGACGAGGTCGTGGTAGAGACGTTAGGACAGCTCGGACAGAGGAAACCAGCCATCAATGTTGATTGGGAAGATAGTTTTGAAGAAGAAAAAGAAATCAAGCAAGAAGCAGCGACAATAAGTCGGAAGAAGCCGCAATTCAAGATCTCTCTCGAAGATGAGAAGAATGAAGAATATAAATCAATGTACGAGAAGATTAACCACTATGTACATACTATGACCCTGACCCCGATCCATTCTAATAAGATCGAGGGTATGGTGGTCAAAGAGGTACATAGCGGCGGTGCAAAGCCCATCAAATTCTACCGTGGTGCTCCTTCCTCCAAAACCGAAAATAATGTACAATTCGAAGATGTCACTTCATCGAATTAATGGAATTACCTTTTCGAGTGGTACTCTCCCCGTGTTCAAAATTTAATTCAGCAGTGGTTTCTTACCTCGACAATGGACAAAATGCCAATCACAACATTTTGAAAAATTATGGAATAACTCCGTCGTCCATCCAATTCAAAGCATGGTCTCGGATTCCGCACAGTAGGATCGCCGACGATACCGAATTTTGCTTCGGTTGTCACTTGCGAGTCTAATGAAAACCGCATGGAAACTATGAAGAATCTCAAGATTTACAAATCGAGATGCTCCACCGAATTCGAAGAAGAGATCAAATCTACAATGTATGAGTTAACTAAGTTAACTTAGGTACTAGCGAAGAGCCTAGTACCTACCTTTGTTAGCTCCTTACTCAATAAGGAAGACTCCGAAGAAATAATCAAGTTATTAATGGAATTTAAAGACTGTTTTGCTTGGAGCTACGATGAGATGCCGTGATTAGCTCCCGCAGGTCGTAAACCATAAGCTAGAGTGGATCCTGCCTTTGTTCCGCCGACAAGGTCCCGTAAGAATGCGTCTAGAAATCGAACAACAAGTCATACCGAAGTTAAAAAGCTAATCAGACGCTAAATTTGTCCGCGAAGAACAATATCCGAATTGGTTAGCCAATGTGGTGCCACCGAAAGAAGAATGGTCGTATCGAATTTGTGCGGACTTCGCGAGATTTAAACAAGGCATGTCCAAAGGATGAATTCCCTCTACCGATCCCGTAATTAATGATCGACATCGCTTCGACACATGAGATATTCTCATTCATGGATGGATCTTCAGATACAACCAGATAAAAATGGCTCCGTAAGATGAAAAGCTTACAAGCATTCGTAACGCCGGATCGGAGTATATTGCTACACAATGATGCCATTCGGACCGAAGAACGCAGGAGCAACCTACCGTAGAGCGATGACAAGAATTTTTGATGATCTCATCCACAATCAAGTCGAATGCTACGTGGACGATGTGGTCATCAAAAGCAAAGTAAAGGAAAACCACCTGTATGATTCGAGAATCGTTTTCGAACGATTAAGACAATTTAACCTTAAGATGAATCCCTTAAAATGCGCCTTCGGCGTCACCTCCGAGAAATTCTTAGGATTCATTTTCCGACATCGTGGAATTGAAATCGACCCGGAAAAGATTAAAGCTATCTTAGAAATGCCGCCTCCCAAAACCTTAAAACAACTACGATCTTTTCAAGGGAAGCTGGCATATCTTCGACGCTTTATCTCAAACTCGTCCGCAGTGCCGGCCTTTCTCGCACTAGCTAAAAAGGACGCCAAATTTATTCGGGAAGAGAAATGCCGTAAGGCCTTCGAGGACATTAAACAATATTTAATGACACCTCCCGTCTTAGCAACTCCTGCCTCAGTAGTGATCACTGATACTTTATACCGCGGCTTTAGACGACTTCTGAGCTCCGTTAGCCTGTGTCAATGATGAGGGTGAAGAAAATGCTCTTTACTACTTAAGCCGTCGTTTACTTCCGACGGAAGTAAGGTATCCCGCAATCGAAAAGCATTGCTTCGTCCTCGATCTTCGCCGCTCAAAAGCTCGTGCACTACATGCTTTCTCATAAGGTCAACCCGATCTCGAAATTTAATCCATCGCAATACTCGATGACCCGTCCAACGCTTTCCGGCAGACTTGCCACATGGTCAATGATATTATCGCGATTCGATATAACTTTCGTGCCTCTTCGTGCCGTAAAGGGACAAGTCCTAGCAGATTCCTCGCAAGACACCCCTTCGCCGGCAGTAATCTCCTCTCAACGACGATCCGCTAGATGAACAAATAATGAATCTAGAAGACCCCGATGATCGACGTTCGGAATTATATTTCGACGGAGCATCTTCCGCACACAAAGACGAAGAATCGCAAGTGATAGTGCCTTGCAAGGCAGGAATCGACTAATCTTTATAACACCGTGAGCAGGGGATGTTAAGATACTCCTACCACTCGACGTAACCGTGTACAAACAACGAAGCGTAATACGAAGCCCTCATAACAGACTCGGAATTAACTATTCAAATGGGGATAACAAACATCAACATCTACGGGGATTCACAGTTAATCATTCAACGATCACTGGACACTAAAGAATTTTAAAGCCAAGACTCGAGCAATACTTCCAAGATGTCATACAACTTGTTGGAATAGATTCCGAATGTGACAATCTACAAAATTCCCGTAAAAGAAAATGCTTTAAACAGATGCATTAGCCCACTCTCGCAAAAGAATTTGCTTGCTTGCAAGATGAATCAGCAGAAGTGTCGCCCACTGACGTCAGTGTCCTATCACAACTCAACATGTACACAATACACAAATCGAAAAAGAAGAAGAATCAGCTGCAATAAAGTGACGTAAAACACCGAAGATCGGGCGACAACCATTAATGTACTACCCGCAAACAAGAAAACTACCGGATGATAGTCGCTAAATTCCATCGTATCAAGAAAAGAACTCGTCTTACGCATTAATAAACAACACGTTATATGTAAGGTCTTTCGATCAAATGTGGCTAAGATGCCTAAGCGTGTCCGAGGCCCGCGAAATCGTTAAAGAGGTGCATTCGGACTCGCGGCGCTCACTCACCAGGTCCGAAGATGAAAATGAAAATTAAAAGACTAGTGGTACTACCGGCCCTCGATGATGACCGACCGCATGAAAATCGCCAAGAGCCGTCACCAATGCCAAGTGCACGGAGTGGTTCTACACCAACCTCCAAATGTGCTACATCCGACAATTGCGTCGCGGCCATTCGAATGTCGAGGCACATATATAGTGGGTCCAATGAACCACCATCTTCAAAAGGACATCACTTCATTCTCGCGCTACAGATTACTTTTCCAAGCGGGCAGAGGCAGTTCCACTTAGAGAAGTGAAAGCACACCACGTGCTACGCTTTTCAAGAACCAAGTTGTCTACCGTTTCGGAGTGCCGCGCAGATCATCTCGTATAACGGGCCAGCATTCGAAGCACACAAATCAACAATTTTGTTAGGAGACACGGAATCGACTGGCGATATTCAACAATTTACTACCCAAGAGCAAACGGCATGGCTGAGGCTTTTAATAAAAATCTCGTTCAAATCTTAAAGAAAACTTTGGACGATAATAAGAGAAATTGGTACGAGAAATTATTAGAAGCCTTATGGGCCTACCGTACAACCTTCGTAACTCCTACTCAAGCTACACCTTACGCTCCGTGTATGGGTCCGAGGCAATGGTTACCTTTAGAGGTCCGGCCTTCCTTCACTCGTGATTGCAGCTGCAAACAAAATCACGACAGAAGAGAATGTAAAATTACGACTGAAGAATTAGAAAGCTCGGAAGGGAAAAGACTCAGTGCATGACAGAATTTGGAACTATACCAAGCTAAGATGGTTCAAGCCCATGACGTACTGGTCCGCCCAAGAACCTTCAAAGTTGGTGACTTAGTTCTCGTTCTCAAGAGACCTATTCTCGCACATCGCAAGATAGGAGGAAAATTCGAACCCACTCGGGAAGGGCCATTCGTGGTCGAGGCAAGCCTACTCGGAGGCTCCTACCAGCCTAGTGAACTGCCAAGGGGAACGACCATATGCTTCCGATCAATGGACGATACTTGAAGAAGTATTATGCTACCTGATGTTTCGAAAGAATGAATTCTTCATCCCTAGAAGCACGGGCGAAGTAGTCACTTATGACTGGGTCCGAACCCAAAAATAATAAAAAATGTGCTAAAATAAATAAAATCGTGATCATAAAGTTTTCCTTGTTTTCTCTTCCAAATCAAAATCGCTTTCCTGATCTTATCCCACTTCATTCCTGTTAAATTTAAAAATACAAAAAGTAATAAAAAAATGTCTTTAATAAACATTTTCTTAATGTTCTTGTTCTTAGATGCACTTCGATCCTTTTCCTCGTCTTTTCGCAGGAAATGTCGAACGGGCGGTCGGTCCTAAACTTTAGAAATGGCGTAAGCCTCGCACTCGACGAAAAGAGGGTGAAAGATGGAGCGATAATCGAGATCGACTCGTACTTCGCACCGGCAGGACCGCAATACGAGGAAAGTGACCGGGTCCCGCCGATCGAGAGGAACCGCCTACGGCGACAAGAATGAAAGTGGGTGGCCCAAGCCACCAATCCAAGCAACAAGAAAAGGAAAGCAAGCACTAAAGAAGACAAGAAAATCAAGTCCGTAGTCGCTATAGCCAGAGGGCAGCTCGTCGAGCCGCGCCCACGTAAACTTCGAGAAGTACGAAGAGCTACTCTCACAAGAACTCAACCAAGAAATAAAAATCGCCGTATTCGCAAGATGTTAACTAAATTAGCAGCGACCGCGACGAGGCCGTTAGCTATCGCGCAGCATACACTTCAAGGACACCGGCTCACCAGAACCCGAAGAAAGGAAGCCACCTCCCAGATGACAAAAGAAACCAGTGGAAATCTCAAGAAGATCGAAGAAAGAAGGCTACAACGCCACCGGATAGAACCACCCGCAATGCATAACCTTGTCGCAGTAGCAACCCCGGAGGATGTCCCGACGGACATCATCCCCGAGGAGCCGAGGTATGCAGGAGAACGTGAAGGGATCGAGCCGTATATCCCACAATACATCACTGTGCCCCGCCATTTGTAGATTATTCCGAATACGAGCCGGAAAGAATGCGAATGTCGAAAAGAAAACTTTTCGAATACTTCGAGAGAATCGTAGGCAGGAGGATCAATATACTGAAGGCCTCGAGCTACATACGTACGTGTTCTCGTAATATGAACAACAACAAATCGTGGATCGCATCCGGATTTAAAAAGAATGGGCCGAGCGGGCCGCCTAAGAGAAAACACCTACTCAGAACCCCGGAGATGGATGCCGTGGAAAGGTAGAATTACAATACAATGAGGATGCCGCTACAACTTCACTGAAGACAGGAAGGGAAACCCACCGGAATACTCCGTCATGGCCAGTGGATCCAATGCCATTAGTCATCAAAAGGATGGTAAAGAGAATCGATAACATGGAGGGTACCGCCAGCAGTATCGCATACCCAACGCTTGCATCATTAACATCTACAAGAAGGGTGACCGCATACCCCCTCACATAGCATCACCACGACTTTGTCGACCTTTCTGCACAGCTTCTTTTCTGAACGAGTGTAATATCATGTTCGGATCCGACCTCCGCATACAGGCCCGGTGAGTTCCGAGGCCGTTGAAGATAGCATTACCGGTAGGTTCCGTCATGATACCGAAGGGCAACGGAGCAGCATGTCCCTAAACATCGCATACCAGAGTACCGAATGAAGCGGATCTCGCTTACTTTCGAAGGATGGACGACAGTGAAGACACCTTACCGCTTCCGACCGTACCCGAGCTAGAGAGCCTCCGCCTACGAGCCGCGAGTTACATGGAAAATATCACACCTCCAACGTACATCCATACGGCATCCTTGCCAAGGATGGCTTGGAAGGTGATGTTATCGACCATGTACCTCACTATTCGTACATGGATTTTCGACAGCTACTTTTTGGATGGATCGACAAAGATCATACATACGTTTAGTCTACATGATGTAGATGTATTCCGCATCGAGTTGTATGATGTATCTTCAACATGATCGGAATGAAAGTGACCATGTCACATTTTTGGCCTTCACCTCTTTTGTGCAAATTGACCGTGAAACGCCATTAAAGTTAAACGAACTTCGAACAAAGAAATCGAAAAGAAACAAAAAATAAAAAATAAAAGAAAACTTTCCTTAAAAATCTGAAAATGATAAACACCAAACTCACATGAACATTAAATAAACGATAAAATAAATTTGAATCGTTAAAGGACAAACAAAATGAGCACAAATCTCAATTAAATTTCAAATTCAATCTTTCCAGATTTCAAATCAAATCTAAATCAAAATTCAAATTCAATCTTTCCAAATTTCAAATCAAACCTCAATCAATTTCAAACTCAACCTTCCAAATCTGAAATCCAATCCGTTCTATTTTCTCCCTCGTCCGGGATGGAAGCGGTCGATTCCATCGACTACGCATCGAATCCGATGGCGAGGGATTGTATCCAATCCAAACCAAAGAACTTCCGATCAACTCTTTTGAGCGGGGTATGTAACATCCACATATTCCCTCCAAATTTATTTCCTTCATGAAAGTCTTTTACAACTTTCATGAAATTCTCGAAACACCAAAATTCCACACTTTTCAAATTCCACACTACAAATCTTTGCAAAGTCAATGACTATTCAAATTCAAACTTTTGGAGTTGAGGATTTTACATCTGAAACTGCATTGCTTTAGGATTCTTGCCCTATCGCAATGAAATACATCAAAATCAAACTTTTGGGTTGAAGATTTTACATCCGAAACCGCATTGCTTTAGGATTCTTTCCCTATTGTAATGAAATGCATCAAAATCAAACTTTTGGGTTGAGGATTTTACATCCGAAACTGCATTGCGTTAGGATCCTTTCCCTATTGCAATGAAATACATCAAAATTCAAACTTTTGAGTCGAGGATTTTACATCCGAGACCGCATCGCTTTAGGATCCTTTCCCTATCACAATGAAATACATCAAATTCAAACTTTCGAGTCGAGGATTTTACATCCGAGACCGCATCGCTTTAGGATCCTTTCCCTATCGCAATGAAATACATCAAATTCAAACTTTTCGGGTCGAGGATTTTACATTCGAGACCGCATCGTTTAGGATCCTTTCCCTATCGCAATGAAATACATCAAAATTAAACTTTTGGGTCGAGGATTTCACATCCGAGATCGCATCGCTTTAGATCCTTTCCCTATCACAATGAAATACATCAAAAATTCAAACTTTTGGGTCGAGGATTTTACATCCGAGACCGCATCGCTTTAGGATCCTTTCCCTATCGCAATGAAATACATCAAAAATTCAAACTTTTGGTCGAGGATTTTACATCCGAGACCGCATCGCTTTAGGATCCTTTCCCTATCGCAATGAAATACATCAAAAATTCAAACTTTTGGGTCGAGGATTTTACATCCGAGACCGCATCGCTTTAGGATCCTTTCCTTATCGCAATGAAATACATCAAAATCAAACTTTCGGGTCGAGGATTTTACATCCGAAGCCGCATCGCTTTAGGATCCTTTCCCTATCGCACCGAAATACATCAAAATCAAACTTTTCGGTCGAGGATTTCACATCCGAGACTGCATTGTTTTAGGATCCTTTCCCTATCGCAATGAAATACATCAAAAATTCAAACTTTTGGGTTGAGGATTTTACATCCGAGACTGCATTGCTTTAGGATTCCTTCCCTATCGCAATGAAATACATCAAAAATTCAAATTCTTAGAGTTGAGGATTTTACATCCGATACCGCATCGCTTTAGGTTCTTCCCCTATCGCGATGAAATACATCCAAATCAAACTTCTGGGCCGAGGATTTTACATCCGAGACCGCATCGCTTTAGGATTCTTTCCCTATCGCAATGAAATACATCAAAATCAAACTCTCGAGGTTAAGGATTCTACATCCAATACCGCATCGCTCCGAGATCTCTCCTCGTTGTAATGATTCAATCCGATCAATTCAATTTTCTTTTCGAGGTCAAGATGTTACATCTAAAACCACAAAATTTCAATTTTCATTTCAAGTTCAAATCCCTTCAAATTAATCTTAACAAAACTTCAATCTAAATTAAAACTCAAACTAAGATCTAAGCTCACACATCAAAACTTAAACTAAAACAAAATAAAATCTAAATCAAATTCCCCTGTGTCATGTGATTTGGGATTCACCTCCTTTTCCTTTCCCTGGCCGAGAGTTCGTGGATCTCCAGCTCTCGCAGATATACTCGACACTCCCCACGGAAACTCTTCTACTTCGTCTTAAGTTTGTCACTCGGACGTTCGTGTTGGTTTTGTTGATCTCTTCGGCCAACGCCAACACGCGCGTGTGCTTCGTCACTCACCACACCTATCGGGGGTCCATTTGTCGACCTCATTTTCGATGAGGTCTTCTCTTCTTCTTTTAAGTACTTTCAGATCTAACTCTTGTGCTTTTCCTTCGACTATCTTAGAGGATTATAATCGGGACCCACCACTTACAAATTCAAACCACTTCTTAACTCCCCGCAAACTCCACAAACTCGACCGTAGACCCCTAATCACCTGCGAGGGTCGAGATCAAATGCGGAAGTTTAAAGGATGAGTTCCTATGTGACTCTTCGCCTTAGGACCGCCCCGGCGGCCCGGTCTCGGTGAAGGGCTAACTTACACATACACTACACTCATACACTACACTTTCACACACCTCCTAAAACCACACCCATACCCAACTTGACCTCCTGACTCATAAAGGTGATTCACATGGATGGTCCTTAACCCCTAAGCCCTTGGCTAAGAGGGTTAGGAACAACATATGCGAATGCCTCAAATGAGTCCCTTCATGGCTCATGTGGGCTCGATATGGCTTCGTGGCTCAACCAAAATGATTTTATTCCACTTACATTCACCCAATCTTCAATTTCCCAAATTTTCAATTTTCGACTCACCGGACCCTACACCCGCTTACCTACCCAAAACCCTCGAAACTACCCAAATTTCTCAAAAATTTCCAAATCACCCAAAATTCCCCAAAATCATTCCTAAACATTTCTCTCCACTCAAATTGATCATCCATAGCCAAAATATCAAAAATTCCAAAAATACCTCCCAATACCCTCCAAATACCCAAAATATCCCTCTTGACCCAAAAATCCAAAAATTTAGAAAATTCCCAAAAAATTCCAGTAAATCCCAAATATTCCCAATTTCATTTTGTTCAACTACACCATGGGCCAATTTTGTCAATTTACTCCACTTTTATCAAAACCCCCAATTCGACTCCATTTTAACCCCAGAGTGAACCCAATGTCAAACCAAACCTACCCAATTAACCCAAATTCTGGTCCAATTCAATTCTAAACTTCAATTCAACATTCCCAACACCAATCTAGCACCAAATCCAAGTCCAATTTGATCGAAATATGGATCCAATCTCACTTTCGACCTTAAAGCCCAATTTGGACCCATGACCCAAACCTAACCCAAACTCACCTAATTCAACTCCAATTAACCCCAAATCTTTTCCAAACCTCCCTTAACATCCCTACAAACAAAACCCTAACATGAATTGCCCAAAATTTAGACCCAAACCCCACTCAAATTCAACCCAAAATCAAAAAGGCCCAATTTTGACCTAAACCCAAACCTAACCCAAATAAGCCCAAACCCCAAAATCAAAACCCAACCAAAGCCAAAACCTCTTTAAAAACTCTCATAAACATTTCCCAACATTTATTTTACATCAATTTCAACCCTAGCCCAACATCGGCCCAAGCTAGCCCACTCGACCTATATTGGCCCATTCACCAAAGAAGCCCAAATTCAACCCAATTCAAACCCAAATCACTCCCAATTTGCTTCAAGTCACTCATGACACATCCATGAGCTAAACCCAATATTTATTTGGCCCAAACTTCTACAAAATTCCCACCCATAAATTTATTTTTAAACCAAAAGCCCACTTACATGAAACCTTCCTAAAAGCCCAAATTTCATGCTAAAGCCCATATGACAAATTCTTCTCATCATACCCTTAATTAAAATCAATCCCTAATTTTGAAAATTCATAATGAAGCCATTCCACATTATGCCCCATACAAATTCCCATCAAAATACCAAAATTTTTCTTAAATCCATTTCCATGAAATTGACTTAACTTTTCCCAAGCCAAAGATGATCCATGAAGCCATGCATGAGCCACATGGAAGCCATGAGAGCCTCTTTACCTGTCACCATGCCATTTTGGGCAAAAGAAGGAGACTCTTTCCTTAATTCCTAAAGGTGATTAACCACTTCCATGACTCCACTAAACCATGCTTAAACTTAATCGTACTTGGATCGTGACTTCGACCCCACTAATCAAGCCGAGCCAAATCACTTTCTCTCAACTTAAACCAAGCCTTGGGTAGGTGCACCTAACCCAAATGGACGGGTCGACCAATTCGAGCCAAAATAAGCCCTATCCCATTCCATTCTAATCCAAGCCTTTTACACATGGCATTTTCCAATCGCCTACACTAAACCCCAACCTCGACCCACCCGAACAAGATGGTGACCAATGCTCGGCCGCCGCCCACCGTGTCGCCGTAAAACACCACACCTCGAGAGCTCACATGTGAGCCAACTTCGGAATTCCACCTCGTCGAGCCGCCCCATGCCCAATGGCCACCACGGTCGTTCTTTCCATGACCAGCAGCAGCCTGATCCCAACCCTCGCCATCCCCGCGAGGCTCTCCACCACCTCTATTTAAACCCGACCCCCTCACGGCCATGAGAGGAGAGTTGCACAAACCTTGCCGAAACTCTATCAAAATTGTTCCAAACCCTTCTCCATACTTAGAGCAGTTGATCCCCAGTGTCAATTTGCCCTAATCCCCACTGTTGACCTCATTTTTGATGAGGTCTTCCCTTCTTCTTTTAGTGCTTAGGATCTAGCCTTAGGCTTTTCCTTTGACTATCTTAGAGGACTAGAATTGGGACCCACCTTTTAGAAATTCAAACCACTTCTAAACTCCCCGCAAACTCCACAAACTCGACTATAGACCCCTAATCACCTGGAGGGTCGAAATCAAATGTGGAAGTTTAAAGGATGAGTTCCTATATGACTCTTCGGCCTTAGACTCGCCCGCGCGGCCTCGGTCCGGTGAAGGGGCCGACTTACACTACACTTACACACTACATTTCCACACACTTCCTAAAACCACACCCATACCCAACTTAACCTCCCCGACTCATGTAGGTGATTCACATGGATGGTCCTTAACCCCTAAGCCTCTGGCAAGAGGCAGTTAGAACAACATAACGAATGCCTCAAATGAGTCCTTTCATGGCTCATACGGCTTGAAATGGCTTCATGGCTCAACCAAAATGATTTCTTTCCACCTAGATTCACCCAATCTTCAATTTCCCAAATTTTCAGCTTTCGACCCCCGAGACCCTACACCTACTAAACCTACCCAAAACCCTCAAATTACCCAAATTTTCGCAAAATTTCCAAATTACCCAAAATTTTCCAAAATCAATCTCAAACATCTCCACATCACTCAAATTGATCATCCATACCCAAAAATACCAAAGATTCCAAAAATACCCCCCAATACCCTCCAAATACCCAAAATACCCTTCTTGCCTAAAAATCCAAAAATTCAGAAAATTCCCATAAAATTCCAGAAAATCCCAAATATTCCCAATTTCATTTTGTCCAACTACACCATGGGCCAATTTTGTCAATTTACCCTACTTTTGTCAAAACCCCCAAATCGACCCATTTTAACCCAAAGTGAACCCAATGTTAAACCAAACCTACCCAATTGACCCCAATTTTGGTCCAATTCAATTCTAAACTTCAATTCAACATTCCCAATACCAATTTAGACCAAATCCAAGTCCAATTTGATTGACATTTGGATCCAATTTCACTTTTGGCCTTAAAGCCCAAATTTGGACCCATGACCCAAAATAAACCCAAATTCAACCCAATTCAACTCCAATTAACCCCAAATCTTTGTCTAAATCTTCCTTAAACATTCCCACAAACAAACTCCTCAACAATGATTCTGCCCAATCAATTTCAGACCCTAAACCCCACTCAACACTCAATCCAACGGTCAAGAGGCCCATTCTTCGACCTATATTAGCCCATTCACCAAAAGAATCCAAATCCAACCCAATTCAAGCCCAAACTACCCCAAATTTGCTTCAAGTTACTCATGACACATCCATGAGCTAAACCCAACAATTATTTGGCCCAACCTTTTACAAAAATTTTCATCCATGAACACATTCATAAACTTAAAAGCCCACTTCCCTTAAACCCTTCTAAAAGCCCATTTCCTTCAAAATTCAAAAGCCCAAATCTACCCTAAAGCCCACATGACATCTCCATTTATCATCCATTTAATTAAATCCATTACCTAAGTCCTAAAATCATCATTGAATTATTCCAAATGAAGCTTCATCCAAATTCCCATCAAATTACCAAAAATTTCTTAAAACCCATTTTTATGAAATCGACTCAACTTTCCCCAAGCCAAAGACAAGCCATGCAAGCCATCGACAAGCCACATGAAGCCATGGGAGGCTTCGACATGCGACCATGCCATTAATGGTAAAAGGAGGGGCTCCTTTCCTAATCTTTCATTAAGCCTTTTTACCTTAAGCATGTCACACACTAAACCATGTTTAGCCACCTCATCATGGATAGAGACCACACCACTCTCTCTGGTCGACCCAACCGATCCTCTCACCTCAAAATCAGAGCCATGGGGAGGTGAACCAAGCCCAAAAGGTGGGTTGACCCATTTGGACCCAAAATAGAGCTCATCCCCCATTCCATTTCAATCCAACTCCTTTACACATGGCAATTGCCACCGACTGCACAAGCCTCCAGCCCCCGACCCACCCGAGCCGAGAGGCGACCCATCGCTCGGCCGGCCGGCCACCGTGCCGCCGAAAACACCATGGCCGAGAGCTCACATGTGAGCCAACATCGAAATTCTCACTTGCCGAGCCGCCCCATCGCCTAGTGGTCACCATGGCCGATCTTCTCCTCACCGCAGCAACTCGATCCCAAGCCCTAACTCCCCCGGAGGCCTCCCACCCACTCTATTTAAACTCCACCCTCTCGGCCATGAGAGGAGAGAAGCACAAACCTTGCCAAAACTCGCCAAAATTGTTCCGCACCCTTCTCCATCCTTAGAGCACTCGATCCCCAAGCGAAATCCCCCCGCCATTTCTCCTCTCGTAAGCTCAATTTCGTAGCTCAAATTCCACCCAAAACCAGTGACACTTCTCCACAAGGAGCCAATTCCCAAATCGATTGGCTCTACACCTTCACCGCACCAAGGGAAGGTGTCCACCATCAAAAGCCCCATCTCCAGTGCCACCCGCATGCTCCAGCCTCCAAGCTTTGTGATCGGCTGTGGTCGAAATCATATCCGTACAATTCACTGCACTCGTGAGACTTCATCCGGAGCTTGCTATGACCCAATCGAAGGTGCAACAACTCTCGCATCGAAGCCACACTTCTCCGAGCCAAGGTATGAGCTAACTCTTCATCCCGAGCTTCCGAAGATTCTCTATTTCAAATGCCTTAGTTTCAATGCATGTTAGCCGTATAGATGTGTCTCGTCTCTTCAAGACGAATCCATAGAGTATAAGAACGTAAAAATCCATCGAGAATCGAGCGAGATCTTAGTGGATTTAGTGTGGACGGCTCTCGGCGAGAACACTTGCGGACGATGAACGGATGCCGTCCATTCAATACACGCGCGCACGGACGGCTCGTGATGGCGTCGACCAGAAACGGTGCGAGAACCGCGGGGCCCGGCCGCCGACTCGATGGCGGCGCCCAATCAGCGCCGCGACACGTACTCCTTCGGAGCCGCCGATGTTCTCACGGCGCCGCGTGGATAAGTAGATAAATAGGGTATTTAATGTATTTATTAAATATCCGTAAACTTTAAAAATCCATATCTCTGTGTAGAAAAATCACAAAAATAAAATAAAAATACCCTCTCGTCGTCAAACGAGAGGAGAATAATGTGGAAAAGAAATCATTTAATTTCATCAAGTATTTTATTTTTTATAATTTATTTACTCTCTCGCATTGTTTTAATTCTCCATGCATGCATACAATTCACCATGGCATGAGACTATAGTGGCTTTCAAGCCTCCGAACTTGGGAACATTCCCGAATTTTCCAAAGTCGTAGGCCATCCCTATGAAGAGTTCTTGATTTTTCAAGTTCGTGTCACCGTTTTCGAGTATTTTAATTCCAAGAATTAGCATGTTGTGAAATAAATTCTAGGAAAATTTGGTGATGTTCCTTATGACCAGAGAACCCTAGGAAAAATAGATTTCGACTTAGTTCATTTAAAACAACCCTAATCGGCTTAAACACCCAAAATAGGTCTTTAATTAATTAGAGTTAACCAGGCATCAAATTGACTTGAAATCAATTCTCCACCGACCTTTAGGATCAGAGGAACCCACCATAAAAATTCGAGGTCAATCGACTTGGCTAGCCCTACTAATCTGGTCGATTAAGTCACTTAGCCATTTTAAACTTTAAAAATTCATAACTTTTAAAATACTTTTCAAAAATTCACCAAATTGGTTTTGGAGCCTCTCTCGATATCAGGGGAACCTAAGAAAATTAAAATTTCAATTTTCTAAAAAAGTTGATTTTTAATAATATTTTAATATTTTTAATAATTAAAAAATAATAAAAATCACAAAAATAATAAAATTCACCAAAATGTCACATTTTGAATTTTAATCACTTAGGAACAAATCCCACATTTTTCCTAGGTCTATTTAGTGAGATATTGAATTTTAAAGCCCTAAGGTAATTTTAAAATTAAAAAAATGTATTTTCTAGCATTTTCACTAAAATAATTATAATAAATCATAGAAAAATCAGAAAATTGCAAAATTTGTTTCTCTGGTTTCCTTGATATCAGAGAGATTTTTGAAAAATATAAAATCCATTTTTCAACATTTATTTTATTTTTAAATTAATTAACACTCCAAAACTTAAAATAATTATAATAAAAATAATATAATTCAAAAAATCACCAAAATTGGTCCAAGTGCTTCTCTGGTCATTAGGAATGTCCCCTAATTTTCTTAAGGACAGTAAACTTTCCTTCGGTCATGTTATTAAATTTTCCTTTAAAATCTCTATTTTCCACCAAAAATAATTATATAAATAAATTAAATACAGAAAAATCACATTTTCTCCTCTCATGTCTTTATTGACATATGAGTGAAGTCACATAAAAATTTCAAGTTCATTTGAGTTCAATTTAGTGAGTTATGAAATTATTAAGCTTAAAGGGTAAAATGGTAATTAAATCTTTAATCCTTAATTAAAACTTTAGGTTTAATAAAAAATCAACAAGTAAAATATTTGATCTTAATCTGATTTGGATGATTGAAATTTAAATAATTAAAGGGTAGAAACCCATTAAACAATTTTTTAAAATGATTAAACTTTAATTAAATAATGGATTAAATTTGGAAGAATAATAAAATTGGAATTATTAAAATAAGGGATATTTATTAGGAAGAGATTTATTCTTTAATTTAAAAATCCCTAAATTAATTATCTCATTAATACTCAATTTTTAATTAAAATGATAACTCAAATTTAAAATATTAAAAGACTTTAATTAAATTATTAAACTCTTTCAAAATTTCAATTAAAATTAAAAATAAAGTAAATTAAAGATAAATTAAATTAAAATTAAATTAAATTTAATAATTAAATTAAATTAAGACAAATTAAATTAAATTAAATTAAATTAAACAATTAAATTAAATTAAATTAAATAATTAAATTAAATTAAATTAAATAATTAAATTAAATTAAACAATTAAATTAAATTAAATTAAATTAAATAAAAATTAAATTAAATAATTAAATTAAATTAAACAATTAAATTAAATTAAATTAAATTAAATTAAATAATTAAATTAAATCAAATCAAATTAATTAAACACCAAATCAAATTAAATTGAACTATGTTAAACTAAATTAAAACTCAATTAAACGAAGTTGAATTAAATATAACATCACCTAAGACATAAAGAATTCAAAATAAATGTAAAGCAACTTGAACACTATTCCAAATTTAAACCCTTTAACTTAAATCAAATCATTCAATACTAATTTACCCTCGAAAGCTTTCGATTATTATAACTCCTAAATGGAACATCAAATGAAGTGTTACCTCACTCATAAGATATTCAAATGTCCTAGTTCACCGAGCAAGTTAACAAAACTCGAAAACCTCTGACGATCGATTCATTTATATAATTAAATTCATTCTGGACTTAAAACAATCCTGAAATATCGAAAAGATGTTTAAGATTCTTCTTAAGCACTTCCTCAATATGATAGGATATTTATAAGAACAATCGGACTTAATCGTCCTTTCGATGAAGAAAATCGTCCTCAAAACAAAAAACACAAAGAACCTAGACGTCATAGAGCTGACTAACTATAGGATTAGGAATTTGGTAGAAAACCATAACCTTTCCCTTAACTTTACCTAGGAACTTGCTTAAATATTCTAATCGTGTTTTAAGTGCAGCTTGGGATGACGGAAGACCCTCCGCGTACGCTTTTATTTTATTGCAATTTACTTTCGCAATTTACATTATCGCAATTTACTTTAATCGCAAATGCACTTTACTTTTCTCGTATGATAAAACAACCGTTGCATGAAAACCCACACCTTTAGGATAGTCCCTAAAACCGAAACCAAAACTAAGTTAAAAGTCATCGCAAGATAAAATTCACCGCCACAACATTTCAAAATATAAAACAACTCAAAATTTAATCACAAACGTAACACAAAACTACAATCGCAACTAAATTAAAACGTCCCGTTGGATGATCGGAATACCTCTGGATGATGTAACCTACGTGTCGCTAACGGGATTTCCCACGGTCTAAATGAAAGTGTGGAACTCATTCAGCTGAGTTTAGCAAATTCATCCGGACTAAGTGAATCCGATAAAAATAATGATGCCGAAGGATGGAACCGCGGATCTTAACCTGTGTCGTTATAATCAACTTTAAGATTTGTTTTAATCAAAATACAAAACACTTGGAAATTAAGATCTTCTCTAAACCAAAACACTTTTCTCATCTCCCGATTTATGACTTCTAAAACTAAACCTCCGCAACAACAAGGAACTTGGAGCACGGTGGGCAAGCACGGCCATCGTCATCAACAAAACTTCGAATCTACTTCAAGAAAACTTTCCTAGAATTAAACAACAAAGCCATAGGACTTCGAGGTAGCTTCGCCTAGTGCAACATAAATCCTCAACTCTTCGTTAGGCATTTGCATCGCAAATTAAGCCCTAACCGGTCTTAGATTCCGAGGTAGTCGTCCGATACGACAATAAACCCTCACATCTTCTGTAGCTATTTGCTTCGATTTTATCATACAAATATAAGCCCTAATTAATTAAAAATCGGCAAGATCAAAACATTTAAATAAGTATTAGGACTTTCCTAAACTCAAGCCAAACGATAGGATAGTCGGAAATTACCGAAGTTCACTTCGAATCGTTGATTTCTCCTACCTTTCTTCCTTTGGATTCACAAAACAAAATGTTCCAAAATTTGATCCATTCCCTATCGAAATTCCAAAATTCAATCTTCGAAAACCTTAAACTTTGAAATTTCGAAAGCGTAGTTATCGATTATTATCGAGAGTTTTCTTAGGTGATTCCCGTCACTTAAGATGTAATTAACTATAGTGGCTCGCCCTTATAGGAATTTTAAAGAACCCGTGTAATATAAACCCCGTTTGATACTTTCATATTAAGCAAGGGAATTTGTCGGCTTATAAAATTGGTTCGCGTACCAAACGGATGTCACAAAACTTCTAGTTTATTTGATCGAGCCCCACCATCAAGCGTGTGTCTATCCTTAGTGATAGATACACGGCTCATGGTGCGGTGCTCGTTTATATAAACTATTCGGGATGTGAGATCGGTTTAATCTCATATCTTAAAACTTTCAAATTTAAAAATTATTTTCAAAGCCAAATATTACTTTCTAAATTATATATATATTTAAATCAAATTTAAAATTTAAATTCGCCGACAACTTCTGTTAGGCGACCCCCCTTTTAAAATACAATACAACCTAAAATAAGCCGCACAAATTCTCAGCGACTCCACGGTGGACAATTCCTCTCTCCATTATAATCAAATAATTTCCGCTTTCAAAAATCGGTAGTGTATCCATGTCCCTAATGGATCAAACTCACTCCTTCTTTCCGTTGGAATACTATGTTCATTTCTATCTCGAACAAGTATAGCCAACATTCTCTCGGATTTAGGAGCCACCGTTTAGACACCCCTAAACAGAGAGGTTCCGAGATCCTTTTACCTCATTTCCGAGGTGGGGTGGACCCCCGATAGTGTTAGTTTAGGAGTGATCCTTCGAGTCGGGAAGTCTTGCTTAAGACTTTCTTTTCCTTTCTCGAATCGGATTCCTTACCTTCTCTACACCTTCGAACATTCCGTTCTAAATAAACAAACCCTCTAATAAGTGATTCTTTTAACAAATGATTCTTTCTTATAAATACATGAACAAAGAATGAGTTCGGACTCTTTTCAATTCCTTTCTTTTCGTCCTAAAGAAAAGAAGCATAACTCGGGACCGACAACCGCAATCTACCTCGCGTAAATGGAAGCCCCGAAACCGATTTTCTCCTTCACCAACGGACTCGGACTTCGCCGTCTATAAGGATGAGCCGCCCGACAATGGGGTCATCCGATTCGGACAGTGGATTTGAAAACACGAACGTCAAGGTCACCGACGTCTCCCTCTTCGCACCGACGAACAAGGTATCCGAAGCCGAGGAACCACCGCTCGAGTTCAACCTCAGGTCGACCCAAGAGTTTCCTCCCCCGCAAAGGGTCCCGACTAGAGGAGTACCGCCGTCCGCATGAGGACCGTTCTCACTACCCCCACCGGTCTAGTTGTTTCGCACCTACCCCGACTTCTCGCCAAATCAAAGGGGAAAGGAATCCGTAACTATGATAAACCCGTTACCGCGGAGGGTACGGATCTTCCCGTAAGACCTTCCGTCTTCGAAATCGGGTCCAGCTCGAAGATTCCTTCGCCGACAAAGACCCAAAGAAGAAATAGAAATAGAAGGATCGCCAGGGAAGCCGTAGCCGCCGAGATCGCCTTCCCGAGGAAATTCCGCAGTTGCCGAATATACACCGCTACCGTAATATACACCACCGCCCGACTACATACCACTTTTCGGGAGGAAGCAGTGTTCCATCCCCTCTCCGCCGCAGAGGATGAGGAGAATGTTCGAAAGATTGCCGCCACATTACCACGTACCCCGCATACTACAACGATAGCCGCAAGAAAAGAACTAGAACTACGCCGTTTGCTCGACCGCAAACTTTGGTGGAAAAGCTAGCAAGGAAGGAAAACTCGCCCCGTGTCGGAAATTCTACGAAGGATAGTGGCGGGTGCCGGCCAAATCCCGTCTCGGGCCCCGAGTAGAACCCGCCGTCATGATAGAAAAGCCAAGCAAGAGAATGAAGGCTAGCCCGCCCGTCGTAGTATCGTGGTTACAGACAGGAGGATACCACCTTCCAAAGCATTCGGCCGATGCACCATCCGGTCCTAGACCTTCCGTCGCTAGAAGGATGGTGTGGCGTCCCACTACGGGGCAGCTGAGATCGAAACAAAGCAGCCCCGAGAAAGAAAGTCTCGCCAGAGGCTGGAATCCGAAGAAAGTGCTACCGCGATGAAGGGGACTCGTGAAAAAGGACCCGCAACCATCGCACGACAACCACAAAGATACACAGAAAGCTCCGCTAGAAGATGCCATGGAAAAGCCGAGAACCGACATCCGACGGTCGGCAAAAGAAAGAGAAGAAAAGTTCGGAGATGAGATCGACTCATCGGAATTCATGGACAATGAATATGCAAATCAACATGGTCGAGACACGAGCTTCATCGCCTTCTCAAGGTGCTCCCGCAACCGCAGAAGAGAGGAGCCGTAACCGATGAAGAGACAACTTCAGAAAAGGACGACACGATCGCTCAAATGGCGAAGAGGATGGAAGAGATGGCCATAGCCTCTAGCCACTCTCCAAAGTCAAGTACAACCACATAGAGAGACACCCCGTAGGTCATTCACATCGTAGACGGAGGAAAGGAGATTACATCCGTCAACTGGGATGACCACCGAAAAGGATACAACACAAAGTATGATCCCCGAAAAGGATATCAAGAACTTGGCAGAGCAGCAAAGTGCGAGAAGCCCTAAGCACAATCGAAGAACGGGACATCCATTCGGACGGGTAGCATCTTACCCGTAAGAATTCGACGCCGTCCAATACCCGAAAGGCTTCGTACCACCTCTCGTTTAAGACCTTCGACGGAACCGGGAACCCCCGACAAGATGTTGCACACTTTCGTGCCGCTTGTTGCAATGCCGGCGGGAGCGATGCGTTACTCTTCCGACAGCTTCGTTAGTAGTCCGTCGAGAATCGCCTTCGACCGGTATGCGAATTACCCAACGGTTCGTGAAGACATTCTCGCAGCTAGAGAGCCTCTTCATTAAGCGATTCGCCGGAGCTCAAGCACCACATCACTATGGTGATTTAGTGGTAGAGAAACAAAGGCCGAATGAAACTCTAGTGGATTACATACTTCGATGGAGAAACTTAAGCATGAAGTGTGAACCACAACCGCAAGAACAACATGCAGCCAGCATCTTGCTTAAAAGCATTCACGGCCCGATAAAGACTTCTCCTCAAGGGATTCACTATTAAGACTTTCGAGAAGTTGTTAAGCAAGGCCGGAAGCTTGCAAGAAGAGGCGAAGCAATTAAGTTTTGCCGACAAGACGGACAAGCGTAAGCCGGTGAAGACCTTCGAAAAGAAATCCTGGGTCGTCTGCAGCAGCCGACAAAGGCAAACAACCGATGCAAATACCACTCGTAACGGCCGCAAAGAACCACAACAAAATTACCAAGAACCCCGGTCCAACGATCGACTGTCTCCGCAAAGATGAACAACCGTCTCGTCCGCAACGTACATCGAGGAGCTTCGAGCAGAGAATATCCGTTCAAAAATGAAGCAAGATCAAAGATGTTCCGTAGCTTAATGAAAACTCCAGCATTTCCAACCGCAGAGCCCAAAAGACCGCAGGAAGTCAACAAGAAAGGTGATCCCAACTTTCGCCCCTACCATCGGATGCTCTGGGCACAAGATGAAGACCGCATTACCTTCAAAAGTCAGGCTCAATGACAACCTTCGAAAGGAAATATAACAATCCCGAAGGAGTACATGAAGGAACCCCGTAAAGGAGGTTCCGTCAATGTTATCTCAACCGATCCCGTCATCCCGATAGATCCCTATGCAACCGACGATGGATGGACTACCGCTCGGACGAGATCTTCGAAGAAGATTTTAGACAACATCCGAACCGCTTCGGTGCGAGCTTCAATTCGTAGTTCGAGACCCGTTAAGCCGTACTATCACTTGCGATGGAAGAACCACCTCGACAGAGAAAATCGAAGAGAAGAAGAAAATCGACGAAGAAGAGGGGACCGAGACTCCTAAGGCTGACTAGGGGCCGCTTATCCTAGATAGTCTGCTTCCGATTCGGGGAGAAATCCCTCGAACCTCCGATTTTGTATGATTATCCGCTCACTTCGGTGGGATCATATAATGATAAGGGTGATGGCGTCGGCTACGTTTTCGACCGTTTCTAACGATTACGTAACTAGCGACAATCCGGCGTCGATTTCGATACCAACAACAATTCTCAAATCATACAAGATCTCGACGATCAAAATGACGAAGAAGGCATCCATCAAGGAGGCTACGAGAGTTCAACAAGCAACGGATCTATCTCGCGAGTTTCGAGGAGCTCCAGCTACGATAGAGTTAGAGCCTTCGGATTTGGAAGATAATCCGTAAGAGCCGCTCATTCCGATTCAGGAGGAGACACCGACAAACTCAACACTAGATTCGTAAGAAATTACGAAGTCAACCTAAGAAGTGGAAAAGTTCTACCTCCAAGAATGGGTCCAAAAGACAAAGGAAAGCGTGTGGTTGTTCAAGAAGAACCAACCCCAGCAGAAGACATACCCGTTCGAGAAGAAGCCGAGACGCATGAGAACAAAGTGGACTACAACGTGCTAGCCCATCTTAGGAAACTACCGGCCAAACTGAGCATCTACGATGCTCTCATCTTATCAAAGGAGATGAGAGAAGCTCTGATCAAGGCCTTACTCGATCCGGAAATTTGCTTAGCTCAAATGGCCGGAGATTCCTTAGATGAGGTTTGCTCGTTAAAGGAACAACGAGGTGTTACCTTCACGGACAATGACCTACTACTGGCGATGCTAGATCACAACCGACCGTTGTACATTTCAGCCTACAATCGGGAAGTTTACGCTCTCCGCAGTATTGGTGGATCCAGGAGCATCAATCAATATAATGAGTCTTCGAACACTAAGCATACTTGGAAATCGATGCTCGCGAGCTCGAGGCCGACAAAATGTTATTAAGAGGATTCAACCGTAAAGGAGAAAGAGCCCTCGGTCAATAACGCTACCGATGAAGACCGGTGATTTAGCAAAGACAACCGCAAAATTTCATATAATCGATTCGAAACGTCGTTCAACGCTCTACTCGGCCGACCATGGATACATGAAAACAGGATGGTACCATCATCTCTACACCAACTGCATCAAGTACTACGATGGAGGGGAACAGTGCATCAAAGGTGACTTACAACCATTCTCCGTACATGAGATTGGAGTCCATGAAGATGCAACTTATTATGCACCGCCAAAGAAAACAATCTTCTCCAGAGATACCATAACAAATGAAGCAAAGAAAGTTCGAGACAACGAAGAACCTGAAGTTCTAGTCCAACAAGCTCACTCACCACTCCCTTCCGGCGAGATGGTGAAGGTTTCTCCACAACTCGCATCCGAGGTCGAGGCCGGGGACGAGGCCGTGGTAGAGACACTAGGACAATCGGATGTAAGAAACCAGCCATCAATGTTGATCGGGAAGATAGTTCGAAGAAGAAAAAGAAATCAAGCAAGAAGCAACAACAATAAGTCGAAAGAAGCCGCAATACAAGATCTCCTCGAAGATGAAAAGAACGAAGAATACAAATCAATGTACGAGAAGATTAACCACTACGTACATACTATGACCCTAACTCCGATCCATTCTAATAAGATCGAGGGTATGGAGGTCAAAGAGGTACGTAGTGACGCGTGCAAAGCCGATCAAATTCTACCGCGGTGCTTCTTCCTCCAAAACCGAAAATAATGTACAATTCGAAGATGTCACTTCATCGTAATTAATGGAATTACCTTTTCGAGTGGTACTCTCCCCGTGTTCAAAATTTAATTCAACGTGGTTTCTTACCTCGACAATGGACAAAAGGCCAATCACAACATTTTGAAAAGTTATGGAATAACTCCGGCCGTCCTCCCAATTCAAAGTATGGACTCGGATTCGACACAAGCAGGTCGCCGACGATACCGAATTTTGCTTGGTTGTCACTCGCAAGTCCAATGAAAACCGCATGGAAACTACGTACGAACTCGAAGATTTACAAATTGGAGACGCTCCACCGAATTCGAAGAAGAAATTAAATCCACAATAGATGAGTTAACTGAAGTTAACTTAGGTACTAAAGAAGAGCCTAGACCTACCTTTGTTAGCTCCTTACTCAATAAAGAAGACTCCGAAGAAATAATCAAGTTATTAATGGAATTTAAAGACCGTTTTGCTCGGAGCTACGATGAAATGCCGGATTAGCCCCGGAGGTCGCAATCCATAAGTTAGGAGTGGATCCTACTTCGTTCCACGTACAAGGTCCTAGAAGAATGCGTCCGGAAATCGAACAACAAGTCATAGCCGAAGTTAAAAAGCTAATAGACGCTAAATTTGTCCGCGAAGAACAATACCCGACCCGGTTAGCCAATGTGGTGCCGCCGTAAAGAAGAATGGTCGCATCGAATTTGTGTGGACTTCAGAGATTTAAACAAGGCATGTCCAAAAGATGAATTCCCTCTACCAATTCCGTAACCGATGATCGATATTGCTTCGACACATGAAATATTCTCATTCATGGATGGATCTTCGTGATAAAACCAGATAAAAATGGCTCCATAAGATGAAAAGCTTACAGCATTCGTAACGCCGATCGGAGTATTTTGCTACACAGTGATGCCATTCGGAATGAAGAACGCAGGAGCAACTTACCAAAGAGCAATGACAAGAATTTTTGATGATCTCATCCACAATCAAGTCGAGTGCTACGTGGACGATGTCGTCATCAAAAGCAAAGTAAAGGAAAACCACCTGTATGATTCGAGAATTGTTTTCGAACGATTAAGACAATTTAACCTTAAGATGAATCCCTTAAAATGCGCCTTCGGCGTCACCTCCGGAAATTCTTAGGATTCGTTGTCCGACATCGTGGAATTGAAATCGACCCGAGAAGATTAAAGCCATCTTAGAAATGCCGCCTCCCAAAACCTTAAAACAACTACGATCTTTTCAAGGGAAGTCGGCATATCTTCGACGCTTTATCTCAAACTCCGTCAGTGCAGGTGTCAGCCTTTCTCGCACTAGTTAAAAAGGACGCCAAATTTATTTCGGGAAGAGAAATGCCGAAGGCCTTCGAAGACATTAAACAATATTTAATGACACCTCCCGTCTTAGCAGCCCCGGCCTCGTGTGACCGCCGATACTTTACACCGCGGCTTTAGACGACTCTCTCGAGCCCCGTTAGCCTGTGTCAATGATGAGGGTAAAGAAAATGCTCTTTACTACTTAAGCCGTCGTTTACTTCCGACGGAAGTAAGGTATCCCGCAATTGAAAAGCATTGTTCGTCCCCGATCTTCGCCGCTCAAAAGCTCGTGCACTACATGCTTTCTCATAAGGTCAACTCGATTTCGAAGTTTAATCCATTGCAATACTCGATGACTCGTCCAACACTTTCCGACAGACTTGCGCGTATGGTCAATGATATTATCGCAATTCGATATAACTTTCGTGCCTCTCGCGTGCCGTAAAGGGACAAGTCTTAGCAGACTTCCTCGCAAAGACACCCTTCGCCGCCGAATCTCCTCTCAATGATGATTTGCCGTATGAACAAATAATGAACCTAGAAGACCTCGACGATCGACGTTGGGAATTATATTTCGACGGAAGCATCTTCAAGACACAAAGACGAAGAATCGCAAGTGATAAGTGCCCTGTGAAGGCAGAATCGGCTAATCTTTATAACACCGAGCGGGGGATGTTAAGATACTCCTACCACTCGACGTAACCGTGTACAAACAACGGCGGTAATCACGAAGCCCTCATAACGGGATTGGAATTAACTATTCAAATCGTGGATAACAGTACATCAACATCTACGGGGATTCACAAGCTAATCATTCAACAGTATCGTCGGACAATACAGTAATTTTAAAGCCAAGACTCGAACAATACTTCCAAGATGCCATACAAATTGTTGGAACAGATTCCAAATGTGACAATCTACAAAATTCCTAGAAAAGAGAATGCTTTAGCAGATGCTTTAGCCCGTCTCGCAAAAGAATTTGCCTCGTTTGCAAGATGAATCAGTGGAAGTGTCGCCCACGGACGTCAGTCCTATCACGAACTGACATGACATGATACACAAATCGAAGAAGGAAAAGAATCAACTATGAAGCAGTGATGTAAAAACACGTAAGATCAGGCGACGACCTATCGATGGACTACCCGCAAACAGAAAGCTACCGGACGATAGGTCGCTAGCCCATCGCATCAAGAAAAGAACTCGTCCTACGCATTAATAAACAACACATTATACGTAAGGTCTTTTCGATCAAATGCGGCTAAGGTGCCTAAGCGGGTCCGAGGCCCGTGAAATTGTTAAAGAGGTGCATTCAGTGACTCCGTGGCGCTCACCACCGGGTCCAAAAATGAAAATGAAAATTAAAAGACTAGGGTACTACCGGCCCTCGATGATGACCGACCGCATGAAAATCGCCAAGAGCCGTCACCAATGCCAAGTGCACGGAGTGGTTCTACACCAACCTCCAAATGTGCTACACCCGACAATCGCGTCGCGGCCATTCGAATGTCGGGGCACGTATATAGTGGGTCCGATGAACCACCATCTTCGAAAGGACATCGCTTCATTCTTGCGGCTACGCATTACTTTTCCAAGTGGCGTAAGGCCCACTTAGAGAAGTGAAAGCACACCACGTGCCGCAGCTTTTCAAGAACCAAGTTGTCTACCGTTTCGGAGTGCCGCGCAGATCATCTCGTATAATGGGTCAGCATTCGAAGCACACAAATCAACAATTTTGTCGTGAGACACGGAATCGACCGGCGATACTCGACAATTTACTACCCAAGAGCAAACGGTCTCGCCGAGGCTTTTAATAAAACTCTCGTTCAAATCTTAAAGAAAACCTCTGACGATAATAAGAGAAATTGGCACGAGAAATTGTTAGAAGCCTTATGGGCCTACCGGACAACCTTCGTAACTCCTACTCAAGCTACACCTTACGCTCCGGTGTATGGGTCCGAGGCAAGTGTTACCTTTAGAGGTTCAACCTTCCTTCACTCGAATCGCAGCTTGCAAACAAGATCACGACGAAGAAAACGCCGTACTACGACTCGAAGAATTAGAAAGCTCGGAAGGGAAAAGACTTGGCAGCCGCAACAGAATTTAGAACTATACCAAGCTAAAATGGTTCAAGCCCATGACAAACCGGTCCGCCCAAGAACCTTCAAAGTCGGTGATTTAGTTCTCGTTCTCAAGAGACCTATTCTCGCACACCGCAAGATAAGAGGAAAATTCGAACCCACTCGGGAAGGACCGTTTCGTGGTCGAAGCAAGATACTCGTGGAGGTTCCTACCAGCTAGTGAATTGCCGGTGGAGAACGACATATGCTTCCGATCAACGGACGATACTTGAAAAATATTACGCTACTCGATGTTTCGAAGGAATGAATTCTTCATCCCTAAGAAACACGGCGAAGTAATTACTTATGATTGGGTCCGAACCAAAAAAATAATAATAATAATAATAATAATAATAATAATAATAATAAAATGTGCTAAAATAAATAAAATCATGATAATAAAGTTTTCCTCGTTTTCTTCTCCAAATCAAGATCTCTTTCCGGATCTTATCCTACTTCATTCCTGTTAAATTCGAAAATATAAAAAAAAAAAATCTGAAAAATGACAAACACTAAGTTCACATGAACATTAAATAAACAACAAAATAAAATTTGAACCATTAAAAGATAAACAAAATCAACTTCAAATCTCAAATTCCATCTTTCCAAACTTCAAAATCAAATTCCATCCTTACAAATCAAAAATCAAATTCTCAATCAAATTTCAAATCCACTCCCGATCAAGTTTCAAATTTGATCTTCCAAATTCCAAATCAAATCTCAATCAAATTTCAAATCCACTCCCGATCAAGTTTCAAATTTGATCTTCCAAATTTCAAATCAAATCTTAAATCAAATTTCAATCGAGTTCAAACTCATCCTTCCAAATCTCAAATTCAATCTTTCCAGATTTCAAGTCTCAATCAAATTCAAATTCAATTTCTTCCAGATCTCGAATCAAATATCAATCACATCAAATTCAAATTCAAACTCTTTTGGGTCGAGGATTTCACATCCAAGACTGCACTGCTTTAGGATCCTTTTCCTATTGCACTGAAATACATCAAATCAAACTCTTTTGGGTCGAGGATTTTACATCCAAGACCGCACCGCTTGTAGGATTCTTTCCTATCGCACCGAAATACATCAAATCAAACCTTTTGGGTCGAGGATTTTACATCCAAGATCGCACCGCTTTTAGGATTCTTTTCCTATCGCACCGAAATACATCAAATTCAAACCTTTTGGGTCGAGGATTTTACATCCAAGACCGCACCGCTTTAGGATTCTTTCCTATCGCACCGAAATACATCAAATTCAAACTTTTGGGTCGAGGATTTTACATCCAAGACCGCACCGCTTTAGGATTCTTTTCCTATCGCACCGAAGTACATCAAATCAAACTCTTTTGGGTCAAGGATTTTACATCCAAGGCCGCACCGCTTTAGGATTCTTTTCCTACCGCACCGAAATACATCAAAATCAAACCTTTCGGGTCGAGGATTTTACATCCAAGACCGCATCGCTTTAGGATTCTTTTCCTATCGCACCGAAATACATCAAAATTCAAACTTTTGGGTCGAGGATTTTACATCCAAGACCGCACTCGCTTTAGGATCCTTTTCCTATCGCACCGAAATACATCAAAATTCAAACCTTTTCGGGTCGAGGATTTTACATCCAAGACCGCACCGTTTTAGGATTCTTTTCCTATCGCACCGAAATACATCAAAATTCAAACCTTTTGGGTCGAGGATTTTACATCCAAGACCGCACCGCTTTAGGATTCTTTTCCTATCAGCACCGAAATACATCAAATTCAAACTTTTGGGTCGAGGATTTTACATCCAAGACCGCATCGCTTTAGGATTCTTTTCCTATCGCACCGAAATACATCAAAATCAAACTTTTGGGTCGAGGATTTTACATCCAAGACCGCACCGCTTTAGGATTCTTTCCCTATCGCACCGAAATACATCAAAATTCAAACTTTTGGGTCGAGGATTTTACATCCAAGACCGCACCGCTTTAGATTCTTTTCCTATCGCACCGAAATACATCAAAATTCAAACTTTTGGGTCGAGGATTTTACATCCAAGACTCACACCGCTTTAGGATTCTTTCCCTATCGCACCGAAATACATCAAATCGAATTCCCGGGTTAAGGAATTTACATCCGAGACCGCATCGCTTTAGGATTCTTTCCCTATCGCGATGAAATACATCAAATCATATTCAAACTCTCGAGGTTAAGGATTTTACATCCAACACCGCATTACTCCGAGATATCTTCTCATCGCAACGATTCAATCTAATCAATTCAATTTTCTTTCGAGGTCAAGATGTTACATCTAAAACCTCGAAATCCCAATTTTCATTTCAAATCAAATCCTTCAAATTAATTTCGACAAAACTTCAATCTAAATCGAAACTCCAAACTAAAATTTAAACTCACACATCAAAACATAAATTGAAACAAAATAAAATCTAAATCGAAATTCCCCGCATCATGTGATTTCGGGATTCACCTCCTTTTCCTTTCCCTGCCGAGAGTTCAAGAATCTCCGGCTCCGGAGATATACTCGACACTCCCTCAGCCAGAAATTCTTCTACTTCGTCCCAAGTTCGTCACTCGACATCCGTGTTGGTTTTGTTGATCGCTTCGGTCAACACCAATACGCGCGTGTGCTCCGTCACTCACCACACCTATCGGGGGTCCATTTGCCGACCTCATTTTCGATGAGGTCTTCCCTTCTTCTTTTAGTGCTTAGGATCTAGCCCAGCTTTTCCTTTCGACTATCTTAGAGGACTAGAATCGGGACCCGCCTTTTAGAAATTCAAACCACTTCTAAACTCCCCGCAAACTCCACAAACTCGACTATAGACCCCTAATCACCTGTGAGGGTCGAAATCAAATGCGGAAGTTTAAAGGATGAGTTCCTATAGACTCTTCGCCTCAGATCGCCCCCGGCGCCCTGGTCTCGTGAAGGGGCCGACTTACACTACACTTACACACTACATTTCCACACACTTCCTAAAACCACACCCATACCCAACTTAACCTCCCGACTCATGCAGGTGATTCACATGGATGGTCCTTAACCCCTAAGCCCTCGCAAGAGTGTTAGAACAACATAACGAATGCCTCAAATGAGTCCTTTCATGGCTCATATGGGCTTGAAATGGCTTCATGGCTCAACCAAAATGATTTCTTTCCACCTAAATTCACCCAATCTTCAATTTCCCAAATTTTCAATTTTCGACCCCCGAGACCCTACACCTACTAAACCTACCCAAAACCCTCAAATTACCCAAATTTTCGCAAAATTTCCAAATTACCCAAAATTTTCCAAAATCAATCTCAAACATCTCCACATCACTCAAATTGATCATCCATACCCAAAAATACCAAAGATTCCAAAAATACCCCCCAATACCCTCCAAATACCCAAAATACCCTTCTGGCCTAAAAATCCAAAAATTCAGAAAATTCCCAGAAAATTCCAGAAAATCCCAAATATTCCCAATTTCATTTTGTCCAACTACACCATGGGCCAATTTTGTCAATTTACCCTACTTTTGTCAAAACCCCCAAATCGACCCATTTTAACCCAAAGTGAACCCAATGTTAAACCAAACCTACCCAATTGACCCCAATTTTGGTCCAATTCAATTCTAAACTTCAATTCAACATTCCCAATACCAATTTAGACCAAATCCAAGTCCAACTTGATCGACATTTGATCCAATCTCACTTTTGACCTTAAGGCCCATTTTTCGACCTAAGCCCAAACCTAACCCAAACTGAACCCAATTCAACCCCAAAATCAAAGCCTCAACCAAAGTCAAAACCTCTTTGAAACATTCCCATAAACAAACTTCTCAACAATAATTCTACATCAAATTTCAACCCTAGCCCAACATTGAACCCAATCAGTCTAAGGCCCATCTTCGACCTATATGGCCCATTCACCAAAAGAATCCAAATCCAACCCAATTCAAGCCCAAACTACCCCAAATTTGCTTCAAGTTACTCATGACACATCCATGAGCTAAACCCAACAATTATTTGGCCCAACCTTTTACAAAATTTTCATCCATGAACACATTCATAAACTTAAAAGCCCACTTCCCTTAAACCCTTCTAAAAGCCCATTTCCTTCAAAATTCAAAAGCCCAAATCTACCCTAAAGCCCACATGACATCTCCATTTGTCATCCATTTAATTAAATCCATTACCTAAGTCCTAAAATCATCATTGAATTATTCCAAATGAAGCTTCATCCAAATTCCCATCAAATTACCAAAAATTTCTTAAAACCCATTTTTATGAAATCGACTCAACTTTCCCCAAGCCAAAGACAAGCCATGCAAGCCATCGACAAGCCACATGAAGCCATGGGAGGCTCGACATGTGACCATGCCATTAATGGTAAAAGGAGGGGCTCCTTTCCTAATCTTTCATTAAGCCTTTTTTACCTTAAGCATGTCACACACTAAACCATGTTTAGCCACCTCATCATGGATAGAGACCACACCACTCTCTCGGCCGACCCAACCGATCCTCTCACCCAAAATCAGGCCATGGGGAGGTGAACCAAGCCCAAAAGGTGGGTTGACCCATTTGGACCCAAAATAGAGCTCATCCCCCATTCCATTTCAATCCAACTCCTTTACACATGGCAATTGCCAATCGATCGCACAAGCCTCCACCCCCGACCCACCCGACCTCGAGGGTGACTCGATCCTCGGCCGGCCGGCCACCGTGCCGCCGGAAAACACCATGGCCGAGAGCTCACATGTGAGCCAACATTGAAATTCTCACTCGCCGAGCCGCCCCATGCCTAGCTGGTCACCATGGCCGATCTTCTCCTCACCGCAGCAACTCGATCCCAAGCCCTAACTCCCCCGGAGGCCTCCCACCATCTCTATTTAAACTCCACCCTCTCGGCCATGAGAGGAGAGAAGCACAAACCTTGCCAAAACTCGCCAAAATTGTTCCGCACCCTTCTCCACCCTTAGAGCACTCGATCCCCGATGGAAATCCCCCGCCATTTCTCCTCCGTAAGCTCAATTTCGTAGTCGAAATTCCACCCAAAACCAGGACACTTCTCCACAATGAGCCAATTCCCAAATCGATCGGCTCTACACCTTCACTCGTACCAAGGGAAGGTGTCCACCATCAAAAGCCCCATCTCCAAAGCCACCCAGCTTGCTCCAACCTTCCAAGCTTTGTGGATCGGCTTGGTCGAAATCATATCCGTACAATTCACTGCACTCGTGAGACTTCATCCGGAGCTTGCTAGGACCCAATCGAAGGTGCAACAACTCTCGCATCGAAGCCACACTTCTCCGAGCCAAGGTACGAGCTAACTCTTCATCCCGAGCTTCCGAAGATTCTCTATTTCAAATGCCTTAGTTTCAATGCATGTTAGCCGTATAGATGTGTTCGTCTCTTCAAGACGAATCCATGTAGTATAAGAACGTAAAAATCCATCGAGAATCGAGCGAGATCTTGTGGATTTAGTGTGGACGCGCTCTCGGCGAGAACACTCGGGGACGATGAACGGATGCCGTCCATTCAATACACGCGCGCACGGACGGCCGGATGGCGTCGGACCAGAAACGGTGCGAGAACCGCGGGCCCGGCCGCCGACTCGCATGGCGGCGCCCAATCACGCCGCGACACGTACTCTTCTGAGCCGCCGATGCTTCGCCGGCGCCGCGTGGATAAGTAGATAAATAGTGGTATTTTCTGTATTTATTTAATTCCCTAAACTTCAAAAATCCATATCTTCGTGTAGAAAAATCACAAAAATAAAATAAAAATACCCTCTCGCTCAAATGGAATGTAGTGAGAATAATGTGAAAAGAAATCATTTAATTTCATCAAGTATTTTATTTTTTATAATTTATTTACTCTCTCGCATTGTTTTAATTCTCCATGCATGCATACAATTCACCATGGCACGAGACCATGTGGCTTTTAAGCCTCTCGAATTCGGGAACATTCCCCGAATTTTCCAAAGTCGTAGGCCATCCCTATGAAGAGTTCTCGATTTTTCAAGTTCATGTCACCGTTTCGAGTATTTTAATTCCAAGAATAGCATGTTGTGAAATAAATTCTAGGAAAATTTGGTGATGTTCCTTATAGCAATACGTAACTGAACGAAGTACAATG
>JAKZJZ010000371.1:0-52070 GCA_022702705.1 Papilionanthe hookeriana x Papilionanthe teres | reverse complement strand
TCGTGCGGCTTATTTTTTTTTATTATTTTTTTATTATTTTTTTTTTTTTTTTTTTTATTTTTTAGGTCGTGTTTTATTTTGAAGAGGGGTTGCCTAACCGTAAATCCGTCTGGCGAATTTTAATTTAATTTAAATAAATAATTTGAAAAGTAGTATTTGATTTTAAAAATAATTTTTAAATTTAAGATTTTAAGATATGAAATCAAACCGATCTCACATCCCAAATAGTTTATATAAACGAGCACCGCACCACAAACCGTGTACCTATCCCTAAGGATAGACACACCGCTCGATGGTGGGGCTCGATTAAATAAACTAGAAGATTAGTGACATCCGTTTGGTCCGTGAACCAATTTTATAAGCCGACAAGTTTCCCCGCTTAATATGAAAACATTAAACAAAGGTTTATATTACTCGGGTTCTTTAAAATTCCCTATAAGGGCAAGCCCCTATAGTTAATTACATCTTAAGTGACGGAATCACCTAAGAAAACTCTCGATAATAATCAATGATTCTCGCTCTCAAGAATTTCAAAGTTTAAGGTTTTCAAAGATCGAATTTTGGAATTTCAATAAGTGGAATGGATCAAATTTTGGAACATTTTTGTTTTCGTGAATCCAAAGGAAGAAAGGTAGGAGAAATCACCGATTCGAAGTGAACTTCGATAATTTCCCGACTATCCTATCGTTTCGCTTCGAATTTAGGAAAGTCCTAATGTTTATTTAGTATTTCAATCTCGCTAATTTTAATTAATTAGGGCTTATATTCGTATGACATGACCATACAAATAAATTCTCGAAGATGTGAGGGTTTATGTCGTATCGGACGACTACCTCGGAATCCTAAGACCGGTTAGGGCTTAATTTGCAATGCAAATGCCTAACGAAGAGTTAAGGATTTATGTTGCACTAGTGCAAGCTACCTCGAAGTCCTATGGCTTCGGTTGTTTTAATTCTAGGAAAGTTTTGCTGAAGCAGACTCGAGCTTTCGTCGATGACGATGACCGTGCCGCCCACCATGCTCCAAGCTCCTTGTCATTGCAGAGGTTTAGTTTTAGAAACCATAAATCGTGGGATGAGAGAAGTGTTTTGGTTTAGAGAAAATCTTAATTTCCAAGTGTTTTTTGTGTTTTAATTAAAACAAATCTTAAAGTCGATTATAACGACACCTGTTAAGATCCCACTGGTTCCATCCTTCCGCATCGTTATTTTTATCGGATTCACTTAGCCCGTATGAATTTGCTAAACTCAACCGAATGAGTTCCACACTTTCATTTAGCACCGTGGAAATCCCGTTAGCAACACGTAGGTTACATCATCCGAGGTATTCCCGATCATCCAACAGACGTTTTAATTTAGTTGCAATCGTAGTTTTGTGTTCTGTTTGTGATTAAATTTTGAGTTGTTTTATCTTTCGAAATGCCGTGGCGGTGAATTTTATCTTGCAATGACTTTTAACTTAGTTTTGGTTTTAGTTTTAGTGGACTATCCTAAAGGTGCGGGTTTTCATGCAACAGCTTGTTTTATCATGCAAGAAAAGTAAAATGCATTTGCAATAAAGTAAATTGCAAGAAAGTAAATCGCAATAAAATAAAAGCGTACCCGGAGGGTCTTCCCGTCATCCCAAGCCGCACTTAAAACACAATTAGAATATTTAAGCAAGTTCCTAGTAAAGCTAGGGGAAAGGTTATGGTTTTCTACCAAATTCCTAATCCTATAACTAGTCATCTCCTATGACGTCTAGGTTCTTTGGGTTTAGTTTAAGGACGATTTTCTTCATCAAAGAATAATCAAATTCAATTGTTCTTATAAATATCCTATCATATCGAGGAAGTGCTTAAGAAGGATCTTAAACATCTTTTCAATATTTCTAGGATTATTTTAAGTCCAAATGAATTTAATTATATAAATGAATCGATCGTCCGAGGTTTTCAAGTCTTGTTAACTCGCTCGACTGAACTCAGACATTCTGAATATCCTATGAGTAAAGTAACACTCCATTTAATGTTTCATTTAGAGTTACAATAATCAAAGCTTTCAAGGGTAAATTAGTATTCAAATGATTTGATTTAAGTTAAAGGGTTTAAATTTGAATAAGTGTTCAAGTCGTTTTATATTTAGTTTAATTTAATTTAATTTGATTCGATGTTTAATTAATTTGATTTGATTTAACTTTAATTTAATTATTTAATTTAATTTAATTTAATTTTAATTATTTAATTTAATTTAATTTAATTATTTAATTTAATTTAATTTAATTTTAATTTAATTTAATTTAATTGTTTAATTTAATTTAATTTAATTATTTAATTTAATTTAATTTAATTTTTTAATTTAATTTAATTTAATTATTTAATTTAATTTAATTTAATTTTTTAATTTAATTTAATTTAATTATTTAATTTAATTTAATTTAATTTTTTAATTTAATTTAATTTAATTATTTAATTTAATTTAATTTAATTTTTAAATTTAATCTTAATTTAATTTATCTTTAATTTACTTTATTTTTAATTTTAATTGAAATTAAGTCTTTTAATATTTTAAATTTGAGTTATCATTTTAATTAAACATTGAGTATTAGTTGATATAATTAATTTAGGGATTTTTAAATTAAAGAATAAATCTCTTCCTAATAAATATCCCTTATTTTAATGATTCCAATTTTATTATTCTTCCAAATTTAATCTATTATTTAATTAAAGTTTAATCATTTTGAAATTGTTTAATGGGTTTCTACCCTTTAATTATTTAAATTTCAATCATCCAAATCAGATTAGGATCAAATATTTTACTTGTTGATTTTTTATTAAACCTAAAGTTTTAATTAAGGATTAAAGATTTTAATTACCATTTTACCCTTTAAGCTTAATAATTTCATAACTCACTAAATTGAACTCAAATGAACTTGAAATTTTTATGTGACTTTACTCATATGTCAATAAAGACATGAGAGGAGAAAATGTGATTTTTCTGTATTTAATTTATTTATATAATTATTTTTGGTGGAAAATAGAGATTTTCAAGGAAAATTTGATAACATGACCAATGGAAAGTTTCTGTCCTTAAGAAAATTAGGGACATTCCTAATGACCAGAGAAGCATTTGGACCAATTTTGGTGATTTTTTGAATCATATTATTTTTATTATAATTATTTTGAGTTTTGGAGTGTTAATTAATTTAAAAATAAGATAAATGTTGAAAAATGGATTTTATATTTTTCAAAAATCTCTCTGATATCAAGGAAAACAGAGAATCAAATTTTGCAATTTTTTGATTTTTCTATGATTTATAATCATTATTTTAGTGAAAATGCTAGAAAATACATTTTTTTAATTTTAAAATTACCCTAGGGCTTTAAAATTTAATATCTCACTAAATAGACTTAGGAAAAATGTGGGATTTGTTCCTAAGTGATTAAAATTCAAAATGTGACATTTTGGTGAATTTTATTATTTTTGTGATTTTTATTATTTTTTAATTATTAAAAATATTAAAATATTATTAAAAATCAACTTTTTTAGAAAATTAAAATTTTAATTTTCTTAGGTTCCCCTGATATCAGAGAGGCTCCAAAACCAATTTGGTGAATTTTTAAAAAGTATTTTAAAAGTTATGAATTTTTAAAGTTTAAAATGGCTAAGTTGGCTTAATCAACCCAATTAGTGGGGCTAACCAAGTCCAATCGACCTCAAATTTTTATGGTGGATTCCTCTGATCCTAAAGGTCAGTGGAGAATTGATTTCAAGTCAATTTGATACCTCGGTTAACTCTAATTAATTAAAGACCTATTTTGGGTGTTTAAGCCAATTAGGGTTAATCTGAGTGAATTAACTCAAGTCCTATTTTTCCTAGCAGTCCTCTCGGTCATAAGGAACATCACCAAATATTTCTAGAACTTATTTCACAACATGCTAATTTTTGGAATTAAAATACTCAAAACAGCAATATGCATTTGAAAAATAAATAACTTTTCACAGAGATGGCCTCTCGACCTTGGAAAATTCAGGGAATGTTCCCAAGTTCGCAGGCTTCAAAAGCCCTATGGTCTCATGCCATGGTGAATTGTATACATGCATGGAGAATTAAATGTATGCAGAGAGTAAATAAATCATAAAAAATAAAATACTTAATTAAATTAAATGATTTCTTTTCCACATTATTCTCCTCTCGTTCACTCGAGCAAGAGGGTATTTTTATTTTATTTTTGTGATTTTTCTACACAGAGATATGAATTTTGAAGTTTAGGGAATTAAATAAATAGAAAAATACCCTAATTTTCTATTTATCCACGCGGCGCCGCGTCAACCCTCGGCAGCCTCCGAACGCACACGCGTCGCGCTCCCATTCGACGCCGCCACCCGAGTCGCCAGCCCGGGCCCCGCGGTTCTCGTACCGTCTCCCGGTCCGACGCAATCCTCGGCCGTCCGCGCGCGCGTGTATCGAATGGACGCGCATCCGTTCATCGTCCCCAAGTGTTCTCACCCGAGAGCCGTCCACACTAAATCCCTAAGATCTCACTCGATTCTCAATGGATTTTCATGTTCTTATGCTCTATGGATTCGTCTCGAAGAGACGAACACATCTATACCGCTAACATGCATCGAAACTAAGGCATTTGAAATGGAGAATCTCCGGTAGCTCCGGGATGAATAGTTAACTCATACCTTAGCTCGCAGAAGTGTGGCTTCAATCCGAGAGTTGTTGCACCTTCGATCGGGTCCCAGCAAGCTCCGCATGAAGTCTCCCGGTCCGGTGAATCGCCTAGACTATGAAAGTGACCACACCCGATCACAAAGCTTGGAGGTCGGAGCAACCGGGTGGCCTCTGAGATGGGCTTTCAGTGGAAACTTCTCCTCTGGGTCCAGCTGAAGGTGTAGGACCAGCCAATTCGAGGATCGGCTCACCGTGGCAAAGTGTCCCGATTTCGGTGGAATTTCGCCGAGAAATCGGGCTCGTTGGTGGATTAGGGGCAAATCGACACCGGGAATCAACCGCTCTAAGGATGGTGAAGGGTTTGGAACAATTTTGCGCAGTTTCGGCAAGGTTTTCGCTCGGCTCTCCTCATGGCCGAGAGGGGCGGAGTTTAAATGAGCCGGGCTGGGGGCCTCCCGTGGAGAGTTGGGGCTCGGGATCACCGCTTCCGGTGAGGAGAAGATCAGCCCATGGTGACCACTGTGGACTGGGCAGCTCAGCAAGTGAGAATTTCAATGTCGGCTCACATGCGAGCTCTCGGCCATGGTGTTTTCCTGGCGGCCTGGTGGCCGGCCGGCCGTGCATGGGTCACCCTCAAGGTCAGTGGGTCGTGGCCGGAGGTTCGTGCAATCAATCGGCCATGGACATGTGTAAAGGCTTTCGATCCAAAGTGGAATGGGGCATGGCTAGATTTGGACCTAAATGGGTCAACCCACCCATTCGGGCTAGGTGCACCACCCAAGGCCTGGTTTAGGCCGAGGAGAAAGTGATTCGGATCAGCTTCGATTAGTGGGGTCAAGTCACAATCCAAGTACAATTAGAGCTTAAGCATGGTTTAGTGGAATCATGTAAGTGGTTAACCACCTTTAGGAGTTAAGGAAAGAGCCTCCTCCTTTTGCCCAAAATGGCATGGTGACATGTAAAGAGGCTCTCATGGCTTGCATATGGCTTATGCATGGCTCCATGGCTTGGGAAAAGTAAAGTCAATTTCATGGAAATGGATTTAAGGAAAATTTTGGTATTTAGGGGTGATTTGGCATGAGGCTTGATTTGGAATTATTTGATGATGAATTTAGGACTTAGGGATGATTTTAATTGAAAGTATGATGAGGGGAAATGTCATATGGGCCTTGGAAGAATTTTGGCTTTTTGAAAGGGTTTTAGATCGGCTTTTAAGATGGATTAGGAAAGTGGGCTCTTGAATTTTAAAATAGATTTTGGGATGAAATTTTGTAAAGAGGTTGGGCCAAATAATTATTGGGTTTAGCTCATGGATGTGTCATGAGTGACTTGAAGCAAATTTGGGCTAGTTTGGACTTGAATCGGGTTGATTTGAATTCTTTTGGTGAATGGGCCAATGTAGGTCAAATTGGGCTAACTTGGGCCAATGTTGGGCTAGGGTTGAAATTGATGTAAAATAAATATTAAGAAATGTTTATGGGAGTGTTTCAAAAAGGTTTTGGCTTTGGTTGGGTTTTAATTTTGGGGTTTGGGCCTCGTTTGGGTTAGATTCGGGTTTAGGTCAAATTTGGGCTTTTTGATTTCGGGGTTGAATTCTGAGTGGGGCTCGAGTCAAAATCTTGGGCAAATCATGTTAGTGTTTTGTTTATGAGGATGTTAAGGAAGGTTTAGAAAAGATTTGGGGTTAATTGGAGTTGAATTGGGTTAGTTTGGGCTAAGTTTGGGTCATGGGTCCAAATTCGGGCTTTAAGGCCCAAAGTGAAATTGGATCCAAATGTCAATCAAATTGGACTTGGATTTGGTCTAAATTGGTATTGGGAATGTTGAATTGAAGTTTAGAATTGAATTGGACCAAAATTGGGGTCAATCGGGTATGTTTGGTTTGACATCGGGTCCACTTTGGGTTAAAATCGTCAATTTGGGGTTTTGACAAAAGTAGGGTAAATTGACAAAATTGGCCCATGGTGTAGTTGGACAAAATGAAATTGGGAATATTTGGGATTTTCTGGAATTTTCTGGGAATTTTCTGAATTTTTGGATTTTTAGGCCAAGAAGGGTATTTTGGGTATTTGGAGGGTATTGGGGGGTTTTCTTGGAATTTTTGGTATTTTTGGGTATGGATGATCAATTTGAGTGATGTGGAGGTGTTTGGGATTGATTTTGGAAAATTTTAGGTAATTTGGAGATTTTGCAAAAATTTGGGTAATTCAAGCGGTTTTGGTAGGTTAAGAGGCTAGTGGTCCCTGGGTCAAAAATTGAAAATTTGGGAAATTGAAGATCGGGTGAATTTGGGTGGGGTGAAATCATTTTGGTTGAGCCATGAAGCCATTTCAAGCCCATATGAGCCATGAAAGGACCTCATTCGAGGCATTCACTATGTTGTTCCTAACCCTCTTAGCCCAAGGGCTTAGTGGTTAAGGACCATCCATGTGAATCACCTACATGAGTCAGGAGGTCAAGTTGGGTACGGGTGTGGTTTTAGGAAGTGTGTGGAAATGTAGTGTGTAAGTGTAGTGTATATCAGCCCCTTCACTGCACTGTAGCCACCTGTGGCGCTCCTAAGGCCAAAGAGTCCTATAAGAACTCATCCTTTAAACTTCCACATTCGATTTCAACCCTCTAGGTGATTAGGGGTCTATAATCAAGTTTCATGGAGTTTGCAGGAGTTTAGAAGTGGTTTGAATTTCTAAAAGGCGGGTCCCAATTCTAGTCCTCTAAGATAGTCAAAGGAAAGGCCTAAGGCTAGATCCTAAGCACTAAAAAGAAGAAGGGAAGACCTCATCAAAAATGAGGTCAACAAATGGACCCCCAATAGGTGTGGTGAGCTGACGGAGCACACCGCGCGTATTGGTAAGTTGACCGAAGCGATCAACAAAACCAACACGTATGTCCAAATGACGAACTTAGGACGAAGTAGAAGAGTTTCGCCGGGGAGTGTCAAGTATATCTTCTCGGAACCGGAGATTTCTCGAACTCTCGCCGGGAAAGGAAAAGGAGGTAAATCCCAAATCACATGATCCGAGGGAATTTCGATTTAGATTTTATTTTGTTTCAATTTATGTTTTGATGTGTGAGTTTAAATTTTAGTCTGGAGTTTCAATTTAGATCAAGTTTTCGTCAAAATTAATTCGAGGGATTCGATTTGAAATGAAAATTAGGATTTCGAGGTTTTAGATGTAACATCTCCAACCTCGAAAGAAGATCGAATCGATTAGATTGAATCGTTGCAATGAGAAGATATCTCGTAGCAAAGTGGTGTTGGATGTAAAATCCTTAACCTCAAGAATTCGAATTCGATTTGATGTATTTCATCTGCGATAGGGAAAAGATCCTAAAGCAATGCAGTCTTAGATGTAAAATCCTCGACCCAAAGGTTGAATTTTGATGTATTTCAAAGGCAATAGAAGAGAATCCTAAAGCAAGCGTAGCTTTGGATGTAAAATCCTCGACCCAAAAGTTTTGAATTTCGATGTATTTCAAAGGTAACAGAGAAGAATCCTAAAGCAAAGGCAGTCTTGGATGTAAAATCCTCGACCCAAAAGTTTTGAATTTTGATGTATTTCAATGGCAAGAGGAAGAGAATCCTAAAGCAATAGGCACTTGATGTAAAATCCTCGACCCAAAAGTTTTGAATTTTGGTGTATTTCAAAGGCAAGAGGAAGAGAATCCTAGCAAGCTACTAGCTTGATGTAAAATCCTCGACCCAAAAGTTTTGAATTTTGGGTATTTCAAGCAAGAGGAAGAGAATCCTAAAGTGAAGCGGCCTCTGATGTAAAATCCTCGACCCAAAAGATTTGAATTTGATGTATTTCAAAGGCAACAGAAGAGAATCCTAAAGCAATATGCAGTCTCGATGTAAAATCCTCGACCCAAAAGTTTTGAATTTTGGTGTATTTCAAAGGCAAGAGGAAGAGAATCCTAAAGCAAGCATGGCCTTGGATGTAAAATCCTCGACCCAAAAGATTTGAATTTGATGTATTTCAAAGGCAATAGGAAGAGAATCCTAAAGCAAATGGCAATGGGATGTAAAATCCTCGACCCAAAAGTTTCGAATTTGATTTGATTGATATTTGATTCGAGATCCGAAATCTGGAAAGATTGAATTTGAGATTCGGAATGATGAGTTTGAACTCGATTGAAATTTGATTTAAGATTCGATTTGAGATTTGAAAGATCAAGTTTGAAACTCGATCGAGATTGGATTTGGAATTCGACCGAGGATTCGACTCGAGATTGGGAAGATCAAATTTGAATTGATCGAGAGTGGATTTGGAATTTGATTGAGGATTTGACTTGAGATTGATTTCGTTTATCTTTTAATGGTTCAAATTTTATTTTATTGTTTATTTAATGTTCATGTGAACTTGGTGTTTGTCATTTTTCAGATTTTTTTTAGAAAGTTTTCTTTTATTCTCTTTTTTTCTTTTTCTCGTTCTTTGTTCAAAGTTCATTTAACTTTAATGGCGTTTCCAATCAATTTGCACAAAAGAGGTGAAGGCCAAAAACGCGACATGGTCACTTTCATTCCAATCATGTCGAAAATACGTCGTACAACTCGATCCGGAATATATTTCATACAATCCATGTAGACTCAAAACGGATCGTGTATGATCTTTGTTGATCCATCAAAAGAATCATCTCGTCAAAATCCATGTCCGAATAGTGAGGTACATGGTCAATAACATCACCTTCCAAGCCATCCTTGGCAAGGATGCCACTGGATGTACGTCGGAGGTGTGATATTTCCCATGTAACTCACGTGCTCGTAAGGCCGGAGGTTCTCTAGCTCGGATCCGGTCGGAAATGGTAAGGTATTTCTGTCGTCGTCCATCCTCCCGAAAGTAACCGAGATTCGCTCCACCGGCACTCCCGGTATGCAATGCTTTGCGATATCTCGCTCCGTTACCTTGTAGTATCATGACGGAACCCACCGGTAGAGGTATCTCATCGGCCCTCGAACTCACCCGGCCTCGCTATCCGGAGGTCGATCCGAACATGATGTTGCACTCATTCAAGAAAGAAACCGTGCGTAAAGGTCCGACGAAGTCGCGGTGATCAATATGTGGGGGTATGCATCACCCCGTTTGTAGATGTTGATAATGCACGATTGGGTATGCAACCGTCGGCAGCACTCCTCCATGTTATCAATCTTTTCACCATTCTCTCGATAACTAATGGCATCGGATCTACTCGCCCATGACGAAGCATCCCTCGTGGGTTTCCCTTCCCCGTCCTCGGCAAAGTCGTAGCAAGATCCGCATTGTATTGTGATTCTTCCTTTCCCCGGCATCCATCTCCGGGTTCCGAGTATGTGTTTTCCTCAGTGCGGCCCGCTCGGCCCATTCTTTTCGCATCCCTGGATACGTCCACGATTTCGCCGTTGTTCATACTCTCCGAGAATACGTCGGTGTGTAGCTCGAGGCCTTCTAGTATGTTGATTCTTCTTCCTTTAATTCTCTCGAAGTATTCGAAAGTTTTCTTTTCAACATTCCGCATCCTCTCCAGCCTCGTATTCCGGAATGATCCGCGATGGCGAGGCCTTGCGACATATTGTGGGATATATGGTTCAATCCCTTCACGTTCCCCCGCATACCTCGGCTCCTCGTGGATGATGCTCGTCTGGACATCCCCCGGGCCTGCTTCGCAACAAGGTCATGCACCGCTGGTGGTTCTATCCGATGGCGTGCTAGCCTTCTTTCTTCCGATCTTCCGGAGATTTCCCCGGTTCTTTCGTTATTCTAGAGCCGGCCTCCTTTTTCGTGTTCCCGGTGAACCGGTGTCCTCGAAATGTGAGTGCCGGCATTAGCAACTGCCTCATCGCGCCGGTCCGCAGCCTAGTTTTGTTAACATTTTACTGATGCGGCGATTCTTATTTCTTCGTTGTGCGGCCGCGAGAGTAGCTCTCCGAACTTCGAATCTCCGCGGGCGCGGCGCCGACAAGCCTCGCCCTCCGCCGTAGCGACTACGGACTTCATTTTCTTGTCTTCTTCGGTGTTTGCTTTTCTTTTCTTGTTGTTGGATTGGTGGCTCGGGCCACCCACTTTCATCACCTGTCCGCCCGGGTAGTTCTTCTCGCTAACCGGGACCCACTACTTTCCTCGTATCGTAGGCCCGCCGGTGCGAAATCCGAGTCAATCTCGATTATCGCTCCATCTTTCACCCTCTTTTCATCGAGTGCAAGGCTTACGCCATTCTTAAAGTTCAAGACCAACCGCCCGTTCGACATTTCCCCGCGAAAAGACAAGGAAAAGGATCGTGGGTCGTACTAAGAACAAGAACATTAAGAAAATGTTTATTAAAGATACATTTTTTATTATTCTTATATTTTGAAATTTAACAGAATGAAGTAGGATAAGATCCGGAAAGAGATCTTGATTTGAAAAAGGAAACAAGGAAAACTTAATTATCATGATTTTATTTATCTTAAGACATTTTATTATTTTTTTTTTTTTTGGGTTCGGACCCAATCACAAGTAATTATCTTCACCCGTGTTTCTTAGGATGAAGAATTCATTCCTTCGAAACATCAGGTAGCGTAATATTTTTCAAGTATCGTCCGTCGATCGGAAGCATATGTCGTTCTCCCGGCAATTCACTAGCCTGGTAGAACCTCCCGAGTATACCGCTTCAACCACAAACGGTCCTTCCCAAGTGGGTTCAAATTTTCCTCCTATCTCGCGGTGTGCAAGAATAGTGTCTCTCGAGAACGAGAACTAAATCACCAACTTTCAAGGTTCTCGGGCTGACCCGCTTGTCATGGGCTCGAACCATCTTAGCTTGGTATAGTTCTAAATTCCGTTGCGCCGCAAGTCTTTTCCCTTCTAAGCTTTCTAATTCTTCGAGTCGTAATCCGGCGTTTTCTTCGTCGTGATCTTATTTGCAACTCGCAATTCCGAGTGAAGGAAGTCGAACCTCTAAAGGTAACACTCGCTTCTGACCCATACACCGCAGCGTAAGGTGTAGCTTCGAGTAGGAGTTCCGAAGGTTGTCCCAGTAGGCCCATAAGGCTTCTAACAATTTCTCGTGCCAATTTCTCTTATTATCGTCCGTGGTTTTCTTTAAGATTCGAACGAGAGTTTTATTAAAAGCCTCGCCGAGGCCGTTTGCTCTCGGGTAGTAAATCGTCGAGTATCGCCGCCGATTCCGTGTCTTCCGACAAAATTGTTGATTTGTGTGCTTCGAATGCCGACCCATTATCCGAGATGATCCCGCGCGGCACTCCGAAACGGCAGACAACTCGGTTCTCGAAAACCGTAGCACGTGGTGTGCTTTCACTTCTCTAAGCTGGAACTCGCTTCTGCCCACTTGGAAAAGTAATCCGTAGCCGCAAGAATGAAACGATGTCCTTTCGAAGATGGTTGTTCTATCGGACCCACTATATCCGTGCCCCAACATTCAAATGGCCACGACGCAATTGTCGGTGTAGCACATTCGGAGGTTGGTGTAGAACCACCCGCGCACTCGCATCGGTGATGCCTCTCGGCGATTTTCATGCGCTCGGTCATCATCGAGGGCCAGCAGTACCCTAGTCTTTTAATTTTCATTTTCATCTTGGACCCGACCGGTGAGCGCCACGAGTCCCGAATGCACCTCTTTAACAATTTCACGGCCTCGTACCCGCTTAGGCACCTTACCACATTCGATCAAAAGACCTTCCGTATAATGTGTTGTTTATTAATGCGTAGGACGCAGTTCTTTTCGATCCGATGGGCGAGCGACCTATCGTCCGGTAGCTTTCCGCTGCGGTGTAGTTCATCAATGGCCGTCGCCAATCTTCCGTGTTTTCTCGTCACCGCCGCAACCGATTCTTTTTCTTCTTCTCGATTTGTGTATTGTGTCTATGTCAAGCCGTGATAGGACTCCGACGTCCGTGAACCGACACTTCCACCGATTCATCTTGCAAACAGCAAATTCTTTTGCGAGACGGGCTAAAGCATCCGCTAAAGCATTCTCTTTTCTAGGAATTTTGTAGATCGTCACATTTGGAATCCGTTCTAATACACTGTATGGCATACCGGAAGTATTGTTCGAGTCTCGGCTTAAAAATTCCGTATTGTCCGACGATCTCGTCGAATGATTAACCGTGAATCCCCGTAGATGTCGATGTCTCGTTATCCCCATTCGAATGGTTAATTCCAATCCCGTTATGAGGGCTTCGTATTCTCGCTTCGTTGTTCGTACACGGTCTCCGTCAAGTGGTAGGAGTATCTTAACATCCCCCGCTCCGTGTTATAAAGATTAGCCCGATTCCCGCCTTTACCGGCACTATCACTCGCGATTCTTCGTCTTCGTGTGCCGAAGATGCTCCGTCGAAATACAATTCCCAACGTCGATCATCGTGGTCTTCTAGGTTCATTATTTGTTCATCCGCAGATCGTCATCGAGAGGAGATTCGGCCGCAAAGGGTGTGCCGCGAGGAAGTCCGCTAAGACTTGTCCCTTTACGGCACGCGCAGGCACGAAGTTATATCAAATTGCAATAATATCATCGACCATCCGGCAAGTCCGCCGGAAAGTGTTGGACGAGTCATCAAGTATTGCAATGGATTAAACTTCGAAATCAAGTCGACCTTGTGAGAAAGCATGTAGTGCCCGAGCTTTCGAGCGGCGAAGATCGTGGCCAAACAATGCTTTTCAATTGCGGGATACCTTACCTCCGTCGGAAGTAAACGACGGCTTAAGTAAGAAAGAGCATTTTCTTTACCCTCATCATCGACCTCGGCTAACAGGCTCCGAGAGAGTCGTCTAAAGCCGCGGTGTAAAGTATCAGCGGTCTACCCGAGACCTGGGGCCGCTAAAACAGGAGGTGTCATTAAATATTGTTTAATGTCTTCGAAGGCCTTCTCGCATTTCTCTTCCCAAATAAATTTGGCGTCCTTTTTAACTAGTGCCGAGAAAGGCCGACACCTACCCGACAGGTTCGAGATAAAGCGTCGAAGATATGCCGCCTTCCTTGAAAAGATCGTAGTTGTTTTAAGGTTTTGGGAGGCGGCATTTCTAAGATGGCTTTAATCTTCTCCGGTCGATTTCAATTCCACGATGTCGGACAACGAATCCTAAGAATTTCCGGAGGTGACGCCGAAGGCGCATTTTAAGGGATTCATCTTAAGGTTAAATTGTCTTAATCGTTCGAAAACAATTCTCAAATCATACAGTGGTTTTCCTTTACTTTGCTTTCGATGACGACATCGTCCACGTAGCGACTCGACTTGATCGTGGATGAGATCATCAAAAATTCTTGTCATTGCTCTTTGTAGGTTGCTCCCGCGTTCTTCAATCCGAATGGCATCACCGTGTAGCAAAATACTCCGATCGGCGTTCCGAATGCCGTAAGCTTTTCATCTTCCGGAGCCATTTTTATCCGGTCGTATCCCGAAGATCCATCCACGAATGAGAATATTTCATGTGTCGAAGCAATATCGATCATCGCTCCGGAATCGGCAGAGGGAATTCATCTTTCGGACATGCCTCGTTTAAATCTCCGAAGTCCACACAAATTCCGATCCGACCATTCTTCTTCTCGATCGGCACTACGTTGGCTAACATGTGCTCGGGTATTGTTCTTCACGGACAAATTTAGCGTCTATTAGGCCTTTTTAACTTCGGCTACGACTTGTTGTTCGATTTCCGCACGCATTCTTCTCGGGACCTTGTCCGGACGGGGATGTATAGGATCTACTCCTAGCTTATGGACCGCAACCTCTCGGAGCTAATCCCGGCATTTCATCGTAGTTCCAAGCAAAACAATTCTTAAATTCCATTAACAATTCGATTATTTCTTCTGAGTCTTCTTTGTCGAGTAAGGAGCTAACAAAGGCAGGTCTAGGCTCTTCGCTAGTACCTAAGTTAACTTCCATTAATTCATCTATCGTGGATTTAATTTCTTCTTCGATCTTGCGAGCGTCTCCAACTCATGAATCTTCGAGTTCGTCCGTAGTTTCCATGCAGCTCATCGGACTTGCAAGTGACAACTAAGCAAAATTCCGCATCGCCAATCGACCCTACCGTGCCGAATCCGAGTCCATACTTCGAATCGGGAGGACGGCCGGAGTTATTCCATAACTTTTCAAAATGTTGTGATCGGCCTTTTGTCCATTGTCGAGGTAAGAAACCACGTTGAATTAAATTTCGAACACAGGGAGAGTACCACTCAAAAGGTAATTCCATTAATCTCGATGAAGTGACATCTTCGAATTGTACATTATTTTCGCCTTTGGAGGAAGAAGCACCACGGTAGAATTTGATCGGCTTTGCACCGTCACTACGTACCTCTTCGACCTCCATACCCTCGATCTTATTGAATGGATCGGAGTTAGGGTCATAAGTATGTACGTAGTGGTTAATCTTCTCGTACATCGATTTGTATTCTTCGTTCTTTTCATCTTCGAGGGAGATCTTGTATTGCGGCTTCTTTCGACTTATTGTTGCCGCTTCTTGCTTGATTTCTTTTTCCTCTTCGTAACTATCTTCCCAATCAACATCGATGGCTGGTTTCTTCTCGTCCAATTGTCCTAGATGTTTCTACCACGGCCTCGTCCCCGGCCTCGACCTCGGATGCGAGTTGTGGAGAAGCCTTCACCATCTCGCCGAAGGGAGTGGTGAGTGATCGTGGACTAGAACTTCAGTGTTCTTCGTTGTCCCGAACTTTCTTTGCTTCATTCGTTATGGTATCTCGAGAAGATTGTTTTCTGCGTGTGCATAATAAGCCGCATCTTCATGGATTCCAATTTCATGTACGGAGAATGGTTGTAAGTCTCCTTCGATGCACTCGTTCCCCTCCATCGTAATACTTCGATGCACCGGTGTAGAGATGATGGTACCATCCCGTTTTCATGTATCCATGGTCGGCCCAAGAGAGCGTCGAACGACGTTTCGAATCGATTATATGAAATTTCGCGGTTGTCTTCGCTAAATCACCGGTCTTCATCGCAGCGTTATTGACCCGAGGGCTCTTTCTCCTTTCTCGGTCGAATCCTCTTAATAACATTTTGTCGGCCTCGAGCTCACGAGCATCAATTTCCAAGTATGCTAATGTTCGAAGACTCATTATATCGATCGATGCTCCCGGATCCACCAATACTCCGGAGAGCGTAAACTTCCCAATCAGAATCGAAATGTACAACGGCCGGTCAGGATCTCGCCGTCCCAAGTAGTAGGTCATTGTCCGTGAAGGTGACACCTCGTCGTTCCTTTAACGAGCAAACCTCATCTAAGGAATCTCCGCCATTCGAGCTAAGCAAATTTCCGGATCAAGTAAGGCCTCGATCAAAGCTTCTCTCATCTCCTTTCGATAAGATGAGAGCATCGTAGATGCTCGCCTGGGCCGGTAGTTTCCTAAGATGGGCTAGCACGTTGTAGTCCACTTTGTTCTCCTCGCGTCTCGGCTTCTTCTCGAATGGGTATTTCTTCCGCCTGGGTTGGTTCTTCGAACAACCACCCGCTTTCCTCGTCTTTGGACCCATTCTCGGAGGTAGTAACTTTTCCACTTCTTAGGTCGACTTCGTAATTTCTTCCGAATCTAGTATCGAGTTTGTCGGTGTCTCCTCCCGAATCGGAATGACCGGCTCTTCCGGATTATCTTCCAAATCCGAAGGCTCTAACTCTATCGTAACCGGAGCTCCTCGAAACTCGCGGATAGATCCGTTGCTTCGTCGAGCTCTCGTAGCCTCCTCGATGGATGCCTTCTTCGTCATTGTGATCGTCGAGATCATGTATGATTTGAGAATTGTTGTTGGTATCGAAATCGACGCCCGGATTGTCGCTAGTTACGTAATCGTTAGAAACAAGTCAAAACGTAGCCAACGCCATCACCCTTATCATTATATGATCCCACCGAAGTGAGCAGATAATCATACAAAATCAGAGGTTCGAGGGATTTCTCCCCCGAATCGAAACAACTATCCTAGATAAGCAGCCCCTAGGTCTAGCCTTAGAATCTCGGTCCCCTCTTCTTCGTCAATTTTCTTCTTCTCTTCGATTGTCTCCCGTCGAGGTGGCTCTTCTATCGCAAGTGATAAGACCGGCTTAACAGGTCTCGAACTCTGAATCGAAGCTCGCACCGAAGCGGTTCGGATGTTATCTAAAATCTTCTTCGAAGATCTCGTCCAAGCGGTAGTCCATCCATCGTCGGCTGCATAGGATCTATCTGAATGACGGGATCGGCTGAGATAACATCGACGGAACCTCCTTTCCGGGGTTCCTTCATGTACTCCTTCGGGATTGTTATATTTCCTTTCCGAAGGTTGTCGTTGAGCCAACTTTCAAGGTAATGCAGTCTTCTATCTTGTGCCCAAGCATCCGATGGTAGGGGCAAAAGTCGGGATCACCTTCCTTGTCGACTTCCTCCGGTCTTTCGGGCTCCGGCACCGGAAATCTGGAGTTTTCATTAAGCTACGGAACATCTTTGCATCGCTTCATTTTTGAACGGATATTCTCTCGCTTCGAAGCTCCTTCAATGTACGTTGCGGACGAGACGGTTGTTCATACTCGCGGAGACGACCGATAGCTGGACCGGGTTGCCGGTAATTTTGTTGTGGTTGCCGCGCCGTTCTGGTGGTATTTGACATCGGTTGTTCGCCTTCGTCAACCGCTCGCAACGACCCCGCATTTCTTTTCGAAAGTCTTCACCGGCTTCTCGCTCGTCCGTCTTGTCGGCAAAACTTAATTGCTTCGCCTCTTCTTGCAAGCTTCCGCCTTGCTTAACAACTTCTCAAAAGTCTTAATAATGAATCCCTTGAGGAGAAGTGCTATCGGCCGTGAATGCTTTTAAGCAAGATGCCGACCGCATGTTGTTCTTGCAGCCTGTGGTTCACACTTCATACTTAAATTTCTCCATCGAAGTATGTAATCCACCAAAGTTTCATTCGGCCTTTGTTTCTCTACCACTAAATCACCTATAGTGATGTGGTGCCGAGCTCCGCAAATCGCTTAATGAAGAGGCTCTCTAGCTCCGAGAATGTCTTTACTGCATCCGTCGGGTAATTCCGCATACCCGCCGAAGGCGATCCCCGACAGCATCGCTAACGAACCGTCGGAAGAGTAGCGCATCGCTCCCGCCGCATTGCAACAACCGGCACGAAAGTGTGCAACATGCCGTCGGGGGTTCCCTGCTCCGTCGAAGGTCTTAAACGGAGGTGGTACGAAGCCCTTTGGGTATCGGGACAACGTCGAATTCTTCCGGTAAGGTCTACCCGTCCGAATAGATGTCCCGTTCTTCGATCGTGCTGGGCTTCTCGCACCTCGCCGTTCTACCAAGTTCTCGATATCCTTTTCGTGGATCATACTTCGTGTTGTATCCTTTTTCACCGGTCATCCCCATCGACGGATGTAATTTCCTTCCCTCCGTCTACGAGGTGAATGACTTCCGGGGGTGTCTCTCTATGTGGTCGTACTCGACTTTGGAGAGTGGCTAGAGCTATGGCCATCTCTTCCATCCTCTTCGCCATTCGAGCGATCGTGTCGTCCTTTTCCCGAAGCCGTCTCTTCATCGCTCCGGCCTCTCTTCTCGCGGCCGCAGGAGCACCTCGAGAAGATGATGAAGCTCGTGTCTCAACCATGTTGATTTCTCGCATATTCGTTGTCCATGAATTCCGATGAGTCGATCTCATCTCCGAACCTTTCTTCTCTTTCTTTCGCCAACCGTCTGGATGTCGGTTCTCAACTTTTCCATGGCATCTTCTAGCGGAGCTTTCGTGCATCTTCGTGGTTGTCATGCGATGGCTGCCGGGTCCTTTTTTCACGAGTCCCCTTCATCGCAAGAAGCGCTTTCTTCGCATTCCAGCCTCCCGGCAAGACTTCTCTCTCGGCCGTCGTTTCGGCCTCAATCGCCCCGTAGTGGGACGCCACACCATCCTTCTAGCAGCCAGAAGGTCTGCATGACCGCATGGTCTCATCCGCCAAATGCTCGGAAGGTGGTATCCTCCCTAATCCGTAATCCCGATACTACGACAGCGGCTAGCCTTCATTCTCTTGCTCGGCTTTTCTATCATGACGGCGGGCTCTACTCTGGGCCCAAGACGGATTCGACCAGCACCCGTCCTATCCTTCGTAGAATTTCCGACACGGGCGCTTTTCCTTGCTTTGCTTTTTCTACCAAAGCTCGTCAGCCGAGCAAACGGCGTAGTTCTAGTTCTTTTCGCGCTATCGTCGTAGTATGCGGGCCGAGGTAATGTGGCAAAGCAATATTGCGAACATTCTCCTCATCCTCTCGCGGCGGAGAGGGGATGGAACCCGCTTCCTCCCAAAAGTGGTATGTAGTCGGCAGCAGGTGTATATTCTCGGCAACTCGGAATTTCCTCCGAGAGCAATCTCAGCAGCTTCCGGCTTCCCCGGCGATCCTTCTATTTCTATTTCTTCTTCGGGTCTTTGTCGGCCGACGGAATCTTCGAACCGGACCCGATTTCGAAGACTAAGGTCTTACAGAAGATCCGTACCCTCCACGCGCAATGTGTTCACCATAGTTCCGGATTTCTTTCCCTTTCGATTTGCGAAGTCTGGGTAGGTGCGTAAACAACTAGCACCAGCGGGGGTAGTGAGAATGCTCCTCCCGCGGACAGCGCAGATTCTCCTAGTCGGGACCCTTCGCAGGGAGGAAACTCTCGGGTCGACCTAAGGTCGAACTCGCATGGGCTCCTCGCCTTCGGATACCTTGTTTGTCAAGGCAAAGAGGGAGACGTCGGTGACCTCGACGTTCGTAGCTAAATCCTCGTCCAAATCGGATGACCCCATTGTCGGGCAGCTCATCCTTATGACATGCCGAAGTCCATCCGTTGGTGAAGGAGAAAATCGCTCGGGCTTCCATTTCGGCAAGATAGATTCCGGTTGTCGGTCCTCAGTTATGCTTCTTTTCTTCGTGACGAAAAGAAAGGAATCGAAAAGAGTCCGAACTCATTCTTTGTTCATGTATTTATCATTCGTTAAAAGAATCACTTATTGTAGGGTTTGTTTATTTAGAACGGAACGTTCAAAGGTGTGAGAAGGTAAGGAATCCGATTCTGAAAGGAAAAGAAAGTCTTAAGCAAGACTTCCCGACTCGAAGGATCACTCCTAAACTAACACCTATTGGGGGTCCACCCCACCTCGTAAATGAGGTAAAAGGATCTCGTAACCCTCTCCGTTTAGGGGTGTCTAAACAAGTGGCTCCTAAATCCGAGAGAATGTCGGCTATACTTGTTCAAGATAGAAATGAACATAGTATTCCAACGGAAGGAGGGGTAGTTCGATCCATTAGTGACATGGATACACTACCGATTTTTGAAAGCAGACTATTCGATTATAATGGAGAGAGGAATTGTCCTCACGTGAGTCGCCGTAAATCCCGTGCGGCTTATTTTTTTATTATTTTTTTATTATTTTTTTTTTTTTTTTTATTTTTAGGTCGTGTTTTATTTCGAAGAGGGGTCGCCTAACGTAAATCAGTTGACGAATTTTAATTTAATTTAAATAAATAATTTGAAAAGTAGTATTTGATTTTAAAAATAATTTTTAAATTCAAGATTTTAAGATATGAAATCAAACCGATCTCACATCCCAAATAGTTTATATAAACGAGCACCGCACCACAACCGTGTACCTATCCCTAAGGATAGTACACACTCGCTCGATGGTGGGGCTTCGATTAAATAAACTAGAAGATTAGTGACATCCGTTTGGTCTCGCGAACCAATTTTATAAGCCGACAAGTTTCCCCGCTTAATATGAAAACATTAAACAGGTTTATATTACTCGGGTTCTTTAAAATTCCTATAAGGGCAAGCCCCTATAGTTAATTACATCTTAAGTGACGGAATCACCTAAGAAAACTCTCGATAATAATCAATGATTCTCGCTCTCAAGAATTTCAAAGTTTAAGGTTTTCAAAGATCGAATTTTGGAATTTCAATAGTGGAATGGATCAAATTTTGGAACATTTTTGTTTTGTGAATCCAAAGGAAGAAAGGTAGGAGAAATCACCGATTCGAAGTGAACTTCGATAATTTCCCGACTATCATATCGTTTCGTCTCGAATTTAGAAAGTCCTAATGTTTATTTAGTATTTCAATCTCGCCAATTTTAATTAATTGTGATTTATATTCGTATGACAAGACCAAACAAATAAATTTCGAAGATGTGAGGGTTTATGTCGTATCGGACGACTACCTCTGAATCCTAAGACCTGTTAGGGCTTAATTTGCAATGCAAATGCCTAACGAAGAGTTAAGGATTTATGTCGCACTGTGCAAGCTACCTCGAAGTCCTATGGCTCTGTTGCTTTTAATTCTAGGAAAGTTTTGTCGAAGTAGACTCGTGTTTTGCCGATGACGATGACCGTGCCGCCCACCATGCTCCGAGCTCCTTGTTGTTACAGAGGTTTAGCTTTAGAAACCATAAATCAGTGGGATGAGAGAAGTGTTTTCGTTTAGAGAAAATCTTAATTTCCAAGTGTTTTTTGTGTTTTAATTAAAACAAATCTTAAAGTCGATTATAACGACACCGGCTAAGATCCCACTGCTCCATCCTTCCGCATCGTTATTTTTATCGGATTCACTTAGCCCGCATGAATTTGCTAAACTCAACCGAACGAGTTCCACACTTTCATTTAGACCGTGGAAATCCCGTTAAGAACACGTAGGTTACATCATCCGAGGTATTCCCGATCATCCAACAAGACGTTTTAATTTAGTTGCAATTGTAGTTTTGTGTTCCGTTTGTGATTAAATTTCGAGTTGTTTTATCTTTCGAAATGTCATGGCGGTGAATTTTATCTCGCAACGACTTTTAACTTAGTTTTGGTTTTAGTTTTAGTGGACTATCCTAAAGGTGCGGGTTTTCATGCAACAGATTGTTTTATCATGCAAGAAAAGTAAAATGCATTTCGCAATAAAGTAAATCGAAGAAAGTAAATTGCAAGAAAGTAAATCGTAATAAAATAAAAGCGTACCCTGAGGGTCTTCCCGTCATCCCAAGCCGCACTTAAAACACAATTAGAATATTTAAACAAGTTCCTAGTAAAGCTAGGGGAAAGGTTATGGTTTTCTACCAAATTCCTAATCCTATACCTAGTCATCTCCTATGACGTCTGAAGTTCTTTCGGTTTTGGTTTAAGGACGATTTTCTTCATCAAAGAATAATCAAATTCAATTGTTCTTATAAATATCCTATCATATCGAGGAAGTGCTTAAGAAGGATCTTAAACATCTTTTCAATATTTCTAGTGATTATTTTAAGTCCAAATGAATTTAATTATATAAATGAATCGATCGTCCGAGGTTTTCAAGTCTTGTTAACTCGCTCAAATGAACCAGACATTTCAATATCCTATGAGTAAAGTAACACTCCATTTAATGTTTCATTTAGGAGTTACAATAATCAAAGCTTTCAAGGGTAAATTAGTATTCAAATGATTCGATTTAAGTTAAAGGGTTTAAATTGAATAATGTTCAAGTGCTGTACATTTAGTTAATTTAACTTAATTTATTGATGTTTAATTAATTTGATTTGATTTAACTTTAATTTAATTATTTGATTTGATTTAATTTAATTTTAATTATTTAATTTGATTTAATTTAATTATTTAATTTAATTTAATTTAATTTTAATTTAATTTAATTTAATTGTTTAATTTAATTTAATTTAATTATTTAATTTAATTTAATTTAATTTTTTAATTTAATTTAATTTAATTATTTAATTTAATTTAATTTAATTTTTAATTTAATTTAATTTAATTATTTAATTTAATTTAATTTAATTTTTTAATTTAATTTAATTTAATTATTTAATTTAATTTAATTTAATTTTTAAATTTAATCTTAATTTAATTTATCTTTAATTTACTTTATTTTTAATTTTAATCGAAATTAAGTCTTTTAATATTTTAAATTTGAGTTATCATTTTAATTAAAAATTGAGTATTAGTTGATATAATTAATTTAGGGATTTTTAAATTAAAGAATAAATCTCTTCCTAATAAATATCCCTTATTTTAATGATTCCAATTTTATTATTCTTCCAAATTTAATCCATTATTTAATTAAAGTTTAATCATTTTGAAATTGTTTAATGGGTTTCTACCCTTTAATTATTTAAATTTCAATCATCCAAATCAGATTAGGATCAAATATTTTACTTGTTGATTTTTTATTAAACCTAAAGTTTTAATTAAGGATTAAAGATTTTAATTACCATTTTACCCTTTAAGCTTAATAATTTCATAACTCACTAAATTGAACTCAAATGAACTTGAAATTTTTATGTGACTTTACTCATATGTCAATAAAGACATGAGAGGAGAAAATGTGATTTTTCTGTATTTAATTTATTTATATAATTATTTTTGGTGGAAAATAGAGATTTTCAAGGAAAATTTGATAACATGACCAATGGAAAGTTTCTGTCCTTAAGAAAATTAGGGGACATTCCTAATGACCAGAGAAGCATTTGGACCAATTTTGGTGATTTTTTGAATCATATTATTTTTATTATAATTATTTTGAGTTTTGGAGTGTTAATTAATTTAAAAATAAGATAAATGTTGAAAAATGGATTTTATATTTTTCAAAAATCTCTCTGATATCAAGGAAACCAGAGAATCAAATTTTGCAATTTTTTGATTTTTCTATGATTTATAATCATTATTTTAGTGAAAATGCTAGAAAATACATTTTTTTAATTTTAAAATTACCCTAGGGCTTTAAAATTTAATATCTCACTAAATAGTACTTAGGAAAAATGTGGGATTTGTTCCTAAGTGATTAAAATTCAAAATGTGACATTTTGGTGAATTTTATTATTTTTGTGATTTTTATTATTTTTTAATTATTAAAAATATTAAAATATTATTAAAAATCAACTTTTTTAGAAAATTAAAATTTTAATTTTCTTAGGTTCCCCTGATATCAGAGAGGCTCCAAAACCAATTTGGTGAATTTTTAAAAAGTATTTTAAAAGTTATGAATTTTTAAAGTTTAAAATGGCTAAGCTGGCTTAATCAACCCAATTAGTGGGGCTAACCAAGTCCAATCGACCTCAAATTTTTATGGTGGATTCCTCTCGATCCTAAAGGTCAGTGGAGAATCGATTTCAAGTCAATTTGATACCTGGTTAACTCTAATTAATTAAAGACCTATTTTGGGTGTTTAAGCCAACTAGGTTAATCTGAGTGAATTAACTCAAGTCCTATTTTTCCTAGAGTCCTCTCGGTCATAAGGAACATCACCAAATATTTCTAGAACTTATTTCACAACATGCTAATTTTTGGAATTAAAATACTCAAAACAAGCAATATGCATTTGAAAAATAAATAACTTTTCACAGAGATGGCTTCCGACCTCGGAAAATTCAGTGGAATGTTCCCAAGTTCGGAGGCTTCAAAAGCCCTATGGTCTCATGCCATGGTGAATTGTATACATGCATGGAGAATTAAATGTATGCAGAGAGTAAATAAATCATAAAAAATAAAATACTTAATTAAATTAAATGATTTCTTTTCCACATTATTCTCCTCTCGTTCACCGAGCAAGAGGGTATTTTTATTTTATTTTTGTGATTTTTCTACACAGTAGATATGAATTTTCGAAGTTTAGGGAATTAAATAAATAGAAAAATACCCTAATTTTCTATTTATCCACGCGCGCTCGCTGGCCAACCTCGGCGAGCCTCCGAACGCACACGCGTCGCGCTCCCATTCGACGCCGCCACCCGAGTCAGCGAGCCCGGGCCCCGCGGTTCTCGTACCGTCTCCTCGGTCCGACGCAATCCTCGCCGTCCGTGCGCGCGTGTATCGAATGGACTCGCATCCGTTCATCGTCCCCAAGTGTTCTCACCCGAGAGCCGTCCACACTAAATCCCTAAGATCTCACTCGATTCTCAATGGATTTTCATGTTCTTATACTCTATGGATTCGTCTCGAAGAGACGAACACATCTATACTAGCTAACATGCATTGAAACTAAGGCATTTGAAATGGAGAATCTCCGTAAGCTTCCGGATGAATGAGTTAACTCATACCTTAGCTCGTAGAAGTGCGGCTTCAATCCGAGAGTTGTCGCACCTTCGATCGGGTCCCAAGAAGCTCCGCATGAAGTCTCCCGGTCCGGTGAATCGTCCGGATATGATTGTCGACTCAAGCCCGATCACAAAGCTCGGAGGCCGGAGCAACCGGGTGGCCCGGAGATGGGGCTTTGATGGCTGACACCTCTCCTCTCGTCCGATGAAGGTGTAGGACCGCCAATTCTGAGGATTGGCTCACCGCGGCAAAGTGTCCCGATTTCGGTGGAATTTCAGCCGAGAAATCGGGCTCCGCTGGTGGGATTAGGCAAATCGACACTCGGGAATCAACTCGCTCTAAGGATGGTGAAGGGTTCGGAACAATTTTGCGCAGTTTCGGCAAGGTTCTCGTCGGCTCTCCTCATGGCCGAGAGGGGCGGAGTTTGAACCGAGCCGGGCTCGGGGCCTCCTGTGGAGAGTTAGGGCTCGGGATCACCTGCCCTGGTGAGGAGAAGATCACCATGGTGACCACTGTGGGACGGGGCAACATGACAGTGAGAATTTCAATGTCGGCTCACATGCGAGCTCTCGGCCATGGTGTTTTCCGGCGGCCCGGTGGCCGGCCGGCCGTGCATGGGTCACCCTCAAGGTCAGGTGGGTCGTGGCCGGAGGCTTGTGCAATCAATCGCCATGGACATGTGTAAAGGCTTTCGATCCAAAGTGGAATGTGGCATGGCTGGATTTGGACCTAAATGGGTCAACCCACCCATTCGGGCTAGGTGCACCACCCAAGGCCTGGTTTAGGCCGAGGAGAAAGTGATTCTGGATCAGCTTGATTAGTGGGGTCAAGTCACAATCCAAGTACAATTGAAGCTTAAGCATGGTTTAAATGAATCATGTAAGTGGTTAACCACCTTTAGGAGTTAAGGAAAGAGCCTCCTCCTTTTGCCCAAAATGGCATGGTGACATGTAAAGAGGCTCTCATGGCTTGCATATGGCTTATGCATGGCTCCATGGCTCCATTTGCTTGAAAAGTAAAGTCAATTTCATGGAAATGGATTTAAGGAAAATTTTGGTATTTAGGGGTGATTTGGCATGAGGCTTGATTTGGAATTATTTGATGATGAATTTAGGACTTAGGGATGATTTTAATTGAAAGTATGATGAGGGGAAATGTCATATGGGCCTTGGAAGAATTTTGGGCTTTTTTGAAAGGGTTTTAGATGCTTTTAAGATGGATTAGGAAAGTGGGTTCTCGAATTTTAAAATGGATTTTGGGATGAAATTTTGTAAAGAGGTTGGGCCAAATAATTATCGGGTTTAGCTCATGGATGTGTCATGAGTGACTTGAAGCAAATTTGGGCTAGTTTGGACTTGAATCGGGCTCGATTTCAATTCTTTTCGCGAATGGGCCAATGTAGGTCAAATCGGCTAACTTGGGCCAATGTTGGGCTAGGGTTGAAATCGATGTAAAATAAATATTAAGAAATGTTTATGGGAGTGTTTCAAAAAGGTTTTGGCTTTGGTTGGGTTTTAATTTTGGGGTTTGGGCCTATTCTGGGTTAGATTCGGTTTAGGTCAAAATCGGGCTTTTTGATTTCGGGGTCAATTCGAGTGGGGTTTGAGTCAAAATCTTGGGCAAATCATGTTAGTGTTTTGTTTATGAGGATGTTAAGGAAGGTTTAGAAAAGATTTGGGGTTAATTGGAGTTGAATTGGGTTAGCTTGGGCTAAGTTTGGGTCATGGGTCCAAATTCGGCTTTAAGGCCCAAAGTGAAATCGATCCAAATGTCAATCAAATTGACTCGGATTTGGTCTAAATTGGTATCGGGAATGTTGAATTGAAGTTTAGAATTGAATTGGACCAAAATTGGGGTCAATCGGGTATGTTTGGTTTGACATCGGGTCCACTTTGGGTTAAAATGGGTCAATTTGGGGTTTTCGACAAAAGTAGGTAAATCGACAAAATCGGCCCATGGTGTAGTTGGACAAAATGAAATTGGGAATATTTGGGATTTTCTGGAATTTTCTGGGAATTTTCTGAATTTTTGGATTTTTAGGCCAAGAAGGGTATTTTCGGGTATTCGGAGGGTATTGGGGGTTTTCTGGAATTTTTGGTATTTTTGGGTATGGATGATCAATTTGAGTGATGTGGAGGTGTTTGGGATTGATTTTGGAAAATTTTAGGTAATTTGGAGATTTTGCAAAAATTGGGTAATTCAAGCGTTTTGTGCAGTTTAGGAGTGTAGTGGTCCCTGGGTCAAAAATCGAAAATTTGGGAAATCGAAGATCGGGTGAATTCGGGTGGGGTGAAATCATTTTGGTTGAGCCATGAAGCCATTTCAAGCCCATATGAGCCATGAAAGGACTCATTCGAGGCATTCACTATGTTGTTCCTAACCCTCTTACCAAGGGCTTAGTGGGTTAAGGACCATCCATGTGAATCACCTACACGAGTCGAGGTCAAGTTGGGTATGGGTGTGGTTTTAGGAAGTGTGTGGAAATGTAGTGTGTAAGTGTAATGTATAGTCAGCCCCTTCACTGCACTGTGCCACCTGTAAAGGGCCCTAAGGCCAAAGAGTCCTATAGAACTCATCCTTTAAACTTCCATATTCGATTTCAACCCTCTAGGTGATTAGGGGTCTATAGACAAGCTTCGTGGAGTTTGCAGGGAGTTTAGAAGTGGTTTGAATTTCTAAAAGGCGGGTCCCAATTCTAGTCCTCTAAGATAGTCAAAGGAAAAGCCTAAGGCTAGATCCTAAGCACTAAAAAGAAGAAGGGAAGACCTCATCAAAAATGAGGTCAACAATCCAATAATTCAAAATTTTCATAGACATAATTTAATTCTTCCTCTTGAAAATCTTCAAATGATGTAATTCCTCTTCGCTATGTTCCAATTCTTCTCTTTCGCATTTGCCTTCACAAGTCGACTCAAATGACATTCACTCAAATATTTCGATAACATCCATCCTATAACATTCATCATCTTTACTCAATCGTAGGATATTTCATCGATTTTCAAATATTTAATGTAATAGTTCGATCATTAACCCTTATCGTTAATTCCCTTTTTGCACATCTATCATCAGTTTACCTATGGCTACGAAAGATCTACCCAAAATGATGGGTATCTCTTTATCTTCCTCCATATCAAGCACAATGAAATCAACAAGGAAAAATAAATCGATCCGCTTAACCAAAATATCTTCTATAACTCCTTTGGATATGTGATCGAACGACTCACAATCCGCAGTTACGTAGTCGGGTTATTTCTCCTAATCCCGCCTTTTGAATATTTATAAGCATAAGGTTAATGCTCAGCACCCAAATCACATAAAGTTTTTTTATAGAATCTCGTCTTCGATTCGCACATGAAACCGTGAAACTACCGAGATCTTTAAGCTTTTCATGAAGCTTCTTCTCGAATTATCATGCCACGACCGCTCACTCAAGTGCAACCGTCTCAACATCTTCAAACTTCCTCTTTCTCGTCGAGAATATTCTTCATAAATTTCACATAGCTTCGGCATTTGTTCTAAGGCTTCAAAATGGAATATTAATGGTAAGCTTCTTAAATATCTCTAAGAATTCAAAATCGCTTATCCAACTTTGCCGACGAAGTCTCTAAGGAAATGGAGGTAGGTGGCTTTTCCAAATCAACCTTAGGTGGAGAAATCGGTCTTTCCAAACCTTTCGAGCATCCTCTTTCGTTCTTCGCCTCTTCTTCTCTACTTCAGCTTTTCTCTCGAACTCTACCTTTCCAACTCTCTTCCACTTCTCAGAGAATTGCTTTTACATGCTCTTTATTCTCATCTCTTGATCAGCATTACTTGGAAGCATTCCGAGATCTATTACTTAATGAATTTGCACTCTGCCCCAATCGATTTTCAATATTTTCGATGGTCGCTCCGAATTCTGCAACTCGATTTCCCATATGCGACACCACTTCTTCAATGCGTACAACTTCTTCTCCTTTTAATTGTAAAGTATTGTTAAAACCTGCGAGGATAAAGTTAGTTTATAATTATTCTTTCCTCGGTTGTTCCAATTCCCCAATGGGTTTACTTGGTGGGTCCCCTATCGTCGATTAATACCACCCCGATTATCGGTATTCCAAGCTAAAGTCTGGATGATTCTTCCAACCTAGGTTATAATAATCTGGAATACGGGTTATTGTGTCGTTTAAAGCATTCAAAGTTTCGTGAAGAATAAGAATCAACCATTCGTCCTAATGAATTTTCTTCAATCATGTAATTGCGTCGAGAAAAATTCATCCCAAATCGTCTATCTTCCTCAAATCGCAAAGAACTCGATTCGCTAACATCGCAAAAGCATCATTTTCATGAACACTATCTACCTTTTTAGGATTTAACCTTTCGTAAGGCCATTAAAAATTATTCGTAGCCATTTCTTCAATTAAAACATAAGCATCGAAAACCGCTAGATATTTACGATCCACTAGCAAATGAAGATCGATAATTGATCTAAGAGAACCAATTAATCCATCAGAAAGGTTTAGATTATTAACCAATCTGGTATCAAATGATGTGGACATTTCCTGAGGAGATATTTAAATATTTCTCATGCTTCATATATTGATTCACATTCAAACTAACAAAAAGATGTAATATCATTTCTCAACTTTGCAGTCATCGATGGTGGAAAATATTTAACAAGAAATTTTTGTGCTAAATCACCCCAAGTTCTCGATAGCATCCAGTGCGCTAACGAATGTAACCATATCTTAACCTTTATCCCTAAAGTGAGAAAGGAAAAGTCCGAGTCTAATCGCATCATCCGAAACACCATCATATTTAAAAGTAGAACACAACTCTAGAAAATTAGTAAGATGCAAATTACAGATCTTCATTGCTGCTCCCCAAACCGATTATTAGACACCATTCGATAATGACAAGTTTAAGCTCAAAGGAATTAGCGATCACAACATGATGTCGAATACTACCACGAAGTTCATCCACTATAAGTTTAAGCATAATCTCCTAAAGATATGAATTCTCGATGGATGCCAACATTTTCGATTTTCGATAGCTTTACCATTTCTCGAATATTTTTAACTTTTTCAAATTTTAATTTTTTTCGATTTTTTTGATAGCTTCTTTCTAATTCGTAATCGTAAGGCACAAGTCCCTCAAAACCCGAACTACGCACAACAATAACAAAATACAAAACACAACACACTAACAAAAATAAAGAAAATTAAAAATTTAAATTTTTATTAATTTTCTTTAAAAATATAGTTTTAATTACTCTCCCCAAAGAACGACACCAAAAACTTGATCCCACCGCTGATTACGTGTTAATTGATCCCCCGACAACGACGCCAAAATTTTTTCTTAATTTTCTTTAAAAAAAAGACAGAGCAATGATGTGCAAAAATGAGAATTAACTATGAGGGTTAATGATCAAACTGTTACATTCAATATTTTGAAATCGATGAAATATCCCTGCAATAGGTAAAGATGATGAATGCTTTAGGATGGATGTTATCGCATATTTGAATGAATGTCATTTCAAGTCAACTTATGAAGAAAACCTAAAAGAGAAGAATTGAAACATAAGCAAGAAGAAGAGTTATATCATTCTGAAGATTTTCAAGAGGAAGAATTAAATTATGTTCATGAAAATTTTGAATTGTTGGATATGACCGAAAAAGATGAATCTTATGGTCCATCAATCGAAAACCTCCTCGAACTCGAGTTAAAAATGCTTCCCGATCATTCGAAGTATGTTTTTCTCGGTGAATCCTCAATCTTGTCTCGTTATAATTTTATCTCAATTGACCGAAAAAGAAGAAGAGAGTTTGCTTGAAATTTCGAAGAAGTATAAGAAAGCCTTTGATGGACAATTTCGATATTAAAGGAATCAACTCCTTCAATTTGTATGCACGTACACTCTTATGAAAGATAATCGCAAACCTCGAGCTAATCCCCAAAGGGGATTAAATCCTATCATGAAAGATGTTGTTAAGAAAGAAATTTTCAAGTGGTTGGATGCCGGAATTATCTACTCTATTTCGTATAAGACATGGTTACCATATTCACTATGTTCCTAAGAGAGGAGTAAATGTGATCGTTAATGAAAAGAATGAAATGATTCCACAAGATAAGTTACAGTGATGACGAATATGCATCGATTATAGAAAATTAAATCTTTCCACAAGGAAAGATCATTTTCCACTCCCATTTCTCGGATCGTATGCCGGATGATCGACCGTGCAATAAATACTTTTATTTTCCTGATGGATATACTAGTTACCACCAAATTCAAATTGCTTCCTCAGATCAAGAGAAAACTACGTTTACCAGCTCCTATGGTATGTTTCGCTTTTAAGAATGCCCTTTGTTTTATGTAATGCCCTCGCTACATTTCGTAGATGTATGATGGTTATTTTTTGTGACTTAATCGAAAAAGGGATCGAAGTTTTTATGGATGACTTTTAAGTGTTTGGAATTTCATTTAAATCATGTTTAAACATTCGTCTAAAGTTCTAAAATGCCGCGAAGAAACTAATTTAGTCCTTAACTCGGGAAAAATGTCAATTTATGCTAACAGGAGAAATCGTATCGGACATCGCATTTCGTAAAAATATTCGGAGGTAGATCCCGCAAAAATTCAAGTTATCTCTAATTTACCTCGCTTCGACCAATGTAAGGGGAATTAAGTTTTCAGACATGTCGGATTCTACAAGCAGCTTACATCAAAGACTTTTCAAAGATTACAAAACCTTTATGTCAGTGCATCGGAAAAAGATGCAATTTTTTTATTTTCGATGCCGATCGTCTAAAAGCTTTTAAAACATTAAAAGAAAAATTAATCGATGCACTCCGTTATAATTTCACCAAATTGGGAAAAACCTTTTAATTAATGTGTGATGCTATGATTATGCTATCGGTGTTGTTTTGGGTCGTAGATATGATAAAATTTTCAAAGATATTTATTATGCTAGTAGAAACTCTTAATGAAGCTCAAATTAATTATACCATTACCGAGAAAGAGTTATTACTATAGTATTTACCTTCGATAAATTTCAATCATATTTAATTGGAACTAAATATGTGTGTATACTAATCATTCTCGCTATCAAATATTTAATGAAGAAGAATGATGTGAAGCCGAGATCGACAGATAGATTCTTCTTTTGTAAGAATTTAATTTTCGAGATAATATGATGTGAAGGGTTCCGATAATCGAATTCGCCGATCATTCGTCCAAGCTCGAAAATGAAAAATCTCTCCGTGATGTCAAGAAATTAATGAACATTTTTCTCGATGAAAAATTATTCACCGCTAATGAGTGGCGTGTTCCGTGGTATGCCGACATAGAAAACTTTATTATCGCAATATTATACTCTATGGTTCGACATACCAGGAAAAAGTTTCGTCTCGATGCTAAGACTTATTTTCGAGATGACCCATTTTTATATAAACAAGGAAAGGTTCTCATAATTCGAAGATGTCTACCTTTAGAAGAGACTTATGAAATTATTAATGATTCTCGATTATGGGGACATTTTCGGAGTTGAAAGAACCGCATATAAAATCTTACAACTGGATTTGATTGGCCTACAATTTTTAAGTATGTGAATGCTTATGTTAAAACTCGGGATACATGTCGCCGTGTAGGTAATATTTATGTAAGAAATGAGATGCACCTTAATTATATGTTGGAAGTCGAAATATTCGATGTTCGAGGATTAGATTTCATGGGTCCATTTACACCATCTTTCGAAAATGTTTATATTTTGATAAGAAGAGATTATGTTTCCAAATGGATCAAGCTATTGCTTTACTTCGATGTGATGCTCAAAGTGTTGCATATTTTTTTAGAAATAATATATTTCAGAGATTTGGAATACTAAGAGTAATCATAACTTATAGGGAAGTCATTTTAAAAATGTGATTATTGAAAAGTTAGCAAAGAAATATCATATCAATCATCGCATCGTTACCGCTTATCATCCTCGTACAAGTGGTTTGGTCGAATTATCCAATCGTGAAATTAAAAGAATATTAGAAAAGACTCGTTAATCCGAGCATAAAGGATTGGTTAATCAAACCGGATTATGCTTTGTGGGCCTCTAAGATCGCCTACGTAACCCCTATATGAATGTCCCCATATAGGCCGATTTTTAGAAAAGCTTGTTATTCGCCTATCGAACTCGAGCATAAAGCATATCGGCTATTAAAGAGTTCATTTGTAATTTGAAAGATGCCGCCGAGAATAGATTATCGCAATTAAATGAGCTTCAAGATATAAGGAATGAATCTTATGAAAATGCTAAGATTTATAAGGAAAAGATGAAGTTATGGCATGATCGTAAGATTCATAATAAAAATCTTCGCGTCAGATAGAAAGTTTTGCTATATAATGCTAGATCGAGAATTTTTTCTATAAAACTTAAGTTTAGGTGGATGGATCTATTTATCGTGATAAAAGTTTATTCCTATGAGCCGTGGATATTCAAGATCCTAAGACTCGAAAAATATTTAAAGTTAACAACATAGTAACTAAACCTTATTTTTCACCGATCAAATTAAATCGATGAGAATCTGATGTCGGGTCTCTCGTAATGAGGTCCGGGTATGTCGTCGAAGACGATAAACCAAGCGTTTCGTGGGAGGCAACCCATAGTTATCGCTGTGCTTTGCTTTATGTTGCTTTCGTGTGCTTTGTTCGGTTTTTTTTTTAATATTTTCGTGGTAGTATTTTGGAGTTTTTATGTTATAATGGTGTTTTTCGAACTTATTTTATGACTTAGAGGAGTCGAATGAAATTCGGACATTCGCGTACCCGTGTTAAATCGAGCACCGGCGACTAAGCGTCGCTTAGTTGGCGCTAGGCGCCGCAGTTATGAAACATGTGATAAATGAGGTTCTAGAAGCCTAGATCACTGGGAAGTGATTTTAGAATTTATTTCTGGAGTTTTTAAACAATTAAGGGCAGGTTTACGCACTTCTAAAGTCTATAAAAAGGCTCCTAGATTAAGAGAAACACTTACCCCAAGTCCTATTTTCATTCTCGAGTCTTAAGAAGAGTGTTTTGAAAGTGCATCATATCTTCCCTGGAGAATGCGATCACGAAGAAAGAGGATTCTCGACAAGAATAAGTTTATTAGTGACAAGTATGTTAAAGAGTTATTCAATGGATTTCTCACCATTAGTATTCAAGGAATTACAAGAAAGATTGTAATGATCGAATCCTGAGTGACTTCAATCAAAGCAAAGATTAATGAAACTAACGCACATTTAGAGCATATGGGATGGCAACTCAAGATGTAATTCAATCATACGTCACGTCGAAGAAGAAGATAAGGCGATGTTCCTGAAGAAAAGGTGGTTAGATGAAGAAGATGTAAGAGTCTCCAATCATCAACCATTCTATCGCATTTATATTCCAAAAGAGTCAAATGGAAATATTAGTAGTTCCGGATATATTCCGCCTATCGGAGAGTGAAATTAAATGTTAGTTTGATCTTGTGGTTTGTTTTGTATATCTTATGTTTTATGTGTTTAATGTTTTAAGTGTTTAATATTTTATGTTTGTGTTCTGTTGCACTTTAATGTGTGATTGTTTCATCTTAGTGATGTAAGTCTATCTTTATGATTATTGAGTCCGTTTGTATCTAGTGAATTTCATCCAAAGTGTTTGGATAGAAATTTTAGTTTCGTATTAAGTGTAGTATGTTTTTATGAATATAAGTTTGTGTTTGTGTGAAACTTGATCGAATCGATGGATATTAAAATTTGAAATCGGAGTATCGGGAGATTTATTGGGAAGAGACAATTATTTTCGAGAAGATTAAGGGTGATTAACTAAGTGGTTTAAGTGCATTTTCTTAATCGTGAAAATTCTGGGCACCGGTCGCTATGCGTCGAGTGCTCGCGCTTAAAAGCCGCATTTCCCGCTAAGCGCCGAAGGCCTAGCGCTTAGGCTCGGTTCGTGAAAATTGATTTTCACAGCATAAAAACCCGAAAATCACCATTTTTAACTTACCCTTTCATCTTCAACCTCTAATTTTTATGAAAAAGGAACCTAAGGCATCAATATATCGGATCATTCAAGGCCGATTTCAACAAAAAATGTTAGATTTGGATTCCTTAAGGTAAGAGCACTACTCCTAAGTAAAAATTTTTTATTTTCACCATGTATTTCGAGTACATTTTGGAAAATCTTAAAATCACTATTCATTGTGAAATTTTGAGGAAAAGGGTGAGAAATTGCTTGGATTTAGTAGAAATTACTTTGGGAGTTAATTTAACAAGTTTAGTTTGATTTTAGAATTTATGGTGAATGTTTCGTGAATTTTTAGAGATGGCTCCAAAGTCATACGCGCGAGAGAAAAGATAAGATTTGATTCCGACAAGTTTGTTAGTGCAAGGGCCGAGGAACGATACGTCGACGCACTACAAATCACATAAATCGATTCCCGAACGAGTGTTTAGTAAGACAAGAGAAGTTATCGAGGAGTTGATTTTTAGAAGGAATCGGGAAAATTATTGTCGCTTCTCCGTTGTTGCTAATGTTTCTGTGGTCAAAGATTTTTATGCGAACTTACCTCAGCAGAAGAAAATTTGGTGATGGTGAGAAGACAAGAAGTACATTTTACATCTGCGATAATCAATATCTTTTATCAACTACCTCCTGATATGTTTTGTTTTTTATTTTAACTATCATCCTCCTGAGGGAGAGTTAGATGAAATAATGGAATTTCTGAATGATGGAAGAGGATTATGGAAGATAACTAATGAAGAAGAGTCAATTTCCAGGCCTCTAAGTTAAATGCCACTTCTAAAGCATGGCATTATTTTATCTCGTCTAAGCTGTTATCTTCAAGTCATACTAGTGAAGTTACAAAGGAGAGAGATGTGTTCAAAGAAGATAAGCCTATAGATATTGGAGCAATAATTTATGATTACATTTCAATTGTGCCGCATCTACCACTACCGCAGTGATGGGATTTCCTTCCCCGATTCATTCAAGACGCGAGCGGTCCGGTGTGAAATTTAAAACTTGGAAGAAGTCCTTCAGCCTTTTAAAACCAATTACCAACGGTAAATGTTGGAGCTTACACTGTACATGCAAAATTTGGCTGAAGAGGAGGATTTGGTAGGGCTTCTACTGCTTCTTCTTCTGCTTCTGCTGCTTCTACTTTCTGTGCTACTACTTCAAGAGCTTCATCATCTAGTGATTCACAGACTGGTTTGTTAAGAATGATTTTGAAGAAGGTGAGTCTTACTCGTGAGCATATTAGAGACTTGGATGGTAAGATGGATAATATGGAAAGATATATTGTAAAACATGGTAAATACGAGGAGAATTATCAAGATTATTCGGATAGATTAATTAGAGGTGATATGAGTGTCGAGATGCCCCTCATTCATTCTACATACCTTATGTGTCATCCGCAGATCGGAACGAGCAAGATGATGATGATGATGATGATGATGATGATTAATTGATTTTTTTTATTATGTTACCGAGTTTTTGTTGATGAACCGATGTATGTCATGTCTTGTGTTTTATTTTGATATTGTGTTTCGTTGTGTGAACTCGATAAGATGCCGATTATAGTTGGACTATTTTTGCATATTCAAATGTATCTTTGTTGATTGTTATTTTATATGTCGGTTCTGTGTAATATTTCGGTAAGTAGTAAATATTTTAATGTGTATGTCAGTGTCGAGTTTTTATAGTGTGTACTTTAATTCCAAAATTGTTAGAGAATATGGAACACTATTAAAAACTATTATTTAAAAGTGCATGTTTAAAACTCTTCAAAATCAACTACTACCATTTGTTATCTAGTATTAGTGTGATTTCGCTATTTTCACTGGTGTGCATTTGCTTTCAAAACCTCCACTACTATAAAAGTCTTTTCAAATTTTTACTTTACTTTTTATTAAAATTTTAAATTTGATTTCTTTTTACTCCTTTTTTTAAATTGTTATACTTCGCATATTTAGGATATTAAGATTACCGTAAGCATGTTATGTTAGTTTTTAATTCTAACCCATGTATCATTTCTTAAGCTTAAATATTTTATCCTAACTAAAAATTAAAGTTCTAAGGGAATTTTAAAAAATAAAATTTTTCCAAAACCTAATTTTTTTTTGTTTTCAAGAATACTTAAAATTAGTTTGATTTTTTATCGAAAACAATTTTGTATATGAAGTTATATTAGGGGAACAAAATTTTCAATATAGAAGCGAATAAGAGAATTTAGTTAAAATTTATAGTAATAATGAAAATTTTAAAGTTAAAATTTTCTTAAGTAAAGAAGTGTTAAATATAGTTCAATTATCTTTAGTAAGAAATACCGTATTTTGGATAAATAGAAGATTCGACTTTTATTCTTCAAAAGTTAAATTTCTCGTTAATGAGGAGTAATTTTCAAATACTATTATTATGATTTTTAAATGAAAGATGTGTATCGGACCTTTATTTTAAATGTAAGGGTGGAATTCAAAATCATTAAAGGCCTATCCACATATAAGAATCTTGCCTTATAAAAAAAGAAAAGAAAAGAAAAGAAAAGAAAAGAAAAAGAAAAAAGAAAAAGAAATAAAAAGTGAAAAGTAATATAAAAAGGAAGGAGAAGCTTCGAGGAATTAAGGGCCTAATAAAAATCGAGTTCATACCAAAAGAATAAGATATAAGTTCGAGAAAATCTAAAGCTTAAGGTTATAATACAAAAAGTGAAATTATTTTCAAATAAAGATTTTTAAGTGAGAAAAATAAGTGTGTGAATCCTATATTTCAAGAATCTACAAGTATTTCCGAATTAGATAGAAAACTATGTTTTACATTATCATTTAACTAAGAACTTTCTAAACTTTAAGTTGATCTTAATTACCGAAATTTTTTTCTAAATCGACTATTCCATTTCTAGAACAAAATTTTATTATCTTCCTAAGAAACGCATTACATAATTTGCATGCTAAAATTTTTATGTGATTAAGAGTCACTTCGAGGACAAGTAACATTTTAAGTCTGGGGATTTTTGATACACCTAAAATATATAGTGCTTTTATGCACATTTTTATAACTATTTTTTATGATATCGCACTTTAATGGAAGGTATTTTGTGTTTTTCTTTGCAGTATGATGAACATAAGTGATTATGATGAAAGGAGCAAAATTGGATCAAATTTGGAGCAAAAAATGAAAAAAATGAAAAATCGGACTTTGGAGCAAATTTCAAGGGGCGTTCAAGAAAATTTTGTGGTGAATTCCTTAACTTCCCATGGGCGGCAAATTTGAATGAAGGGATGCATCTTTTGGTGGATACGTCGAATCCGGACATGATTCGAAGAGACACTAAGGCACCTTTTGGATTATTATTAAAATTATGTCATGAGAGTCTTTAGTGCTCAGTGTAGTGTGTGTGTGTGTGGTGTGTGAGTCAACTCTTCTAGTTTTCGCAGTCATCTTCTATTTTCAAAGAGTCTTCGTAGTTTTACTTTCACTTCTTTATTGTTTATAGCTTTAGTTAGTTTAGTTTTAGAAGAGTGTGAAACTTTCTTTCCACCAATTTTTTTTTCATCCATTTATCTAGTTTTTATCAAGTCTAAAGTCGTAGTTGAGTCAACGTAGTGGCGCCAACCTCTCGTAGTGTTGTCCTCGCGGAAATTCAAGTTTCAGCGGAACTTCCGGAGTCTTGCGAGAGGATTTTCAAATAAGTGTTTACTTTTGTTTTTATATTTAGTTTTTCTGTTGTGTTTTCTTTATGATTTCTATTTTCAAATCAATGTGTGCTCGTGTTTTCTCCATGAATTTTCGAGTAGTTTTATTTATCTTTTTCTTTCTTAAATGAAGAAGTAATTAAATTATGTATGATTGTCGTGGAATGTATAAGTGTTTAAAGTTGGAATAAGTTTCGTGAATATTTAATTCCATGAACTTAATTTATTTCTTAATTCGCTAGTTAAGATGTTAAAATTTGTTCATGAGATTATGTAAGATCCAAACAACAATCTGTAAAAATCACATGCAATTATATGGGTAAGAATCGTAGTCCATATAATCGTATGCAATATATTAGAAGATATGATTTTAATTGTGGAGTAAAATTAGGTAACGTTAGAGTGACAAGCTAAAGTTCCCTCATTTTGTTTGATATTTTAAATTTTGCTATGAGAAGTTAAGTTCTCAGTGCGAGGGAATCGAGTGAACTCTAGAGCGAGAGCCGGTATATTTCCCGCCTAACCATGTTCAAAATTTTAAAATTTCAATTTAACCAATGTTCTTTATCGAACCAAGGGTAAAGAATAAATTTGCTCTTATTTATCACAAAACATTTAAATACTTCCATAACAAGTACTTTCATAATTATTACCGCTTTATAAGAGAAAGAAAAAGATATTTTATTTCCTAAGATTTTATATTAAAGTTCGATAATTTTCATTTCCTGCTTAGCTTTATATCAAAAATATCAAAAATAATTTTCAAACTTTACAAATCAAAACATACTTTCTAAAGTAATTTAAAAAGTAAAAATATAATTTTCTTATTTCTTTAAAAATCTTTACATTTCCCCGTGGTCTTGAGCATTCTAGGCATAATCGTAAAGTCCTATATTACTTAATAAACGATACGTATACTTCGTGTAGTATCCCATATCATAAAATCATAATTTTCATATCTAAATCGTCAAGACATATATTTGGTTCTGTAGTCATGTTTTTGGCGCACATATATTTATCTAGGATCAACTATCTAGATAATAACAGGTTTAAGCTCAAACGAATTAGCAAGAACATCATGATTTTGGATAAGCTAGTGAATTTTATCTCGTTGTCAAGTTAGCATAATCTCTTAAAAGTTTTTGTATATTTTGATTGTTCGCCATTTTGCGAGGATTTTCGCATTTTTTTGTTGTTTTCGAATTTTTTTAATAAGACGCTCTAATTATGAATCGTAAGGGACTAAACTTACGAATTCAATCTTACACATATAAAATTAAACAAAACACACTAAAAAGTAAGCAAGCACACACACACAATTGCAAATTACAAAGTAAAGGTTTTCAAATACTACAATTTAAACAATTACAGTTTTATACCTTCCCAAGCAATGCGTGCCAAATACTTAATATCGGGTCGTGCACCGCCTCTAACATAAATATTCAAATGATAGTTTCAGCTTTAGTTTCACAATAAGATCAATTTAATAATTAGATAAATACTCATATACACAAAGTATACGTATCGTTCAAGTAATACAGGGCTCTAAGAAAGTCGTGGTTATCGATCCTACGATGAAGGTAGAACTTATTAAAATATCGTTAAGATTTAAAATCCAATACTCAATTCACAATGCAATTTCAAGTACTATTTAAGTTGCTAAGTGCAAAGATAACTACGCTAAATTAACTAAAATTACTTTCTAAATTTATAAACATGACTAACTAACACACACTAAGTTTTATATTAAAAGGTTATAATATGGAAAAGTATATTTCTCTGCAATGATTCTCGCGATTGAGTGATCGATATAGATTGATAATAAATTTGTATCAGTGCAAAATATGAGAGCAATTATATTCTTTACTCTCATCAAAGTACCCTCTCTTCGAGTATGAAAAGAACATCGGCAAATCCTAAGCTTACCACTAAATACAAGGTTAGGTCGGAGGATACTCGGCTCTCACATCAAAGCTCCCACTTCAATTCACCTCGAAAGCTATCCTTAGCTTTAGTTACCAAACTTTAGGACCAAATCGGGATTTCAACTACTCACTCTAAAATCTCCAATTCGACACCCATCAAACCACATTTACCTATTTATTTACACTCAATTCCCATGAACTATGCATCTCATTCACGTACTATCGAATGAATTCTCCACTATTATCAGTAGAACACTTAAGTCCTTTCTGATTAAATGTTTTACAACAAATTTTAACAATTCAATCGCCGTATCGAAAATTAAATAAAGTTTAAAGTGAAAAACCATCACAATTTCTTAACATTTTTATGGTACATAAAATCTACATCAATACTTCACCACATCACATTGCAAGAAGAAAGATAAAGAAATCTACTGAGAATTCATGAGGAAGATACAACAAAACATGGATTATATTTATATATAAGAAAATTCATACAAACCACAAAAGTAAATACAACTTATCTTAATTTCTTCCACAAAGCATTCCCTTGAAGTTCTTTCAAATCATTTTCTCTCTTCTCTATAATACTCAATTCTCTCTTTAGGATAGTAAGGAAGAAGCAAACTCTCACTTTCCTCTTTCTCATATACTCTTGTAGAGAAGAATCCTCACAAAAAAATACTTAAACACAATTACCACACACTCTCTACAGTACCCTAACCGCTCTCTTCACTTTCTTTCAACTCTCTCCCTCTCCTCTCTCTTTCGGCATCCAAATCTATGTGAAATACTTTAGAAACAAATTTCACAAGAGTTTCCTCAAGCAACCCTTCAAAAAGAGTCAAAAAACATCGATTTGACTTCCACCAACATCGGGCACCTAAGCAAGACTGATATGGAGTCGCAACGCCGAGGCGCTATTTAATTTTCGTACTCTCTAAATCAGCACCGATGACACCACTTCCGGCACGGCGGCGCCGGAAGGTCGTTTCTCCATTTTGCCTCTTTTCGCTTCAAATTTATTCCTTTTTTGCTTCCTTTTGCTCTAATCACCTAAAATCATCATACTCGCAAAGAAACACGAAGAATACATTCCTTTAAAGCGCAATATTACTAAAAATGAGCACAAATCAGTATAAAGAAAACCTAACATATTTTTGGTGGATCATTAATCATTTTCAAAATCGATGCGAAGTCGTACTCGGATCAAAAAGATGAAGTAATTTCGTATCGTAAAGAACAAGAAGTCGAGACTCGAAAGAGATTTTAAAGATGAATCAAATGAGAAAATTAATGAGGATTCAAATTATGTTCGTGAAAATTATTAAATCTTAGATACAACCGAAGTTAGTATGCTTTCGACTCCATCTATCGAAAACCCTCCCCGAACTCGAGATGAAAGTTTTACCTACTTATCTTAAGTATGTTTATCTAAGAAACTCATCTACATTACCAAATATTATATCCTTAGATTTAACTCGTAGAATAAGAAGAAAAATTATCGCAAGTATAAAAGAATAATAAAAAAGCATTTGGATGGTCATTAGCCGATATTAAATGAGTCAATCCTTCAATATGTATCCACCAAATTCGATGAAGAAAACCTTAAGCCCAAGGCCGATCCTCAAAGGAGATCGAATCCTATAAAGAAAGAAGTAGTTAAAAAGAGATTTCAAGTGGTCGGATGTCGGATTATTTATCCAATTTCGTATAGCTTCGGATTAGTCCTATTCATCGTGTTCCTGTGAAAGGCAGAGTAACTCGTGGTCGAAAATGGAAGGAATAAATTAATTCTAACAAAGCGAGTTACCGGATGGTGGAAAATGTAAGGAATGAAGATAAGGAAGTTAATGGATGGCGAATTTGTATCGATTATAGTAAAATTAATTGCCTTCCCTATAAAAACCCATTTTCTTTTACCTTTTCTCGGATCAAATTTTAGATGACTCAACAAGACACCACTATTTTTTATTTTTTGGATGGCTATTCCGGATACCACCAAATACCTATCGTTTCAAAGGATCAAGAGAAAAAACTTTTATCGGTTATTATGGAACTTTTTCTTTTAGAAGAATGTAATTTGATTATGCAACGCACCTACAACTTTTCAAAGCATGTATGACGTCAATTTTCTCAGTAACTTAATTTAAGAAGGAATTGAAAGTTATATGAATGATTTCTCACTCTTGTGGATATCTTTCATTTTACATTTAGATCATTTAAGTAAGATTCCTAAAACATCGTGAAGAAACAAAATTTGTTCTCAATCGGTAAAAATGCAACTTTATGGTTACACGAGGAATAAGTAGTTAGGGCATAAAATTTTTGAAAAGGGCATGAAAGTCGATCTAGTGAAAATTCAAGTTATTTTCGAATTGCCACCTCCTATGAATGTGAAAGGAATAAGAAGTTTTCTAGGACATGCTGATTTCTGCATTCATTATATTAAAAATTTTCAAAAATTTCCAAGCATTTATGTCAACTTTTAGAAAAGGATGCCAACGTTGTTTTTAATGATGAATGCTTATATGCCTTCAACTTATTAAAAGAGAAATTAATTACTACACATATTATTATTTCACCTGATTGGACGAAACATTTTAATTTAATGTGTTATGCTAGTGAGTATGCTATATGGGCTGTTTTAGGAAAAATATATGACAAAATGTTCAAAGTGATATACTATGCTAGTAAAACCTTAATGAGGCTCAAACTAATTACACTACCACTGAAAAGGAATTATTAGCTGTAGTGTTTTGCTGATAAATTCGCATTTTATCTTATTCGAACCAAACGTATCAGCGTATACGTATCATTCTCGCTATAAAGTATTAATGATGAAGAAGGATGCAAAACCACAATTAATTAGATATGCCTTTCTATCAGTAGAATTCGATTTTTAAGTCGTGATGTGGAATGGTACCGATAATTAAATAGTCAGTCATCCGTCAAGACTCAACAGAAAATAAAAAGATTAAATAATGAAATTAATGAGAACTTTCCCCGATGAACAATTATATGGATTAATGAATGTCATATTTCATGGTATATCGATATAGTTAACTACTCGTTAGTAATATTTTACCCTACGTACTAGTATAACCATAAAATTAAAAAGTTCATTTATGATTCAAAATTTTACTTTAGGTATGACCCTTATTTATATAAAAAATGTAAGGACATAATTATTCAAAGATGTGCACCATTAGAAGAAACTCAAGAAATTATTTAAAAGTGTCATCAATCAAATTTTGGGGACATTATAGGTGAATAAAAAACTCGCATTTAAGATTTTAATCTCGGATTTTAGTGGCCTACTTTATTTAAGGATGTTAAATGTGATCGATGTCGTAGAGTATGTAATATTTCTGTAAGAGATGAAATGCCCCTAAATTTTACTCAAGAATTCAAATCTTCGATGTTTGGGGATTGGGATCTCACGAGACCATTTTTACTATCTTATGGAAAGATTTATATTTTGATAATATGGATTATGTTTCTAAATGGATTGATGCAAATGCTTCACCTCAACTGTGATGCTAAAAGTGTAGCAAAATTTTTAAGAAGGAATATTTTCAAAAGATTCGAATGCCATGAATTATCATTATAGGATGAAGAATTCATAGTTTAAACATCATATCACACGACTTATCATCCTCAAAGCAAATGTTTAGCGTAAATATTTAATCAAGAAATTAAAAGAATATTAGAAAAGATGGTAAATACTAAAAGGGCTTATCAGTCTTATAGACTCGATAATGCTTTACGAGCCTATAGAACCGCTTCTAAAACACCTATAGGAATGACACCATATAGACCGATATACTGGAAAACATGTCACTGGACAGTTGAGCTGAACGTAAAGCTTTATCGGGCAATTAAAGAGTTTAATTATAATATCAAAGCATGTCTGGAGAGAAGCGATTACCGCAATTAAATGAGATCGATGAATCGAGAAATGAAGCTTGCGAGAATGCCAAAATTTATAAAGAGGAAATAAAGTTTATGCATGATAAAAAATTCTCGAAAGAGAATTTTGAGCCTAGGCACGAAGTATTGTTTTATAATTTGAGATTGAAATTATTTCGAGGAAAACTTAAATCCAAGTGGTCAGGACCATTTATTGTGGTAAGAGAAAATTCATATGGAGCTGTTGATATTGAATATCCAAAAACTGGGGGAGTGATTAAGGTAAATGGATATAGATTAAAATCTTACATAAGTGGAGAGGGTTATGCATTAAGGGATCCTAATTTTGGGTCAAACTTGATTAAAACATTAGTTATGTCGTAATGATGATGTTAAACCAAGGGCTTTGTAAAGGTAACCCGACATATCGATGTGATTCTGATTTCCGAATCGTTGTCGCGATGAGTTCCTTATAGTAATCGTGAGTGTTATATGATTTTTGTCAGCATAAAACATTTTTATATTAAAGGATTCGAAGAGTGAAAGAAAGAAATTCAAGAATTAAACATATCGGTTTAGCACTATAGCGCTAGATCCGACCATATAGCGCCACAAGCTCGAATAACTCTCTAAAAGCACCAAGTATTTCGTTTTCCGTCTTCTTCGTCTATATAAAACTATCGAGGATGGGATCCGAAATATCCCTATAACATTCCTAAGAATTTTAAAGAAATTTCGAGAGTGTGAATTTCATTACTAGTGAGAGATTACTGGGGAATAATGGTAATGAGAGATTAGAAGATAAGAAGTCGGTGCATAAAGATGCTCAGACCTACTTCAATGGATATCTCGCATTAAGTCTCGGAGCGACTTTTGGACAAACTTAAGAAGATCAAGGTGAGACTTCTCTTTGCATACAAAGTCCGAAAATTTATTTCACCAAGCATCGCATATGGATTGTTAGTTGAAACCGCAATTCAATAGCTCGACTTGTTTCCAAGATAGTCAAGCGACTAAGTTTAGCACCAACAAGCGGATCAATGATAAATTTTCTAAGGCATTTCCTCGTGCTCCTTTCTACCATTCCTTCGATCGAGATTCTCGGCGAGTGGAATGGAGAATTTCACCATTAATCATGAGTGGTCCTAAAGGATGTTTTTATATAAATATTTCTATTTTTGTGTTAGTGATTCCAAGTGGTGTGCCTATCATATTTGTATTAAGACTTAATGTTATTTTAATTGCCTATGTTGTATTAAAATCTTATGATATCTATGTGGTCGTGTCGTATGTACCGAACCTATAATTAATATAAGAAAACAAGTTATGTTTTGTTGTCAAAAATCGTCTTATGTATTTATGTTGGAACTTGTAAATTTAAAATTTTGGATCGATGATCCACCGAAAATTCGATAGCTTTTTACTATTCATTTCATACCCGTTTCGATGATATTACACTTTAAAGAAATACATTTTTCATTATTTCATGCAGTACAACGATTTTAGTCTTAGGCAAAAAGAAGCGAGAAGGAGCGAATTGGAGCAAAAAAGACAAAAGTGCATTTTATCGAACTACGATCAACATAGGCTCACACAAGACTGACTACGCCGCTTGACAGAGTGTTATGACGTTGGTAGGAATACAACGCCGAATCCGACGTCCTTACCATTACTGATCGCGCCCCTATCCCGATTTTGAACTGCGATTCAATGTATTTCCGTCGGATTTTGAAAGGCTCGCTTCGAGGAAACACTCGGAAATTCCGCCTTTGTTCGAATTTAAACACTTTTGGAACCAAATTTCAAAGGGGGGAAGAAAGGAAGAGAAGAGTTTAGAGTTCAGTGGAGAGTTTCCTTCCATTTCATGTGTAGGTTAGGTGTTTGTGTTTTCTCTTCTAAGGAGTGCGAGAGAATGGGAAAGAGAGATTTCTTCTTCCTTACTCATCTAAAGAGAGAATTGTGTGTCGTTGTGAAGAAAGAAGAGGAGTCAAAGGAATTCTCGAGATTCTCTTGCAAGAGTTTCGAGATAAGCTCGTCTTTACTTTACTCTATTTGTATGCATTATTTATATATATAAAATCTAGGTTTCGTCATCATTTCCTCACGAGTCTTAAGTAGCATTTCTTTTTCTTTCTCCTTTTCTATGTGATGTGTCGATGTTATGGAAATATAAATGATGTGCCGATTTATTATGGAGAATTTGTGATGACCTTTTCACTTTGAACTTCATTTAATTTTCGATATGGCCAATCGAATTGTTAAAACTTATCGGGAAACATATGTTTCCGAAAGGATTATGAGTTCCACAATAAAAGTGAAGGTCACATTCAATGTCCATGAACGAGAGATGTAGTTCTATAGGATTGAAAGCAACAAACAAGGAAATATACTTTGACTAGCGTAAAATTAGTAGATTTCGCAGTGACAAGTCAAATCCTCACCTGTCCTAATGTTTAGAAACCGAAGCGAGAGTTAGACTTTCGTGAAGGATGATGAGAGCTCCTGAGTGAGAGCCGTATCCTCCCAAACCCTAACCACTGATTTGGGACTAAACTTAGGATTAGCCAATGTTCTTTATACGCCGAAATATAGGTAAAGAATAGTGAATGCTCCTATTTCGCACAATACATTCAGATCACCGATCTATGTCACAATAATCATCACATTATGATCGGAAAGGAGTAACACTCTTTCGTAACCGTACTTTCGTTATAAATTTAGCCTTGTGTTCGTTTAACTTCATAGAGTTTAGAACATGTTTTGATAGTAAATAGTAATTAAATTTGTTTTGTTTTTACTTTAAGAATTAAACCACTCACAATCGTGTCAGTAATTTAATTAGTGATTTTTGTGTTATGCTCTAAAAATTAAAGCCTCCCCGCATGGATCGATAACTGCAGACTCCACTGGGAGTCTCGCATTACTGAGCGATACATATACTCGCATTAATCAGTGCGACTCATTATTATTTAAATCAATATAAAAATCTAAATCTGCGTTCATTAATTTTTGTAAATTAAAAATTCACATACGCTTTTTCACGTCGTTGCTCGAGGCAAGGTAAAAAAAAGTAATCGTTAAAATTTAATTTTTTTAGTATTCGAAATCTTATATTCAATTGCAAGTCATACTGGTATGTGTCCGTATATCAGTAAGGTGTTTATCGTGTTTCGCATGCGTAGTATCGTATCTATAGCTTAGCTGTCATACGATTCTAAATTGGGAGCGTATTATTAAAAAATTCGAAAACAACAAAAACACCCCGCAAATTCTCACAAAATGGCAAACAATTTAAACAATCAAAGCGAAAATATACCAAGACCTTTGAGAGATTATGCTAATCCAACAACAAGTATGAAATTCACTTAATTATCAAAATCCCGACGTCTGTCGCTAATTCATTCGAGCTTAAACTCCGCTTTTATCCGAATCGTATGAATAATCAATTCGGAGGAACACCTAATGAAAATCATAACTTACATCTCGCTAGTTTTCTAATCGCGTGCTACTTTTACGTACGATTGAGTGTCAAACGATGTTGTTAGCGTTCGTACTTTTTTCCTTTTTCATTAAGAGATAAGGCTAAGACGCTGTTAAATTCGTTGAAGACTCCTGATCTATTAACTCGGGAGAGCTTTCACAAAAGTTTCTACCGAAATATTTTCCTCCTTCCAAAACTCGCTAAGTTAAGGAACGATAACACATCTTTAGTCACTTCGATAAAATCCATATACGAAGCTTCGGAAAAATTTAAAGATCTTCCGAGGAAGTGTCCACATCATGCTTTACCGGACCAGGTTAATAATTCAAACCTTTTATAATGGATTAGTTGATCTTCGAGATCGATTATCGATGTTACCGCTATGGATCATTATTGTCAAAAATTTTTTATGAAACATATTCGTTAATCAAGAGATGGCTACTAATAATTTTCAATGGCCCTCCGAGAGGGTAAATCCTAAAAGAAAGTAGCTAGTATTCAAGATTCGATGCGATAACTATGATAGTCTCTCAAATTGCCGCACTTTCTACAAAAATAGATCAATATGGAATAAATTATTCTCCAACACCCCAATGCGAGAAGAGAATTCATCAAAACAGCATGATGCACTCTCAAATGTCTTATGAAACCTCGAATGCTATACATAATAAAGTCAACAATCCTTATTCAAATTATTATAATCCTAGCTGAAGGAATCATTCGAACTTCAACCGGAATAACATCAATGTTGTTGTTATCTCAGAATTGGGAAACAATCCGATGAATCCAAGCTAGAAATCCGAACCAAGGAAATACCAATTATGCACCTTCTTATCCTCCCCGGTTTTAATAAGAATCAACAATTTAAGGAAAAGAAGTTAGTTTCATCGAAGAAATGATTCGAATATGAGTAATCAAATTCAAGCTCAAAACATCGCAATGAAGAACATCGAGAATCAATCGGGACATATCTTTACCGCACTTAATAATGTAACTTCGGGAATTTTCCTAAAGAATGTTAACATTAACCCGAATGATAAAAACAAAGAGCAAATTAAGGCTATTCAATTAAGGAGCGGAAAAGAATTTAAACCAATAATTTAAAAAGAAGCCGAAGTTGAAAGAGAGGAAGCGAACATCGAGAAAGGTTCTAAAAAGATATATCTAAAGACGAGTAACCGGTGGAACCAATGAAGATAACTATCGAAAAACCACCTCCTTTTCCTCATAGATTAAAGAAATGTATCAGTGGATAACAGATTTCCAAAATTTTTGGAAATTCTTAAAAAATTTACGATTAATATTCTCTTTTTGAAGCATTAGAAATATATGTCCGATTATGCAAAGTTTATGAAGTGATATTCTTAAAAGAAGAAAGTTTAAAGACCACAAGATCGTTGCACTTACTGTGAGTGTAGTGCAATTATTCGTAAAAAGCTTCCTAAAAAACTTAAAGACCCAAGTAGTTTCACTATCCCGTGTGCTATAGTGAAAATTTTTTCTAAGAGCTTTATGTGATCTCGGAAGCAAGTGATTAATCTTATATCTTTATCAACTTTTAAAAGACTATGAATAAGATAAATTTCACCTACATTTGTGACTCTTTAACCGCCGATCTTTCTATCACTTATCCTAAAGGAGTCATGGAAGATGTAATAAGAAAGGTGGATAAATTTTTCTTTCCGTAGACTTTATCATATCAGATATGAAGGAAGATAAAGAAATTTCAATTATTTTGGGAAGACCATTCCTTGCTACTGGGAGGCTATGATCGATGTTCAAAAAGGAGAATTAACTATGAGAGTTAATGGCCAAGAGGTAACTTTCAAAATTCTGAAATCTATGAAATACCCTTCAACTGAAAAAGATGATGAGTGTTATCGAATTGAAGTCTGTGATTATTTGAGAGAAGATCATTTTAAAGAAGTGTTCGAAGAAAACTGAAGACGAGGATGAATATGAAATAGAAAATGAAGATGATTCGGATGATATGAAAAATAAAAAGTTAAAATTTGTTCAAGAAAATTTTGAAAGATTGATACTATGGAAAATGAAGATAAAAGTTTAATTTTATCTATCATTAAACCCCCGAACTCGAGCCGAATATTCTTCTTAATCATTTTAAGTACATGTTTTAGGAGAATCATCTACTTTACTCACTATCAGTATCTTCTGATTTAAATGAATATCAAGAACAAAAATTATCGCAAACTTTAAAAAGATATAAAAAGGCTTTCGTCGGGTCCACAATCGATATTAAAGGAATCAACATTCGATCTCGTATGCACATGATATCGTTAAATGAACAACACAAACAAAGAGCCGATCCACAAAGGAGACCGAACCCAATAATGAAAGAAGTAATTAAAAAAGAGATTTTAAAGTGGTTAGATGCTAAAATTATATATCCTATGTCAAATAAGATACTTGGATGAGCCCAATCTCATCGCGTTCCTAAGAAAGGAGGAGCGATCGTCGACGTAAATGATCGAAATGAAATTATACCGACAAGATAAGTCACCTGTCGAGCGAATATATATCGATTATAGAAAAGTAAACGCCGCCACCGGAAAAGATCACTTTCCTTCACCATTTTTCGACCAAATGCTGAGGCGTCACTACGGAAACTAGTAATATCGCATTCTTAGACGGATATACCCAAGTTATCACCAAATACCTATTGTTCCCGAGGATTAAGCAAAGACTTCATTTACTAACCTCTCATGGAACTTTTCGCTTTAGAAGAATGTCCTTTCGTATTATGTAACGCATCCGCAAAATTTCAAAGATGTATCACATCCATATTTAAGCAAATTAATCGATGATGTAATGATGCATATGACGATTTCGCATTCGGGAGATTTATTCTGATGCATACCTACGCAACTTAAAAAGCTTTATGAGATATGCAAAAAACAAATTTAGTTCTAAATCGGGAAAAGTGTTAATTTACTATTGCAGGAGGGATCGTGCTTCTAGCATAAAATATCCGAATACGGCATACAAAGCAGATCCCCGCAAAAACTCAAGTTTAAAAAAAAATTACCACCTCCAACAACTTTAAGAGGGGTAAGAAGTTTTTCGGACATATAAGATTCTACATGCGATATATTAAAGATTTTTCAAAAGTTTCTAAGCCTATATGCCAACATGCGGAAAAAGATGAAAAGTTTGATTTTAACGATGAATGTTTAATCGTATTCGATCTATCAAGGAAAAACTAATTGTCTGTCCCTATAATAGCTTCACTCGACCTGGAGAAACCATTCGAACTAATGTGCAATACTAGCGATTTCGCTATTAGTAGTTGTTTTAGTGGCAAAGACATGACAAAATGTTTAAAGTTATATACTATGCTAAGTAAGACTTTACCGACGCTCAAATTAATTACAAGACATCTACCGAAAGAGAGTTATTAGCCGATCAGTATATGTTTTTGAAAAATTTAGATCTTACTTAATCGGTAGATAAATGATAAAGGCATATCGATCATTCTCGCTATTAAATACTTAATGCAAAATGAAGGATGCAAAACCAAGACCGATTCGATGGATTCATTTAAGGCAAGAAATTGATTTTGAGATCGTTAATGAAAAGTGGTCGATAATTAAATACCGATCATTTATCCGTACTCGAAACACCTAATTTACGATTTTGAAAAGGAAATTACCGAAACTTTTCGATAAACAATTATATAATATTATCAAGGAAATTTCGTGCTACGCTCGATATCGTAAACTACATCGTTAAGTAATATTTTACCGCGTGATTTAAAAATGCAACAACGTAAAAAAATTAAGCATGATGCTAAATTTTATTTTTGGCGATCCTTATCCTGACAAGCAATGTAAATAGCTTTATTATTGGGAGATGCGTGCCTTACGAAGAAATCGAAAAAATTATTCGAGAATGTCATGATTCCGAACTTAAAGGAAATTTCTGAATCGATATAACTACACATAAGATTTCAGTAATCCGAATTTTATCGGCCTACACTTTTTAGAGATGTTTATAAATTTATCAAAACTTCGTGATCGATGCCGAGTATCAGCAATATATCTAAGAAATGAAATCGCCTCTTAATTTCACTTAAGTCGAAATTTTTACGCTTAGTGATTATTTTTTATGGACCATTTATATCTTCATTTGGAAATATATATACCGATCATTGCCGATTATGTATCAAAATGAGCGTAGGCAAATAATACCTCAGCGCGATGGTAAAGTGTTTTGAGGTTTTTAATGAAAAATATTTTCACAAGATATGAAATGCCTGTAGAAATCATCACTCATTGAGGATCCCATTTTAAGAATAATCTGATTCGGTAGACTGTGGAAAATATAACATTATGCATAGTAATCTCTACGCCTTATCATCCTCAAACTAATGGTTTAATACGTACGTATCTAATCTTTAAATTAAATGAATT
>JAKZJZ010000370.1:0-52109 GCA_022702705.1 Papilionanthe hookeriana x Papilionanthe teres | reverse complement strand
TCCGTTATCCTCATTTGAATAGTTAATTCCAATCCCGTTATGAGGGCTTCATATTCGCTTCGTTGTTTGTACACGGTTCCGTCAAGTGGTAGTAGTATCTTAACATCCCCGCTCCGGTGTTATAAAGATTAGCCCGATTCTGCCTTACCAGGCACCTATCACTTGCGATTCTTCGTCTTTGTGTGCTCGAAGATGCTCCGTCGAAATATAATTCCCAACGTCGATCATCAAGGTCTTCTAGGTTCATTATTTGTTCATCCGGCAAATCATCATTGAGAGGAGATTCGGCCGCAAAGGGTGTGCTTGCGAGGAAGTCTGCTAAGACTTGTCCCTTTACGGCACGCGGAGGCACGAAAGTTATATCGAATTGCAATAATATCATTGACCATCCGGCAAGTCCGCCGGAAAGTGTTGGACGAGTCATCGAGTATTGCAATGGATTAAACTTCGAGATTAGGTTGACCTTATGAGAAAGCATGTAGTGCCTGAGCTTTTGAGCGGCGAAGATCGGGGCCAAACAATGATTTTCAATTGCGGGATACCTTACTTCCGTCGGAAGTAAACGACGGCTTAAGTAGTAAAGAGCATTTTCTTTACCCTCATCATTGACACAGGCTAACGAGGCTCCGAGAGAGTCGTCTAAAGCCGCGGTGTAAAGTATCAGCGGTCTACTCGAGACCTGGGGCTGCTAAGACAGGAGGTGTCATTAAATATTGTTTAATGTCTTCGAAGGCCTTTCGGCATTTCTCTTCCCAAATAAATTTGGCATCCTTTTTAACTAGTGCCGAGAAAGGCTGACACCTACCTGACAGGTTTGAGATAAAGCGTCGAAGATATGCCAGCTTCCCTTGAAAAGATCGTAATTGTTTTAAGGTTTTGGGAGGCGGCATTTCTAAGATAGCTTTAATCTTCTCCGGATCGATTTCAATTCCACGATGTCGGACAACGAATCCTAAGAATTTCCGGAGGTGACGCCGAAGGCGCATTTTAAGGGATTCATCTTAAGGTTAAATTGTCTTAATCGTTCGAAAACAATTCTCAAATCATACAGTGGTTTTCCTTTACTTTGCTTTTGATGATGACATCGTCCACGTAGCATTCGACTTGATTGTGGATGAGATCATCAAAAATTCTTGTCATTGCTCTTTGGTAGGTTGCTCCTGCGTTCTTCGGTCCGAATGGCATCATCGTATAGCAAAATACTCCGATCGGCGTTCCGAATGCTCGTAAGCTTTTCATCTTCTCGGAGCCATTTTTATCCGGTTGTATCCCGAAGATCCATCCATGAACGAGAATATTTCATGTGTCGAAGCAATATCGATCATCGGTTCCGGAATCGGTAGAGGGAATTCATCTTTTGGACATGCCTTGTTTAAATCTCCGAAGTCCACACAAATTCGATCCGACCATTCTTCTTTCGATCGGCACCACATTGGCTAGCCAAGTCGGGTATTGTTCTTCACGGACAAATTTAGCGTCTATTAGCTTTTTAACTTCGGCTATGACTTGTTGTTCGATTTCTAAACGCATTCTTCCGGGACCTTGTCCGACCGGAATGCAGTAGGATCCACTCCTAGCTTATGGACTCGCAACCTCCGGAACTAATCTCGGCATTTCATCGTAGCTCCAAGCAAAACGAGTCTTTAAATTCCATTAATAACTTGATTATTTCTTCGGAGTCTTCTTTATTGAGTAAGGAGCTAACAAAGGTAGGTCTAGGCTCTTCGCTAGTACCTAAGTTAACTTCCGTTAACTCATCTATTGTGGATTTAATTTCTTCTTCGAATTCGGTGGAGCGTCTCCAATTTGTAAATCTTCGAGTTCGTCCGTAGTTTCCATGCGAGTTTTCATTGGACTTGCAAGTGACAACTAAGCAAAATTCGGTATCGTCAATCGACCCTATCGTGCCGAATCCGAGTCCATACTTTGAATTGGGAGGACGGCCGGAGTTATTCCATAACTTTTCAAAATGTTGTGATTGGCCTTTTGTCCATTGTCGAGGTAAGAAACCACGTTGAATTAAATTTTGAACACGGGGAGAGTACCACTCAAAAGGTAATTCCATTAATTCGATGAAGTGTCATCTTCGAATTGTACATTATTTTCGGTTTGGAGGAAGAAGCACCGCGGTAGAATTTGATCGGCTTTGCACCGTCACTACGTACCTCTTTGACCTCCATACCCTCGATCTTATTAGAATGGATCGGAGTTAGGGTCATAGTATGTACGTAGTGGTTAATCTTCTCGTACATTGATTTGTATTCTTCATTCTTTTCATCTTCGAGGAGATCTTGTATTGCGGCTTCTTTCGATTTATTGTTGTCGCTTCTTGCTTGATTTCTTTTTCCTCTTCGAACTATCTTCCCAATCAACATTGATGGCTGGTTTCCTCCGTCCAATTGTCCTAGTGTCTCTACCACGGCCTCGTCCCCGACCTCGACCTCGGATGCGAGTTGTGGAGAAACCTTCACCATCTCGCCGGAAGGGAGTGGTGAGTGATCGTTGGACTAGAACTTCGGAGTTCTTCGTTGTCTCGAACTTTCTTTGCTTCATTTGTTATGATATCTCCGGAGAAGATTGTTTTCTTTGGCGGTGTATAATAAGTCGCATCTTCATGGATTCCAATCTCATGTACGGAGAATGGTTGTAAGTCGCCTTTGATGCACTCGTTCCCCTCCATCGTAATACTTGATGCATCGATGCGGAGATGATGGTACCATCCTCGTTTTCATGTATCCATGGTCGGCCCGAGTAGAGCATTGAACGACGTTTCGAATCGATTATATGAAATTTTGCGGTTGTCTTTGCTAAATCACCGGTCTTCATCGGTAGCGTTATTGACCCGAGGGCTCTTTCTCCTTTCCGGTTGAATCCTCTTAATAACATTTTGTCGGCCTCGAGCTCACGAGCATCAATTTCCAAGTATGCTAGTGTTCGAAGACTCATTATATTGATTGATGCTCCTGGATCCACCAATACTCGGAGAGCGTAAACTTCCCGATTGTAACTAAAATGTACAACGGTCGGTTGTGACCTGCCGTCCCAAGTAGTAGGTCATTGTCCGTGAAGGTAACACCTCGTCTGTTCCATTAACGAGCAAACCTCATCTAAGGAATCTCCGGCCATTTGAGCTAAGCAAATTTCGGGATCAAGTAAGGCTTTGATCGAGCTTCTCTCATCTCCTTTGATAAGATGAGAGCGTCGTAAATGCTCGGTTGGCCGGTAGTTTCCTAAGATGGGCTAGCACGTTGTAGTCCACTTTATTCTCATGCGTCTCGGCTTCTTCTCGAATGGGTATTTCTTCTGCTGGGGTTGGTTCTTCTTGAACAACCACACGCTTTCCTTTGTCTTTTGGACCCATTCTCGGAGGTAGAACTCTTCCACTTCTTAGGTTGACTTCTGTAATTTCTTCTGAATCTAGTGTTGAGTTTGTCGGTGTCTCCTCCTGAATCGGAATGACTGGCTCTTCTAGATTATCTTCCAAATCTAAAGGCTCTAATTCTATCGTAACTGGAGCTCCTCGAAACTCACAGATAGATCCGTTGCTTGTTGAACTCTCGTAGCCTCCTTGATGGATGCCTTCTTCGTCATTTTGATCGTCGAGATCTTGTATGATTTGAGAATTGTTGTTGGTATCGAAATCGACGCCCGGATTGTCGCTAGTTACGTAATCGTTAGAAACGATCAAAACGTAGCCAACGCCATCACCCTTATCATTATATGATCCCACCGAAGTGAAGCGGATAATCATACAAAATCGGAGGTTCGAGGGATTTCTCCCCCGAATCGGAAACAACTATCCTAGGATAAGCAGCCCCTAGTCTAGCCTTAGGAGTCTCGGTCCCCTCTTCTTCGTCAATTTTCTTCTTCTCTTCGATTGTCTCCTGTCGAGGTGGTTCTTCTATCGCAAGTGATAGTACCGGCTTAACGGGTCTCGAACTACGAATTGAAGCTCGCACCGAAGCGGTTCGGATGTTATCTAAAATCTTCTTCGAAGACCTTGTCCGAGCGGTAGTCCATCCATCGTTGGTTGCATAGGGATCTATCGGAATGACGGGATCGGTTGAGATAACATTGACGGAACCTCCTTTACGGGGTTCCTTCATGTACTCCTTCGGGATTGTTATATTTCCTTTCCGAAGGTTGTCATTGAGCCAACTTTTGAAGGTAATGCGAGTCTTCTATCTTGTGCCCAAGCATCCGATGGTAGGGGCAAAAGTTGGGATCACCTTTCTTGTTGACTTCCTCCGGTCTTTTGGGCTGCGGCAGTGGAAATCCGGAGTTTTCATTAAGCTACGGAACATCTTTGGTACTGCTTCATTCTTGAACGGATATTCTCCGCTCGAAGCTCCCTCAATGTACGTTGCGGACGAGACGGTTGTTCATACTTGCGGAGACGACCGATAGCTTGGACCGGGGTTCTTGGTAATTTTGTTGTGGTTGCTCTGCGGCCGTTCAGTGGTATTTGCATCGGTTGTTTGCCTTTGTCAACTGCTGCAACGACCCCGGATTTCTTTTCGAAGGTCTTCACCGGCTTCGTTTGTCCGTCTTGTCGGCGAAACTTAATTGCTTCGCCTCTTCTTGCAAGCTTCCGGCCTTGCTTAACAACTTCTCAAAAGTCTTAATAGTGAATCCCTTGAGGAGAAGTGCTATCGGGCCGTGAATGCTTTTAAGCAAGATGCCGACTGCATGTTGTTCTTGCAGTTGTGGTTCACACTTCATGCTTAAATTTCTCCATCGAAGTATGTAATCCACTAGAGTTTCATTCGGCCTTTGTTTCTCTACCACTAAATCACCTATAGTGATGTGGTGCTCGAGCTCCGACAAATCGCTTAATGAAGAGGCTCTCTAGCTACGAGAATGTCTTCACGGAACCGTTGGGTAATCCGCATACCGGTCGAAGGCGATTCCGACGGACTGTCGACGAACTCGTCGGAAGAGTAATGCATCGCTCCCGCCGGCATTACAACAAGCGGCACGAAAGTGTGCAACATGCCTGTCGGGGTTCCCGGTTCCGTCGAAGGTCTTGAACGGAGGTGGTACGAAGCCTTTCGGGTATTGGACAGCGTCAAATTCTTCGGGTAAGGTCTACCCGTCCGAATGGATGTCCCGCTCTTCGATTGTGCTAAGGCTTCTCGCACTCGTTCGTTCCACCAAGTTCTTGATATCCTTTTCGGGGATCATACTTTGTGTTGTATCCTTTTTCAGCTGATCATCCCCATTGACGGATGTAATCTCCTTTCCTCCGTCTACAATGTGAATGACCTCTGGGGGTGTCTCTCTATGTGGTTGTACTTGACTCTGGAGAGTGGCCAGAGCTACGACCATCTCTTCCATCCTCTTCGCCATTTGAACGATCGTGTCGTCCTTTTCCTGAAGCTGTCTCTTCATCGGTTCCGGCTCCTCTCTTCTCGCGGCCTGCAGGAGCACCTTGAGAAGCCGATGAAGCTCGTGTCTCAACCATGTTGATTTCTGCATATTCGTTATCCATGAATTCCGATGAGTCGATCTCATCTCCGAACTTTTCTTCTCTTTCTTTTGCCAGCACGTCGGATGTCGGTTCTCGACTTTTCCATGGCATCTTCTAGCGGAGCTTTCGTGTATCTTTGTGGTTGTCATGCGATGGTTGCCGGGTCCTTTTTCACGAGTCCCCTTCATCGCGGTAGCACTTTCTTCGGATTCCGGCCTCCCGGCGAGACTTTCTTTCTCGGGCTGTCGTTTCGATCTCAATCGCCCCGTAGTCGGACGCCACACCATCCTTCTAGCGACGGAAGGTCTAGGACCGGATGGTCCGTTGGCCAAATGTCGGAAGGTGGTATCCTCCCTAATCTGTAATCCCGATACTACGACGGGCGGGCTAGCCTTCATTCTCTTGCTTGGCTTTTCTATCATGACGGCGGGTTCTACTCGGGGCCCAAGACGGGATTTGAGCGGCACCCGCCCTATCCTTCGTAGAATTTCCGACACGGGGCGGTTTTCCTTCTTTGCTAGCTTTTCTACCAAAGTTTGCGGTCGAGCAAACGGCGTAGTTCTAGTTCTTTTCTTGCGGCTATCGTTGTAGTATGCGGGCCGAGGTAATGTGGCGAGCAATCTTGCGAACATTCTCCTCATCCTCCGCGGCGGAGAGGGGATGGAACTCGCTTCCTCTCAAAAGTGGTATGTAGTCGGGCGGTGGTGTATATTACGGTAGCGATGTATATTCGGCAACTCGCGGAATTTCCTCCAGGAAGGCAATCTCGGCGGCTACGGCTTCCCGGCGATCCTTCTATTTCTATTTCTTCTTTGGGTCTTTGTCGGCGACGGAATCTTCGAACCTGGACCCGATTTCGAAGACAGAAGGTCTTACGGGAAGATCCGTACCCTCCACGGTAACGGGTTTACCATAGTTCGGATTTCTTTCCCCTTTGATTTGGCGAAGTCGGGGTAGGTGCGAAACAACTAGACCGGTGGGGGTAGTAAGAACGGTCCTCCTGCGGACGGCGATGCTCCTCCTGGTCGGGACCCTTTGCAGGGGAGGAAACTCTTGGGTCGACCTAAGGTTGAACTCAAGCAGTGGCTCCTCAGCTTCAGATACCTTGTTTGTCAGTGCAAAGAGGGAGACGTCGGTGACCTTGACGTTCGTGTTTTCAAATCCCTGTCCAAATCGGATGACCCCATTGTCGGGCAGCTCATCCTTATAGACGGCGAAGTCCGATCCGTTGGTGAAGGAGAAAATCGGTTTCGGGGCTTCCATTTCGCGGGGTAGATTCTGGTTGTCGGTCCGAGTTATGCTTCTTTTCTTCGGGACGAAAAGAAAGGAATTAAAAAAGTCCGAACTCATTCTTTGTTCATGTATTTATAAAAAAAAAAGAATCATTTGTTAAAAGAATCACTTATTATAGGGTTTGTTTATTTAGAACGGAACGTTCGAAAGGTGTAGAGAAGGTAAGGAATCCGATTCGAGTTGGAAAGGGAAAGAAAGTCTTAAGCAAGACTTCTCGACTCGAAGGATCATTCCTAAACTAACACCTATTGAGGGTCCACCCCACCTCGAAATGAGGTAAAAGGATCTCGGAACCTCTCTGTTTAGGGGTGTCTAAACAGGTGGCTCCTAAATCCGAGAGAATGTTGGCTATACTTGTTCAAGATAGAAATGAACATAGTATTCCAACGGAAAGAAGGGTAGTTTGATCCATTAGGGACATGGATACACTACCGATTTTTGAAAGCAGAATTATTTGATTATAATGGAGAGAGGAATCGTCCCCAGCGGAGTCGCCAGAAATCTGTCGGCATATTTTTTAGGTTGTGTGATGTTTTTTAAAAGGGGTCGCCTAACAGAAGTTGTCGGCGAATTTAAATTTTAAATTTGATTTAAATATATATATAATTTAGAAAGTAGTATTTGACTTTGAAAATAATTTTAAATTTGAAAGTTTTAAGATATGAGATTAAACCGATCTCACATCCTAAATAGTTTATATAAACGAGCACCGCACCACAAACCGTGTATCTATCCCTGAGGATAGACACACTGCTCGAGGGTGGGGCTCGATCAAATAAACTAGAAGTTTTGTGACATCCTTTTGGTCCGCGAACCAATTTTATAAGCCGACAAATTCCCCTGCTTAATATGAAAGTATTAAACGGGGTTTAAATTACCCAGGTTCTTTAAAATTCCCTATAAGGGCAAGCCCCTATAGTTAATTACATCTTAAGTGACGGGAATCACCTAAGAAAACTCTCGATAATAACCAAAAATTCTGCTCTCAAGAATTTCAAACTTTAAGGTTTTCAAAGATTGAATTTTGGAATTTCAATAGGGAATGGATCAAATTTAGAACACTTTGTTTTGTGAATCTAAAGGAAGAAAGGTAGGAGAAATTACTGATTCGAAGTGAACTTCGGTAATTTCCCGACTATCCTATTGTTTGGCTTGAATTTAGGAAAGTCCTAATGTTTATTTAGTATTTCAATCTTGCTAATTTTAATTAATTAGGGCTTATTTTTGTATGATAAAATCAAACAAATAGCCTAGAAGATGTGAGGGTTTATGTCGTATCGGACGACTACCTCGGAATCCTAAGACCGGTTAGGGCTTAATTTGCAATGCAAATGCCTAACGAAGAGTTGAGGATTTATGTTGCACTAGGCAAGCTACCTCGAAATACTATGGCTTTGTTGTTTTAATTCTAAGAAGATTTTGCTTGAAGTAGGTTTAAGTTTTGTCGACGACGATGGCTGTGTCTGCCCACCATGCTCCAAGCTCCTGGTTGTTGCAGAGGTTTAGTTTTAGAAATCATAAATCAGGGGATGAGAGAAGTGTTTTGGTTTAGAGAAGTCTTAATTTCCGAGTGTTTTGTATTTTGATTAAAACAAATCTTATAGTTGATTATAACGACACCGGTTAAGATCCCATGGTTCCATCCTTCCGGCATCATTATTTTTATCGGATTCACTTAGTCCAGATGAATTTGCTAAACTCAGCTGAATGAGTTCCACACTTTCATTTAGACCGTGGGAAATCCCGTTAGCAACACGTAGGTTACATCATCCGAGGTATTCCCGATCATCCAACGGGACGTTTTAATTTAGTTGCAATTGTAGTTTTGTGTTACGTTTGTGATTAAATTTTGAGTTGTTTTATATTTTGAAATGTTGTGGCGGTGAATTTTATCTTGCAATGACTTTTAACTTAGTTTTGGTTTCGAGTTTTAGGGACTATCCTAAAGGTGTGGGTTTTCATGCAACAGTTGTTTTATCATGCAAGAAAAGTAAAATGCATTTGCAATAAAGTAAATTGCAAGAAAGTAAATTGCAAGAAAGTAAATTGCAATAAAATAAAAGCGTACCTGGAGGGTCTTCCCGTCATCCCAAGCTGCACTTAAAACACAATTAGAATATTTAAGCAAGTTCCTAGGTAAAGCTGGGGGAAAGGTTATGGTTTTCTACCAAATTCCTAATCCTATAGCTAGTCAACTCCTATGACGTCTAGGTTCTTTGTGTTTTTGTTTGAAGACGATTTTCTTCATCAAAGAACAATTAAGTCCAATTGTTCTTATAAATATCCTATCATATTGAGGAAGTGCTTAAGAAGAATCTTAAACATCTTTTCAATATTTCCAGGATTGTTTTAAGTCCAAATGAATTTAATTATATAAATGAATCGATCGTCCGAGGTTTTCAAGTCTTGTTAACTTGCTCGAGTGAACTAGGACATTTGAATATCCTATGAGTGAGGTAACACTTCATTTGATGTTCCATTTAGGAGTTATAATAATCAAAGCTTTCAAGGGTAAATTAGTATTCAAATGATTTGATTTAAGTTAAAGGGTTTAAATTTGGAATAGTGTTCAAGTTGCTTTACATTTATTTTGAATTCTTTATGTCTTAGGTGATGTTATATTTAATTCAACTTAATTTAATTGAGTTTTAATTTAGTTTAATATAGTTCAATTTAATTTGATTTGGTGTTTAATTAATTTGATTTGATTTAATTTTAATTTAATTTAATTTAATTTAATTTAATTATTTAATTTAATTTAATTTATTTAATTTAATTTAATTTAATTTAATTTGATTTAATTTTTTTAATTTAATTTAATTTAATTTAATTATTTAATTTAATTTAATTTAATTTAATTTTAATTTAGTTTAATTTAATTTAATTTGTTTTAATTTATTTTAATTTAATTTTAATTTAATTTAATTTTAATTTAATTTAATTTAATTTAATTTAATTTAATTTAATTTAATTTAATTTTAATTTATCTTTAATTTACTTTATTTTTAATTTTAATTGAAATTTCAAAAGAGTTTACTAATTTAATTAAGTTTTTTAATATTTTAAATTTGAGTTATCATTTTAATTAAAAATTGAGTATTAATGATATAATTAGTTTAGGGATTTTTAAATTAAAGAATAAATCTCTTCCTAATAAATATCCCTTATTTTAATAATTCCAATTTTATTATTCTTCCAAATTTAATCTATTATTTAATTAAAGTTTAATCATTTTAAAATTATTTAATGGGTTTCTACCCTTCAATTATTTAAATTTCAATCATCCAAACCAGATTAAGATCAAATATTTTACTTGTTGATTTTTTATTAAACCTAAAGTTTTAATTAAGGATTAGAGATTTTAATTACCATTTTACCCTTTAAGCTTAATAATTTCATAACTCACTAAATTGAACCCAAATGAACTTGAAATTTTTATGTGACTTCACTCATATGTCAATAAAGACATGAGAGGAGAAAATGTGATTTTTCTGTATTTAATTTATTTATATAATTATTTTTGGTGGAAAATAGAAATTTTCAAGGAAAATTTAATAACATGACCAAGGGAAAGTTTCTGTCCTTAAGAAAATTAGGGGACATTCCTAATGACCAGAGAAGCACTTGGACCAATTTTGGTGATTTTTTGAATTATATTATTTTTATTATAATTATTTTGAGTTTTGGAGTGTTAATTAATTTAAAAATAAAATAAATGTTGAAAAATGGGTTTTATATTTTTCAAAATCTCTCTGATATCAAGGAAACTAAAGAAGCAAATTTTGCAATTTTCTGATTTTTCTATGATTTATTATAATTATTTTAGTGAAAATGCTAGAAAATACATTTTTTTTAATTTTAAAATTACCCTAGGGCTTTAAAATTCAATATCTCACTAAATAGACCTAAGAAAAATGTGGGATTTGTTCCTAAATGATTAAAATTCAAAATGTGACATTTTGGTGAATTTTATTATTTTTGTGATTTTTATTATTTTTTAATTATTAAAAATATTAAAATATTATTAAAAATCAACTTTTTTAGAAAATTGAAATTTTAATTTTCTTAGATTTCCCTGATATCAGAGAGGCTCCAAAACCAATTTGGTGAATTTTTGAAAGGTATTTTAAAAGTTATGAATTTTTAAAGTTTAAAATGGCTAAGTGACTTAATCAACCCAATTAGTGGGGCTAACCAAGTCAATTGACCTCAAATTTTTATGGTGGATTCCTCTGATCCTAAAGGTCAGTGGAGAATTGATTTCAAGTCAATTTGATGCCTGGTTAACTCTAATTAATTAAAGACCTATTTTGGGTGTTTAAGCCAATTAGGGTTGTTTTGAATGAACTAAGCCAAAGTCTATTTTTCCTAGGGTTCTCTGGTCATAAGGAACATCACCAAATTTTCCTAGAATTTATTTCACAACATGCTATTTACTGGAATTAAAATACTCAAAACAGTGATCTGAACTTGAAAAATCAAGAACTCCTCATAGGGATGGCCTCTGACTTTGGAAAATTCAGGGAATGTTCCCAAATTCAGAGGCTTCAAAAGCCCTATGGTCTCATGCCATGGTGAATTGTATGCATGCATGGAGAATTAAAATAATGCAGAGAGTAAATAAATCATAAAAAATAAAATATTTGATGAAATTAAGTGATTTCTTTTCCACATTATTCTCCTCTCTTCACTGAGCAAGAGGGTATTTTTATTTTATTTTTCTGATTTTTCTACACAGAGATATGAATTTTTGAACTTTAGGGAATTAAATAAATCAAAAAATCCCTAATTTTCTACTTATCCGAGTCGGCGCCAACGCATCCTAGGCGACTCCGAAAGGCCACGCGGCGCGCTCCCATTCGACGCCGCCACTTGAGTCGGCAGCCGGGCCCCGCGGTTCTCGTACCGATCTCCCGGTCCGACGCCATCCGAGCCGTCCGTCCGCGCGTGTATTGAATGGACGGCATCCGTTCATCGTCCCCAAGCGTTCTCGCCGAGAGCCGTCCACACTAAATCCCTAAGATCTCACTCGATTCTCAATGGATTTTTATGTTCTTATACTCTATGGATTCGTCTTGAAGAGACAAACACATCTATACGGTTAACATGCATTGAAACTAAATCATTTAAAATGGAGAATCTCCAGAAGCTCGGGATGAAGAGTTAGCTCATACCTTGGCTCAGAGAAGTGTGGCTTCAATCTGAGAGTTGTTACACCTTCGATTGGGTCCTAGCAAGCTCCGGATGAAGTCTCCGGTCGCGGTGAATTGTCCGGATATGATTTCGACCAAGCCCGATCACAAAGCTTGGAGGCTGGAGCAACCGGGTGGTGCGGAGATGGGGCTTTTGATGGTGGACACCTTCTCTTGGTCCGGTGAAGGTGTAGAGCCAATCAATTTGGGAATTGGCTCACCGTGGAGAAGTGTCCTGGTTTTGGGTGGAATTTCAACTCTGAAATTGAGCTTTCAGAGGAGAAATGGCAGGGGAATTCCACTGGGGATCAAGTGCTCTAAGGGTGGAAGAGGGTCTGGAACAATTTTGGCAGAGTTTTGGCAAGGTTTTTGCTTCTCTTTCTTCTCATGGCCGAGAGGGGTGGAGTTTAAATAGAGCTGGCTGGGGGGCCTCCCAGGGGGAGTTAGGGCTTGGGATCAGCTGCTCTGGTGAGGAGAAGATCAGCCATGGTAGCCACTAGGCATGGGGCAGCTCAGCAAGTGAGAATTTCAATGTTGGCTCACATGTGAGCTCTCGGCCATGGTGTTTTCCGGCGGCCTGGTGGCCGGCCGGCCGAGCAATGGTCACCATCTTGGTCGGGTGGGTCAGGGCTGGGGTTTAGTGTAGGCAATTGGCAAATGCCATGTGTAAAGTGGTTGAATCAAAGTAGAAAGGGGAAGGGGCCATTTTAGCTTATTTTGGTCAACCCATGCAAATGGGTTGGGTGCACCTCCCCAAGACCTGGTTTTGGGCTTAGGAGGTCAGGTGGGTCAACCTCCCATGTGTGGTGGAGTCTCCATCAAGGATTAGGTGGCAAAGCATGGTTTAGAGTGTGACATGCTTAAGGTAAAAAAAGCTTAAGGGAGGCTTAAGAAAGATCCCCCTCTTCTTGCCATAAATGGACTAATGACAAGTCAAAGCCCTCATGGCTTCATGTGGCTTGAGAATGGCTTGTTCATGGCTCCATTTGGCTTGGGAAAAGGTTGGCTTATTTCATGAAAAAGGGTTTTAGAAATATTTGGCATTTAGGGGGTAATTTGACATGTGGCTTGATTTGGAATGGTTTAATTGATGATTTTGCAACTTAGGGGTGATTTTGATCAAATGGATGATGAGGGGAAGTGTCATGTGGGCTTTAGGATGATTTGGGCTTTTGAATTTTGAAGGAAATGGGCTTTTAGGAGGGTTTAAGGAATGGGCCCTTAAGTTTAAAAATGAATTTATGAATGGGAATTTTGTAAAGAGGTTGGGCCAAATAATTGTTGGGTTTAGCTCATGGATGTGTCATGAGTGATTTGAAACAAATTGGGGATAATTTGGATTTGAATTGGGTTGAATTTGGGTTAGGTTTGGGCTTAGGTCAAAAATGGGCCTTTTAACCTTGGGTTGAGTTTGAGTGGGGTTTGGGTTCAAATTTTGGGCAAATCATGTTAGGGTTTTATTTGTGGGAATGTTAAGGAAGATTTAGAAAAGATTTGAGGTTAATTGGAGTTGAATTGGGTGAGTTTGGGTTAAGTTTGGGTCATGGGTCCAAATTGGGCTTTAAGGCCAAAAGTGGAATTGGATCCAAATGTTAACCAAATTGGACTTGGATTTGGTCTAGATTGGTATTGGGGATGTTGAATTGAAGTTTAGAATTGAATTGGACCAAAATTGGGGTCAATTGGGTAGGTTTGGTTTGACATTGGGTTCACTTTGGGTTAAAATGGGTCGATTTGGGGGTTTTGACAAAAGTAGGGTAAATTGACAAAATTGGCCCATGGTGTAGTTGGACAAAATGAAATTGGGAATATTTGGGATTTTCTGGAATTTTCTGGGAATTTTCTGAATTTTTGGATTTTTAGGCCAAGAAGGGTATTTTGGGTATTTGGAGGGTATTGAGAGGTATTTTTGAAATTTTTGGTATTTTTGGGTATGGATGATCAATTTGAGTGATGTGGAGATGTTTGGGATTGATTTTGGAAAATTTAGGATAATTTGGAAATTTTGCAAAAATTTGGGTAATTTCAAGGGTTTTGGGTAGGTTTAGTAGGTGTAGGGTCCCGGGGGTCAAAAATTGAAAATTTGAGAAATTAAAAATTGGGTGAATCTAGGTGGAAAGAAATCATTTTGGTTGAGCCATGAAGCCATTTCAAGCCCATATGAGCCATGAAAGGACTCATTTGAGGCATTCACTATGTTGTTCCTAACCCTCTTAGCGAGGGCTTAGGGGTTAAGGACCATCCATGTGGATCACCTATATGAGTCAGGAGGTCAAGTTGGGTATGGGTGTGGTTTTAGGAAGTGTGTGGAAATGTAGTGTGTAAGTGTAGTGTGTATGTAAGTGTATGTGTAAGTCAGCCCCTTCACCAGACCAAGCCACCTGCAGGCGGTCCTAAGGCCGAAAGAATCCTATAGGAACTCATCCTTTAAATTTCCACATTTGATTTCAACCCTCTAGGTGATTAGGGGTCTATAGTCAAGTTTGTGGAGTTTGCAGGGAGTTTAGAAGTGGTTTGAATTTCTAAAATGTGGGTCCCAATTCTAGTCCTCTAAGATAGTCAAAGGAAAAGCCTAAGGCTAGATCCTAAGCACTAAAAAGAAGAAGGGAAGACCTCATCAAAAATGAGGTCAACAATATCGTTCAGTTCCCAACAAATACAACCCCAACATCAATTTGAAGAGCGTCAGAACGACTTCTCAAAGACAACTTGTACAATCCTTACAAATCAATGTCAAAGAAACGACGATCGTTGCGACAGAGCTACAAAGTTACAACATTTCCAGCTATGGTGTCTGTAGAAATAACACCTCTTTGTAGGTACTTAAAAAAAATAATAATTTTGATAGTACCTTGAAGAGTGGGTTATTTTCTTTAAACGTGGCTTTAGTCAGTGGACAATGCCTCAAGAAGTACTGTGCATCGTTATGTTTCAAAGACACCCTCATTCTACGAAGCACGGATGCCGCACTTGCTCATGAATCGGGTCCAAATCCTAAAATAAAAAAAAACATATACAACAAAAGAAAAGTCATAAAACATAAAAGAATACAATAAAATTTCACAACAAATAAACAACAATAAATTTCCCATTAAATGAAATAACAAATAAATGAATAACAAAAATATAATGAATTCACCAAAAATAAACAAAATAAAAAATGTCTATACAAATAAAAATAAAATTCAAATCAAAGTGAAACAAAATTCAAATCAAAACAAAAATTTAAATCAAAAGAAAATCAAAAAATAAAATCAACAAAAAGTCGAAAAAAAACAAATAAAAAATTTGAATTCCTCTCCTGACTCGGTAGCAAGTTGAGCTTCATCAGCCTAGGGGTGTCCTCAAACCCTTCCTTCTTGACGAGTTTTATCTTTTCAAAATACTAATCTAAACAAAATTTGAAGATCAAAACAAAATGAACATAAAAAAAAGGGAAAGATAAGAGAAAATAAAAAAGAAAATGGAAAAGAAAATGAACGAAAAATCTTTTAAAAATCTGAATGTCAAAACGAATTCCAAATTAACATGAGCTCTAATTAAACGAGAAAATGAAATTGAATCACTAAAACAAAATGAATCTAAATCTCAAATTGAATTCCGATCCGAATCCTCCGATTCGAACCTTTCGATTATTCTCTCAATCAAAATCTGTTTGAAACTCTTTTGAAATTTGAATATTTTCCTCGACTTATTGTTAAGTCAAGTCTTTTCAGCTTGGTACACTTACCAGCTCATTTCAATTCTCTTTCTTCTGTGTCTTAGAAGATCGACTAGTTATATTGACACGGAGCCACGAACTTTGTTCGATTTGGTTCTGATGGCATGAGACTGGGTCCCTCTTCATACGAGATAAATCTTCAAGATCGGAGCCTAACTTCCAGTTCTCTTTAAAGCTAGAGCCTAACTTCTAGTCCTCTTTCAAACTTTCGAGACTGGTACTTAAATTCCAGTTCTCTTCCTTCGAGGTCGGTACCTTAATTCCGACTCTCATCCGAGATTGATACCTAAATTTCGATTCTCATCTGAATTGATACCTAAATTTCAATTCAAAATTTCCGAGATCGATACCTAAATTTCGATTCTCATTCCGAGATCGATACCTAAATTTCGATTCTCATCCGAATTGATACCTAAATTTCAATTCAAAATTTCCGAGACTGGTACCTAAATTCCAGTTCTCATTCCGAGATCGATACCTAAATTTCGATTCTCATCCGAATTGATACCTAAATTTCAATTCAAAATTCCCAAGATCGGTACCTAAATTCCAGCTTCTCATTCCGAGATCGATACCTAAATTTCGATTCTCATCCGAATTGATACCTAAATTTCAATTCAAAATTCCCGAGACCGGTACCTAAATTCCAGTTCTCATTCCGAGATCGATACCTAAATTTCGATTCTCATCCGAATTGATACCTAAATTTCAATTCAAAATTTCCGAGACCGGTACCTAAATTCCAGTTCTCATTCCGAGATCGATACCTAAATTTCGATTCTCATCCGAATTGATACCTAAATTTCAATTCAAAATTTTCGAGACTGGTACCTAAATTCCAGTTCTCATTCCAAGATCGATACCTAAATTTTGATTCTCATCCGGATTGATACCTAAATTTCAATTCAAAATTTCCGAGACTGGTACCTAAATTCCAGTTCTCATTCCGAGATCGATACCTAAATTTCGATTCTCATCCGAATTGATACCTAAATTTCAATTCAAAATTTCCGAGACTGGTACCTAAATTCCAGTTCTCATTCCGAGATCGATACTTAAATTTCGATTCTCATCCGAATTGATACCTAAATTTCAATTCAAAATTTCCGAGAATGGTACCTAAATTCCAGTTCTCATTCCGAGATCGATACCTAAATTTCGATTCTCATCCGAATTGATACCTAAATTTCAATTCTCAACTTTCGAGACTGGTACCTAAATTCAAGTTCTCTTTCAGGGACAGTACCTAAATTCTGCCTCCCATCTTTCGAGATCGATACTTAAATTTTGATTCTCTCCCAGGATTGATACTTAAATTTCAATTCCAGCTCCATTTAAACTTTCAAGATCAGTACCTAAATTCTGATTCTCATCCTTTTCAATTGACACTTAAACTCCGATTCTCATTCCGAGGCTGGTACCTAAATTCCAGTTTTCTTTGTAATCCTGAGATTGGAATCTAGGTTTCAATTCTCATTTCAAATCCAAATTTCCTCAAATTGATTTTAAATCAAACTTCAATCTAAATTAAAACTCAAAATCTAAAATTACACATCAAAACTTGAACATGAAATGAAACTGAAATCTAAATCGAATTCCCCAGATCTTGTGATTTGGAGTTCACCTCCTTTTCCATTCCCCAGCGAGAGTTCAGGAATCTCCAGTCTTGGGAATATACCTGATACTCCCTAGCGGAAATTCTTCTACTTCGTCCTAAGTTTGTCACTTGGACATCTGTGTTGGTTTTGTTGATCTCTTCGGTCAAAGCCAATACGCGCGGTGTGCTTAGTCAGCACACCACACCTATTGGGGGTCCATTTGTTGACCTCATTTTTGATGAGGTATTGTCTTTTCTCTCTTCTTAGTCCTTAGGATCTAGCTTTAGGCTTTTCCTTTGACTAATCCTAGAGGATTAGAAATGGGACCCACAACTTAGAAATTCCGAACACTTCTTGATTCCCTTCAAACCCCACATGTTTGAGTGTAAACCCCCAGGCCACTTGGAGGGTTAAGACCAATATGTGGAGGTTTAAAGGATGAGTTTCCTATAGGACTCTTTGGCCTTAGGAGTACCCTGGATGGTCTGGTCTGGTGAGGTCTAGCTTGTACACACCACACTCTCACACACATTCTAAACCCTAAACCCACCAAAATACCCCAATACCCTCCAAATAACCTCCAAATACCCAAAATACCCTTTTTAACCCAAAATTTCAAAAATTCTAAAAATTCCCAGAAAATCTCAGAAAATCCCAAATATTCCCAATTTCATTTTGTTCAACTACACCACAGCCCAATTTTGTCAATTTAAGCCGATTTCATCAAAAACCCCAATTTTGACCTAAGCCCGACCTAGGCTCCGATTTGACCCAAATTGACCCGACGCTAACCATTTTCTTCTCAATTTAAATTTTAAATGCTTCGACACACTCCCCTAAACTGAATGCAACATTCGATCGCTACCAGTTCAACCTTGAATTTCAACCAAATCTGATTTAATCGCGAAATCCCCATTCCATCCGTTTTTGACGTGACCATCGACGAGGTTGTCCGAATGACCTCGGATAATGAAACGGACCGCGCCGTTGCGTCCGGAATGTCGATTTTAGCTGGGAAGGATACCCATTTTGCTAGTGCTCCGCGCTCGAGCAAATTGCACGAAAATTGATGCGTATAATTAAAAAAAAAAGAAAAGAAAAGAATTTCTGCCCTATTTAAACCCACGCAAACCTAACCCTAACCCCGAATTCATTTCATTCGGCGCCTCCACTCCACTCACGCATAGAACGCCGAAAATCTCCTCGCACGCGATTCTTCTCTCTGGCAAGCTCTAGCCGCCGCTCTCTCGACCCTGCATTCTGTTTCTCAGCCTTCTTCTTCATCCTGTTGAGTCGAGCTTCTGAGGGATTCGTGTTTTGGGAGTTTGGGTGAAGGGCGGTAGTTGCACGCTATTTGGACAAATAGATAACCAAAACCCTGATTTGAAGAGTTGTTCGAACTTGCAAAATGGCTTGGAGGTTCATATGCAGGGAGTTTAAAGAAAGATCATTACCGGTGGAATGCTGCGTAGTTGCAGCCGGATTCACTGAGAAATGGGTAAACTCTAAGCTTTTCTGGTTGATCTCTTTCTTGAATCGCAAGCAACGGTCGGCATTTATTTCATCCATGGTGTGTATGAATTATTTCTGGAATTTATGAAGATTTCCAGCTCTTCTTCACAGCTTTTATTCAAGTATGTAAATTAATTTTCCTTTACCGTTTTGTGTGTTTTATAACCAAGTCAGAAACATACTCTCTTTTACCTGAATTTCCTTGGGATGACACTATATAATGACCTTCTTTCACATAAAAAAATAGAGCACGATCTTTCCTTCTCAGATATTTGTTTAATTAGAGGGGTTGATTAGGAGCACAGCTTCCTTGCAGATTTAATTGGCAGCCACAAATTCAAATAATTAAACTCCTTGTAATTCAGATAGGTCTACTTGCATAAAAGCGCCTAAAACCTTTGATTGGAATCTCTTGCATCGATACCCTCTGGCTACAAACAATAAAGAAAATGAGGTATACCATTGTTTGATTGAAACATTTGGAATTGATTTCATCGAGACTCCTTACCTGGGCGACAAAGCATCAACTTAACAGATTTCGGTGTTGGGATCGGGCTCTTTCTTTGTCCGGAATAGTATGTATATATATATATATATATATATCAAATTCCTTAATACATACATGCCATAAGAAATATCAGACTGATATTTACTTTTTAATATTTGCTTATTTTAATATTGCATGATTTAATTTTTGATTTATGATAGTTGTACCTTGTTGTCGTGCTCATGTAAACTTGGAATTGTTACCTTCAAAGATAAGAAATACAGGTAATACTTAATATTATATCAATATCTTATGAATTGCTTGGACTGAAGCCACTTTATTGAATTTTATGATTGAGTGTAAGCTAACTTGATTTAAGTGAGTTTGTCAAGTAAAGTGTCATTGCTCACTGATTTTGATTTGAAATTGATAAAATTTTGATTTTGTATTTTACTTATATTTGAACCTTTCTGCCCTTCTTATACAAAACTTTGATTTACAAATTTTTACATGTATACATGACTTGCTCTGCTGTCACCCATTTCTTTGTGTTCCTTGCGAGGTACATTGGCACATGGATGGGACATCAACAGTTCCTAGCAAGCGACGATGATGTCTACAACTTTCACAACGGTATAACTCTCCGTAATTATGCTTTTATTAACTTAAATATTATGTTGGTAGAAGTTCTATGTTGGTAATCATGACAACTATTTTGTGAAGCGTTGATTGATAAATGACATTCTTATCTTCTCTTACGTTTATTTTAATGTCACTTGTGAAAATTTGGGAAACCTCATTATGCATTCGATGTTTAAGCAGCGGGGTGCTTTCAAAATATGTGTCACTTGAAAATGTCTATTGCATCCCTTTATGAAATCTGGAAAGATCTCAAAAGCTTGGTTTTATTTGGAGATATGAAGTGTGTGGTGACTTTATGATAAAATAAATCTGAAATGATTATAATTTTGGAGCTTTGTACAGTTATATTTCCAAGAAATCTTGGAATCGTAATAGTTTTGATTTAAGAAAGGTTTGGAACTCGAAAACTTACTGTTTTGAAAATTATAAAATCTTCATATCTTTTGAGTTGTGAAAGTTAGAGGTGTTCAAAACTTTATTTTGGGAAGTGTGAAGTTAATGTGAATTTGATTTATAGAAAAAGTTTGGAGACACATAAACTATTGTTTTGGAAAAATCTATAATTGTTTTATGAAAAGATTTAGGTGATATGAATTTAAAAAGGGTAAAGTTTAAGAATGAGATATACAAACACATATGAGTTGGGTAGAATAGGGGCTTGAAGCAATCTTATGCAATTCAAATTCTTTTGTACCTTTATAATTACAATTGTATGTTTCATGTATTCAAATTGAATGGATTGATTCTCATACGAATTTCTCTGTGTGCCTTTTGCGAGGTACATCCAATCGTGGTCAAGACGTTGAAGGATTGTGAAACTACTCCAGGCGGACAAAACGGACAACATCATACTTCATTTGGGTGAGATCCTTCCAATTTTTATTTCATGAGTAAGGCGACATAAAATTTCAAGTTCATTTGAGCTTAATTTGATGAGTTATGAGATGAATAAGCTTAAGAGGGCATTAAGATAATTAAAAGGCTTTAACCTTAATTAATGTTTAGGCTTAACCGGAAGAAAGGGTAAATATTTGATCCTCGATTTTTCATTTGGATGATTGAAACTAAAAGAGTTAAGGGGTAGAAACCCATTAATCACCTTAAACATTTAAAAGAAGAAGCCTTAATTAATCTAATCATTAAACTTTGGAAGACAATTAAGAAATGGATCATTAAGGTTAAGGGATTTTGATATAAGAAGATTCTAATACTTTGAAATTGAATCCCTAATCAATGATTTAATTAAATATCATTAAGTTCTTATTAATTAATTAAGCTATACAATGATAATTGAAACTAACGAAAGGAAGATAATTTAAACTAGTTTTCATAATTAAACTAAAACTTAAAACATTAAAACCAATTTGAAGTAAGAAAATCAGATTAAAAGAAACTTAAAATATCAAAATTAACTTGAAATTGTTTAAGAATTAAATCAAAATAAATTTAAAATACCAAAGACTAACTTGGATCAATTCATGATTAAAGCATCATAAATTAAAAATTAAATTAGTATAAAACGTTAAAATTAGTCTAAAATATTAATATCATTTGAAACATAAAGACTTAACCTGAATTAAACGAGCTTAAACACTTTTTCAACTCAAAATAATTTAAAACACCTAAAAAGATCAACTGAAACTTTATAACTAAATTAAAAATTACTTTATCTCCAACTTAAAACTTCAATTAAGAATGGTTGAAATCTTTAATGGACCAATTTGCCCCTAAATGCTTTCATTATTATAACTCTTAAATGAAGCATTAAATGAAATGTCACCTTACTCATAGGATGATCAAACATCCTAATTCACTAAGCAGGAGTAACCCGGGTGATTGATTCATGTTGACCTCATTTTTGATGAGGTCTTCCTTTTCTTCTTTTTAGTGCTTAGGATCTAGCCTTAGGCCTTTCCTTTGACTATCTTAGAGGACTAGAATTGGGACCCGCCTTTTAGAAATTCAAACCACTTCTAAACTCCCCGCAAACTCCACAAACTTGACTATAGACCCCTAATCACCTAGAGGGTTGAAATCAAATATGGAAGTTTAAAGGATGAGTTCCTATAGGACTCTTTGGCCTTGGGACCGCCACAGGTGGCACAGTGCAGTGAAGGGGCTGACATACACTACACTTACACACTACATTTCCACACACTTCCTAAAACCACACCCATACCCAACTTGACCTCCCGACTCATGTAGGTGATTCACATGGATGGTCCTTAACCCCTAAGCCCTCGGTCGAGAGGGTTAGGAACAACATAGTGAATGCCTCAAATGAGTCCTTTCATGGCTCATATGGGCTTGAAATGGCTTCATGGCTCAACCAAAATGATTTCACCCCACCCAAATTCACCCAATCTTCAATTTCCCAAATTTTCAATTTTTGACCCCGGGACCCTACACCTACTAAACCTACCCAAAACCCTCGAATTACCCAAATTTTTGCAAAATCTCCAAATTACCTAAAATTTTCCAAAATCAATCCCAAACACCTCCACATCACTCAAATTGATCATCCATACCCAAAAATACCAAAAATTCCAAGAAAACCCCCAATACCCTCCAAATACCCAAAATACCCTTCTTGGCCTAAAAATCCAAAAATTCAGAAAATTCCCAGAAAATTCCAGAAAATCCCAAATATTCCCAATTTCATTTTGTCCAACTACACCATGGGCCAATTTTGTCAATTTACCCTACTTTTGTCAAAACCCCCAAATTGACCCATTTTAACCCAAAGTGGACCCAATGTCAAACCAAACATACCCAATTGACCCCAATTTTGGTCCAATTCAATTCTAAACTTCAATTCAACATTCCCAATACCAATTTAGACCAAATCCAAGTCCAATTTGATTGACATTTGGATCCAATTTCACTTTGGGCCTTAAAGCCCAAATTTGGACCCATGACCCAAACTTAGCCCAAACTAACCCAATTCAACTCCAATTAACCCCAAATCTTTTCTAAACCTTCCTTAACATCCTCATAAACAAAACACTAACATGATTTGCCCAAGATTTTGACCCAAACCCCACTCAAATTCAACCCAAAATCAAAAAGCCCAATTTTGACCTAAACCCAAATCTAACCCAAATAGGCCCAAACCTCAAAATTAAAACCCAACCAAAGCCAAAACCTCTTTGAAACACTCCCATAAACATTTCTTAATATTTATTTTACATCAATTTCAACCCTAGCCCAACATTGGCCCAAGTTAGCCCAATTTGACCTACATTGGCCCATTCACCAAAAGAATTCAAATCCAACCCAATTCAAGTCCAAACTACCCCAAATTTGCTTCAAGTCACTCATGACACATCCATGAGCTAAACCCAATAATTATTTGGCCCAACCTCTTTACAAAATTTCATCCCAAAATCCATTTTAAAATTCAAGAGCCCACTTTCCTAATCCATCTTAAAAGCCCATCTAAAACCCTTTCAAAAAAGCCCAAAATTCTTCCAAGGCCCATATGACATTTCCCCTCATCATACTTTCAATTAAAATCATCCCTAAGTCCTAAATTCATCATCAAATAATTCCAAATCAAGCCTCATGCCAAATCACCCCTAAATACCAAAATTTTCCTTAAATCCATTTCCATGAAATTGACTTTACTTTTCCCAAGCCAAATGGAGCCATGGAGCCATGCATAAGCCATATGCAAGCCATGAGAGCCTCTTTACATGTCACCATGCCATTTTGGGCAAAAGGAGGAGGCTCTTTCCTTAACTCCTAAAGGTGGTTAACCACTTACATGATTCCACTAAACCATGCTTAAGCTCTAATTGTACTTGGATTGTGACTTGACCCCACTAATCAAGCTGATCCAAATCACTTTCTCCTCAGCCTAAACCAGGCCTTGGGTGGTGCACCTAGCCCAAATGGGTGGGTTGACCCATTTAGGTCCAAATCTAGCCATGCCCCATTCCACTTTGGATCAAAGCCTTTACACATGTCCATGGCCGATTGATTGCACAAATCTCCAGCCCCGACCCACCTGACCTTGAGGGTGACCCATGCCCGGCCGGCCGGCCACCAGGCCGCCGGAAAACACCATGGCCGAGAGCTCACATGTGAGCCAACATTGAAATTCTCACTTGCTGAGCTGCCCCATCCCTAGTGGTCACCATGGCTGATCTTCTCCTCACCAGAGCAGCTGATCCCAAGCCCTAACTCTCCTCGGGAGGCCCCCAAGCCGACTTCTATTTAAACTCCACCCCTCTCGGCCATGAGGGGAGCCAAGCACAAACCTTGCCGAAACTCGCCAAAATTGTTCCAAACCCTTCACCATCCTTAGAGCGGTTGATCCCAGGTGTCAATTTGCCCTAATCCCCACCAACAGAGCCCGATTTCTCAGCCGAAATTCCACCCAAAACCAGGACACTTTGCCACGGTGAGCCAATCCTCAAATTGACCGGTCCTACACCTTCCACTGGACCAAGAGGAGAAGTTTCCCACTCGAAAGCCCCATCTCCGAGGCCACCCGGTTGCTCCGGCCTCCAAGCTTTGTGATCGAGTCGTGGTCACTTTCATAGCTAGGCGATTCACCGGACCGGGAGACTTCATCCGGAGCTTCGCTGGGACCCAATCGAAGGTGCAACAACTCTCGGATTGAAGCCACACTTCTGCGAGCTAAGGTATGAGTTAACTATTCATCCCGAGCTTCGGAGATTCTCCATTTCAAATGCCTTAGTTTCAATGCATGTTAGCCGTATAGATGTGTTCGTCTCTTCGAGACGAATCCATAGAAGCATAAGAACATGAAAATCCATTGAGAATCGAGTGAGATCTTAGGGATTTAGTGTGGACGGCTCTCGGGTGAGAACACTTGGGGACGATGAACGGATGCCGTCCATTCGATACACGCGCGCACGGACGGCCGGGATTGCGTCGGACCGGGAGACGGTACGAGAACCGCGGGGCCCGGGCTGCCGACTCGGGTGGCGGCGTCGAATGGGAGCGCGACGCGTGTGCGTTCGGAGGCTGCCGAGGTTGACGCGGCGCCGCGTGGATAAATAGAAAATTAGGGTATTTTTCTATTTATTTAATTCCCTAAACTTCAAAAATTCATATCTCTGTGTAGAAAAATCACAAAAATAAAATAAAAATACCCTCTTGCTCGGTGAACGAGAGGAGAATAATGTGGAAAAGAAATCATTTAATTTAATTAAGTATTTTATTTTTTATGATTTATTTACTCTCTGCATACATTTAATTCTCCATGCATGTATACAATTCACCATGGCATGAGACCATAGGGCTTTTGAAGCCTCCGAACTTGGGAACATTCCCTGAATTTTCCAAGGTCGAGAGGCCATCTCTGTGAAAAGTTATTTATTTTTCAAATGCATGTTGCTGTTTTGAGTATTTTAATTCCAAAAATTAGCATGTTGTGAAATAAATTCTAGAAATATTTGGTGATGTTCCTTATGACCGGAGAACTCTAGGAAAAATAGGACTTGAGTTAATTCACTCAGATTAACCCTAATTGGCTTAAACACCTAAAATAGGTCTTTAATTAATTAGAGTTCACCAAGTATCAAATTGACTTGAAATCAATTCTCCACTGACCTTTAGGATCAGAGGAATCCACCATAAAAATTTGAAGTCAATTGGACTTGGTTAGCCCCACTAATTGGGTTGATTAAGTCACTTAGCCATTTTAAACTTTAAAAATTCATAACTTTTAAAATATTTTTTAAAAATTCACCAAATTGGTTTTGGAGCCTCTCTGATATCAGGGGAATCTAAGAAAATTAAAATTTCAATTTTCTGAAAAAGTTGATTTTTAATAATATTTTAATATTTTTAATAATTAAAAAATAATAAAAATCACAAAAATAATAAAATTCACCAAAATGTCACATTTTGAATTTTAATCACTTAGGAACAAATCCCACATTTTTCCTAAGTCTATTTAGTGAGATATTAAATTTTAAAGCCCTAGGGTAATTTTAAAATTAAAAAAAATGTATTTTCTAGCATTTTCACTAAAATAATTATTATAAATCATAGAAAAATCAGAAAATTGCAAAATTTGATTCTCTGGTTTCCTTGATATCAGAGAGATTTTTGAAAAATATAAAATCCATTTTTCAACATTTATTTTATTTTTAAATTAATTAACACTCCAAAACTCAAAATAATTATAATAAAAATAATATAATTCAAAAAATCACCAAAATTGGTCCAAGTGCTTCTCTGGTCATTAGGAATGTCCCCTAATTTTCTTAAGGACAGAAACTTTCCCTTGGTCATATTATTAAATTTTCCTTGAAAATCTCTATTTTCCACCAAAAATAATTATATAAATAAATTAAACACAGAAAAATCACATTTTCTCCTCTCATGTCTTTATTGACATATGAGTGAAGTCACATAAAAATTTCAAGTTCATTTGAGTTCAATTTAGTGAGTTATGAAATTATTAAGCTTAAAGGGTAAAATGGTAATTAAAATCTTTAATCCTTAATTAAAACTTTAGGTTTAATAAAAAATCAACAAGTAAAATATTTGATCTTAATCTGATTTGGATGATTGAAATTTAAATAATTAAAGGGTAGAAACCCATTAAATAATTTTAAAATGATTAAACTTTAATTAAATAATAGATTAAATTTGGAAGAATAATAAAATTGGAATTATTAAAATAAGGGATCTTTATTAGGAAGAGATTTATTCTTTAATTTAAAAATCCCTAAATTAATTATATCAACTAATACTCAATTTTTAATTAAAATGATAACTCAAATTTAAAATATTAAAAGACTTAATTAAATTATTAAACTCTTTTGAAATTTCAATTAAAATTAAAAATAAAGTAAATTAAAGATAAATTAAATTAAGATTAAATTTAAAAATTAAATTAAATTAAATTAAATAATTAAATTAAATTAAATTAAACAATTAAATTAAATTAATTAAAATTAAATTAAATTAAATCAAACAATTAAATTAAATTAAATTAAAATTAAATTAAATTAAATTAAACAATTAAATTAAATTAAATTAAATAATTAAAATTAAATTAAATTAAATTAAATAATTAAATTAAAGTTAAATCAAATCAAATTAATTAAACACCAAGTCAAATTAAATTGAACTATGTTAAACTAAATTAAAACTCAATTAAATTAAGTTAAATTAAATATAACATCACCTAAGACATAAAAGAAATTAAATATAAAACAACTTGAACACTATTCCAAATTTAAACTCTTTAACTTAAACCAAATCATTTGAATACTAACTTACCCTTGAAAGCTTTAGTTATTATAGCTCCTAAATAAAACATTAAATGAAGTGTCACTTCACTCATAGGATATTCAAATGTCCTAGTTCACTGAGCAAATTAACAAGACTTGAAAACCTCGGACGATCGATTCATTTATATAATTAAATTCATTTGGACTTAAAACAATCCTGGAAATATTGAAAAGATGTTTAAGATTCTTCTTAAGCACTTCCTCAATATGATAGGATATTTATAAGAACAATTGGACTTAATTGTCCTTTGATGAAGAAAATCGTCCTCAAACAAAAACACAAAGAACCTAGACGTCATAGGAGTTGACTAGCTATAGGATTAGGAATTTGGTAGAAAACCATAACCTTTCCCCTAGCTTTACCTAGGAACTTGCTTAAATATTCTAATTGTGTTTTAAGTACAGCTTGGGATGACGGGAAGACCCTCCAGGTACGCTTTTATTCTATTGCAATTTACTTTCTTGCAATTTACTTTATTGCAAATGCATTTTACTTTTCTTGCATGATAAAACAACAGTTGCATGAAAACCCACACCTTTAGGATAGTCCCTAAAACTAAAACCAAAACTAAGTTAAAAGTCATTGCAAGATAAAATTCACCGCCACAACATTTCAAAATATAAAACAACTCAAAATTTAATCACAAACAGAACACAAAACTACAATTGCAACTAAATTAAAACGTCTCGTTGGATGATCGGGAATACCTCGGATGATGTAACCTACGTGTTGCTAACGGGATTTCCCACGGTCTAAATGAAAGTGTGGAACTCATTCGAGTTGAGTTTAGCAAATTCATACGGACTAAGTGAATCCGATAAAAATAATGATGCCGGAAGGATGGAACCGTGGGATCTTAACCGGTGTCGTTATAATCAACTTTAAGATTTGTTTTAAATAAAACATAAAAAACACTTGGAAATTAAGATTTTCTCTAAACCAAAACACTTCTCTCATCCCCGATTTATGATTTCTAAAACTAAACCTCTGCAACGACAAGGAGCTTGGAGCATGGTGGGCGACACGGTCATCGTCGTCGACAAAACTTAAACCTACTTCAACAAAATCTTCTTAGAATTAAAACAACAAAGCCATAGGATTTCGAGGTAGCTTGCCTAGTGCAACATAAATCCTCGACTCTTCGTTAGGCATTTGCATTGCAAATTAAGCCCTAACCGGTCTTAGGATTCCGAGGTAGTCGTCCGATACGACATAAACCCTCACATTTTCTGAAGCTATTTGTTTGATTTTATCATACAAATATAAGCCCTAATTAATTAAAATTGGCAAGATTGAAATACTAAATAAACATTAGGACTTTCCTAAATTCGAAGCCAAACGATAGGATAGTCGGGAAATTATCGAAGTTCACTTCGAATCAGTGATTTCTCCTACCTTTCTTCCTTTGGATTCACAAAACAAAATGTTCCAAATTTGATCCATTCCCTATTGAAATTCCAAAATTCAATCTTTGAAAACCTTAAACTTTGAAATTCTTGAGAGCGAGAATCATTGATTATTATCGAGAGTTTTCTTAGGTGATTCCCGTCACTTAAGATGTAATTAACTATAGGGGCTTGCCCTTATAGGGAATTTTAAAGAACCCGAGTAATATAAACCCTGTTTAATGTTTTCATATTAAGCGGGGAAACTTGTCGGCTTATAAAATTGGTTCACGGACCAAACGGATGTCACTAATCTTCTAGTTTATTTAATCAAGCCCCACCATCGAGCGAGTGTGTCTATCCTTAGGGATAGGTACACGGTTTGTGGTGCGGTGCTCGTTTATATAAACTATTTGGGATGTGAGATCGGTTTAATCTCATATCTTAAAACCTTCAAATTTAAAATTATTTTCAAAATCAAATACTACTTTTCAAATTATTTATTTTAATTAAATTAAAAATTCGCCGACAGATTTCTGTTAGGCGACCCCTCTTCAAAATAAAACACGACCTAAAAATAAAAAAAAAATAAGCCGCACAGGATTTCTGGCGACTCCGTGGGGAATATTCCTCTCTCCATTATAATCAAATAATTCTGCTTTCAAAAATCGGTAGTGTATCCATGTCCCTAATGGATCAAACTACCCCTCTTTCCGTTGGAATACTATGTTCATTTCTATCTTGAACAAGTATAGCCAACATTCTCTCGGATTTAGGAGCCATTTGTTTAGACACCCCTAAACGGAGAGGTTCCGAGATCCTTTTACCTCATTTCCGAGGTGGGGTGGACCCCGATAGGTGTTAGTTTAGGAGTGATCCTTCGAGTCGGGAAGTCTTGCTTAAGACTTTCTTTTCCTTTCCGAATCGGTTTCCTTACCTTCTCTACACCTTTGAACGTTCCGTTCTAAATAAACAAACCCTCTAATAAATGATTCTTTTAACAAATGATTCTTTTTATAAATACATGAACAAAGAATGAGTTCGGACTCTTTTTAGTTCCTTTCTTTTCGTCCTGAAGAAAAGAAGCATAACTAGGATCGACAACCAGAATCTACCTTGCGAAATGGAAGCCCCGAAGCCGATTTTCTCCTTCACCAACGGATCGGACTTCGCTGTCTATAAGGATGAACCGCCCGACAATGGGGTCATCCGATTTGGACGGGGGTTTGAAAACACGAACGTCGAGGTCACCGACGTCTCCCTCTTTGCAGCGACGAACAAGGTATCCGAAGCCGAGGAACCACGCTCGAGTTCGACCTTAGGTCGACCCAAGAGTTTCCTCCTCCGCAAAGGGTCCCGACTAGGAGGAGTACTGCTCGTCCGCGGGAGGACTGTTCTCACTACCCCCACCTGGTCTAGTTGTTTCCGCACCTACCCCGACTTACGCCAAATCAAAGGGAAAGAAATCCGAACTATGGTAAACACGTTACCGTGGAGGGTACGGATCTTCTCGTAAGACCTTCGTCTTCGAAATCGGGTCTAGTTCGAAGATTCCGTCGCCGACAAAGACCCGAGGAAGAAATAGAAATAGAAGGATCGCCGGGGAAGCGGAGCTGCCGAGATTGCTTTCTGGAGGAAATTCCGAAGCTGCCGGAATATACACCGCTGCCGGAATATACACCATCGCTCGACTACATACCACTTTTGGGAGGAAGCGGGTTCCATCCCCTCTCCGCCGCGAGAGGATGAGGAGAATGTTCGCAATATTGCTTGCCACATTACCTCGACCCGCATACTACAACGATAGCCGCAAGAAAAGAACTAGAACTACGCCGTTTGCTCGATTGCAAACTTTGGTAGAAAAGCTAGCAAAGAAGGAAAAGCGCCCGTGTCGGAAATTCTACGAAGGATAGGACGGGTGCTGGTCAAATCCGTCTTGGGCCCGAGTAGAGCCCGTCGTCATGATAGAAAAGCCAAGCAAGAGAATGAAGGCTAGCCCGCTCGTCGTAGTATCGGGGTTACGGATTAGGGAGGATACCACCTTCCAGGCATTTGGCCGATAGACCATCCGGTCATAGACCTTCGCTGCTAGAAGGATGGTGTGGCGTCCCACTACGGGGCGATTGAGGCCGAAACGACGGCCGAGAGAGAAAGTCTCGCCGGGAGGCTGGAATGCGAAGAAAGTGCTACTGCGATGAAGGGGACTCGTGAAAAAGGACCCGGCAACCATCGCATGACAACCACAAAGATACACGAAAGCTCCGCTAGAAGATGCCATGGAAAAGTTGAGAACCGACATCCAGAGCGGTTGGCGAAAGAAAGAGAAGAAAAGTTCGGAGATGAGATCGACTCATCGGAATTCATGGACAACGAATATGCGGAAATCAACATGGTTGAGACACGAGCTTCATCATCTTCTCGAGGTGCTCCTGCAGCCGCGAGAAGAGAGGAGCCGGAGCGATGAAGAGACGGCTTCGGGAAAAGGACGACACGATCGCTCGAATGGCGAAGAGGATGGAAGAGATGGCCATAGCTCTAGCCACTCTCCAAAGTCGAGTACAACCACATAGAGAGACACCCCCGAAGTCATTCACATCGTAGACGGAGGAAAGGAAATTACATCCGTCGATGGGGATGACCAACTGAAAAAGGATACAACACAAAGTATGATCCCCGAAAAGGATATCAAGAACTTGGTAGAGCGAAGGTGCGAGAAGCCCTAGCACAATCGAAGAACGGGACATCTATTCGGACGGGTAGACCTTACCGGAAGAATTCGACGCTGTCCAATACCCAAAGGGCTTCGTACCACCTCTGTTTAAGACCTTCGACGGACCGGGAACCCCGACGGCATGTTGCACACTTTCGTGCCGGTTGTTGCAATGCGGCGGGAGCGATGCGCTACTCTTCCGACGGTTTGTTAGCGATCCGTCGGGGATCGCCTTCGGCGGGTATGCGGAATTACCCAACGGATGCGTAAAGACATTCTCGGAGCTAGAGAGCCTCTTCATTAAGCGATTTGCCGGAGCTCGGCACCACATCACTATAGGTGATTTAGTGGTAGAGAAACAAAGGCCGAATGAAACTCTAGTGGATTACATACTTCGATGGAGAAATTTAAGTATGAAGTGTGAACCACAAGCTGCAAGAACAACATGCGGTCGGCATCTTGCTTAAAAGCATTCACGGCCCGATAGCACTTCTCCTCGAGGGATTCACTATTAAGACTTTTGAGAAGTTGTTAAGCAAGGCCGGAAGCTTGCAAGAAGAGGCGAAGCAATTAAGTTTTGCCGACAAGACGGACAAGCGAAGCCGGTGAAGACTTTCGAAAAGAAATGCGGGGTCGTTGCGGCGAGTTGACAAAGGCAAACAACCGATGCAAATACCACCGGAACGGCCGCAGACAACCACAACAAAATTACCAAGCAACCCCGGTCCGACTATCGGTCGTCTCCGCGAGTATGAACAACCGTCTCGTCCGCAACGTACATTGAGGGAGCTTCGAGCGAGAGAATATCCGTTCAAAAATGAAGCGATGCCAAAGATGTTCCGTAGCTTAATGAAAACTCCAGATTTCCAGCTGCCGAGCCCAAAAGACCGGAGGAAGTCAACAAGAAAGGTGATCCCAACTTTTGCCCCTACCATCGGATGCTTGGGCACAAGATAGAAGACTGCATTACCTTCAAAAGTTGGCTCAACGACAACCTTCGGAAAGGAAATATAACAATCCCGAAGGAGTACATGAAGGAACCCCGGAAAGGAGGTTCCGTCGATGTTATCTCAGCCGATCCCGTCATTCCGATAGATCCCTATGCAGCCGACGATGGATGGACTACCGCTCAGACGAGATCTTCGAAGAAGATTTTAGACAACATCCGAACCGCTTCGGTGCGAGCTTCAATTCGAGTTCGAGACCTGTTAAGCCGGTACTATCACTTGCGATAGAAGAACCACCTCGACAGGAGACAATCGAAGAGAAGAAGAAAATTGACGAAGAAGAGGGGACCGAGATTCCTAAGGCTAGACTGGGGGCTGCTTATCTCAGGATAGTTGTTTCCGATTCGGGGAGAAATCCCTCGAACCTCTGATTTTGTATGATTATCTCGCTCACTTCGGTGGGATCATATAATGATAAGGGTGATGGCGTTGGCTACGTTTTGATCGTTTCTAACGATTACGTAACTAGCGACAATCCGGGCGTCGATTTCGATACCAACAACAATTCTCGAATCATACATGATCTCGACGATCAAAATGACGAAGAAGGCATCCATCGAGGAGGCTACGAGAGTTCAACAAGCAACGGATCTATCACGTGAGTTTCGAGGAGCTCCGGTTACGATAGAGTTAGAGCCTTCGATTTGGAAGATAATCCGGAAGAGCCGGTCATTCCGATTCGGGAGGAGACACCGAGCAAACTCAATACTAGATTCGAAGAAATTATAGAAGTCAACCTAAGAAGTGGAAAAGTTCTACCTCCGAGAATGGGTCCAAAAGACAAAGGAAAGCGGTGGTTGTTCAAGAAGAACCAACCCCGACGGAAGACATACCCATTCGAGAAGAAGCCGAGACACGAGGAGAACAAAGTGGACTACAACGTGCTAGCCCATCTTAGGAAACTACCGGCCAAACTGAGCATCTACGATGCTCTCATCTTATCAAAGGAGATGAGAGAAGCTTTGATCAAGGCCTTACTTGATCCGGAAATTTGCTTAGCTCAAATGGCCGGAGATTCCTTAGATGAGGTTTGCTCGTTAAAGGAACAGCGAGGTGTCACCTTCACAGACAATGACCTACTACTTGGGACAGCAGATCACAACCGACCGTTGTACATTTCAGTTACAATTGGGAAGTTTACGCTCTCGCAGTATTGGTGGATCCGGGAGCATCAATCAATATAATGAGTCTTCGAACACTAGCATACTTGGAAATTGATGCTCGTGAGCTCGAGGCCGACAAAATGTTATTAAGAGGATTCGACCGGAAAGGAGAAAGAGCCCTCGGGTCAATAACGCTACTGATGAAGACCGGTGATTTAGCAAAGACAACCGCAAAATTTCATATAATCGATTCAGAAACGTCGTTCAACGCTCTACTGGGCCGACCATGGATACATGAAAACAGGATGGTACCATCATCTCTACACCAGTGCATCAAGTATTACGATGGAGGGGAACAGTGCATCAAAGGAGACTTACAACCATTCTCCGTACATGAAATTGGAATCCATGAAGATGCCGCTTATTATGCACCGCCAAAGAAAACAATCTTCTCAAGAGATACCATAACAAATGAAGCAAAGAAAGTTCGGGACAACGAAGAACCTGAAGTTCTAGTCCAACGATCACTCACCACTCCCTTCCGGCGAGATGGTGAAGGTTTCTCCACAACTCGCATCCGAGGTCGAGGCCGGGGACGAGGCCGTGGTAGAGACACTAGGACAATTGGACGGAAGAAACCAACCATCAATGTTGATTGGGAAGATAGTTCGAAGAGGAAAAAGAAATCAAGCAAGAAGCGACAACAATAAGTCGAAAGAAGCCGCAATACAAGATCTCCCTCGAAGATGAAAAGAACGAAGAATACAAATCGATGTACGAGAAGATTAACCACTACGTACATACTATGACCCTAACTCCGATCCATTCTAATAAGATCGAGGGTATGGAGGTCAAAGAGGTACGTAGTGACGGTGCAAAGCCGATCAAATTCTACCGTGGTGCTTCTTCCTCCAAAGCTGAAAATAATGTACAATTCGAAGATGTCACTTCATCGAATTAATGGAATTACCTTTTGAGTGGTACTCTCCCGTGTTCAAAATTTAATTCAACGTGGTTTCTTACCTCGACAATGGACAAAAGGCCAATCACAACATTTTGAAAAGTTATGGAATAACTCCGGCCGTCCTCCCGATTCAAAGTATGGACTCGGATTCGGCACGGTAGGGTCGGTTGACGATGCCGAATTTTGCTTGGTTGTCACTTGCAAGTCCAATGAAAACCGCATGGAAACTACGGACGAACTCGAAGATTTACAAATTGGAGACGCTCCACCGAATTCGAAGAAGAAATTAAATCCACGAATAGATGAATTAATGGAAGTTAACTTAGGTACTAGCGAAGAGCCTAGACCTACCTTTGTTAGCTCCTTACTCAACAAAGAAGACTCCGAAGAAATAATCAAATTGTTAATGGAATTTAAGGACTGTTTTGCTTGGAACTACGATGAAATGCCAGGATTAGCTCCAGAGGTTGCAGTCCATAAGCTAGGAGTAGATCCTACTTCTGTCCCAGTCAGACAAGGTCCCAGAAGAATGCGTCTAGAAATCGAACAACAAGTCATAGCCGAAGTTAAAAAGCTAATAGACGCTAAATTTGTCCGTGAAGAACAATACCCGACTTGGCTAGCCAACGTGGTGCCAGTCAGAAAGAAGAATGGTCAAATCAGAATTTGTGTGGACTTCAGAGATTTAAACAAGGCATGTCCAAAAGATGAATTCCCTCTACCAATTCCAGAACTGATGATCGATATTGCTTCGACACATGAAATATTCTCATTCATGGATGGATCTTCAGGATACAACCAGATAAAAATGGCTCCGAGAAGATGAAAAGCTTACAGCATTCGAACGCCGATCGGAGTATTTTGCTACACGGTGATGCCATTTGGATCGAAGAACGCAGGAGCAACCTACCAAAGAGCAATGACAAGAATTTTTGATGATCTCATCCACAATCAAGTCGAGTGCTACGTGGACGATGTCGTCATCAAAAGCAAAGTAAAGGAAAACCACTCGTATGATTTGAGAATTGTTTTCGAACGATTAAGACAATTTAACCTTAAGATGAATCCCTTAAAATGCGCCTTCGGCGTCACCTCCGGGAAATTCTTAGGATTCGTTGTCCGACATCGTGGAATTGAAATCGACCCGGAGAAGATTAAAGCCATCTTAGAAATGCCGCCTCCCAAAACCTTAAAACAACTACGATCTTTTCAAGGGAAGGCGGCATATCTTCGACGCTTTATCTCGAACACCGTCGAGTAGGTGTCGGCCTTTCTCGGCACTAGTTAAAAAGGACGCCAAATTTATTTGGGAAGAGAAATGCCGGAAGGCCTTCGAAGACATTAAACAATATTTAATGACACCTCCTGTCTTAGCGAGCCCCGATCTCGGGTAGACCGCGATACTTTACACCGCGGCTCTAGACGACTCCCTCGGAGCCTCGTTAGCCTGTGTCGATGATGAGGGTAAAGAAAATGCTCTTTACTACTTAAGCCGTCGTTTACTTCCGACGGAAGTAAGGTATCCCGCAATTGAAAAGCATTGTTTGGCCACGATCTTCGCCGCTCAAAAGCTCGGGCATTACATGCTTTCTCATAAGGTCAACTTGATTTCGAAGTTTAATCCATTGCAATACTTGATGACTCGTCCAACACTTTCCGGCGGACTTGCCGGATGGTCGATGATATTATTGCAATTCGATATAACTTTCGTGCCTCTGCGTGCCGTAAAGGGACAAGTCTTAGCAGACTTCCTCGCGAGCACACCCTTTGCCGGCCGAATCTCCTCTCAATGATGATCCGCCGGATGAACAAATAATGAACCTAGAAGACCTCGATGATCGACGTTGGGAATTGTATTTCGACGGAGCATCTTCGGCACACAAAGACGAAGAATCGCAAGTGATAGTGCCCGGTAAGGCGGGAATCGGGCTAATCTTTATAACACGGAGCGGGGGATGTTAAGATACTCCTACCACTTGACGGAACCGTGTACAAACAACGAAGCGAATACGAAGCCCTCATAACGGGATTGGAATTAACCATTCAAATGGGGTAACGAGACATCAACATCTACGGGGATTCACGGTTAATCATTCAACGGATCGCCGGACAATACGAATTTTTAAACCAAGACTCGAACAAGTACTTCCGAGTATGCCATACGAATTGTTGGAACAGATTCCAAATGTGACAATCTACAAAATTCCTAGAAAAGAGAATGCTTTAGCAGATGCTTTAGCACGTCTCGCAAAAGAATTTGCTGTTTGCAAGATGAATCGATGGAAGTGTCGGTTCACGGACGTCGAGGTCCTATCACGGCTCGACATAGACACGAGTACACAAATCGGCAAAAGAAAAAGAATCGATTGCGGTAGTGACGAGAAAACACGGAAGATTGGCGACGGCCATTGATGGATTACACCGAAACGGGAAAGCTACCGGACGATAGGTCGTCGGCCCATCGGATCAAGAAAAGAACTCGTCTTACGCATTAATAAACAACACATTATACGAAGGTCTTTTGATCAAATGTGGCTAAGGTGCCTAAGCGGGTACGAGGCCCGTGAAATTGTTAAAGAGGTGCATTCGGGACTCGTGGCGCTCACCGGTCGGGTCCAAAGATGAAGATGAAAATTAAAAGACTAGGGTACTACCGGCCCTCGATGATGACCGATCGCATGAAAATCGCCAAGAGCCGTCACCAATGCCAAGTGCACGGAGTGGTTCTACATCAACCTCCAAATGTGCTACACCCGACAATTGCGTCGTGGCCAGTTTGAATGTTGGGGCACGGATATAGTGGGTCCGATAGAACCACCATCTTCAAAAGGACATCGTTTCATTCTTGCGGCTACGGATTACTTTTCCAAGTGGGCGAAGCAGTTCCACTTAGAGAAGTGAAAGCACACCACGTGCTACGGTTTTCAAGAACCAAGTTGTCTACCGTTTCGGAGTGCCGCGCGGATCATCTCGGATAATGGGTCGGCATTCGAAGCACACAAATCAACAATTTTGTCGAGAGACACGGAATCGGCGGCGATACTCAACAATTTACTACCCAAGAGCAAACGGCCTCGGCCGAGGCTTTTAATAAAACTCTCGTTCAAATCTTAAAGAAAACCTTGGACGATAATAAGAGAAATTGGCACGAGAAATTGTTAGAAGCCTTATGGGCCTACCGGACAACCTTCGAACTCCTACTCAAGCTACACCTTACGCTCGCGGTGTATGGGTCCGAGCGAGTGTTACCTTTAGAGGTTCGGCTTCCTTCACTCGAGATTGCGATTGCAAACAAGATCACGACGAAGAAAACGCCGGATTACGACTCGAAGAATTAGAAAGCTTGGAAGGGAAAAGACTTGCGGCGCAACGGAATTTAGAACTATACCAAGCTAAGATGGTTCAAGCCCATGACAAGCTGGTCCGCCCGAGAACCTTCGAGGTTGGTGACTTAGTTCTCGTTCTTAAGAGACCTATTCTTGCACACCGCAAGATAGGAGGAAAATTTGAACCCACTTGGGAAGGACCGTTTGTGGTTGAAGCAAGTATACTCGGGAGGTTCCTACCGGCTAGTGAATTGCCGGGGAGAACGACATATGCTTCCGATCAACGGACGATACTTGAAAAAATATTACGCTACTTCGATGTTTCGAAGGAATGAATTCTTCATCCCTAAGAAACACGGGTGAAGTAATTACTTGTGATTGGGTCCGAACCCAAAAAATAATAAAATGTGCTAAGATAAATAAAATCATGATAATTAAGTTTTCCTTGTTTCCTTTTTCAAATCAAGATCTCTTCCCGGATCTTATCCTACTTCATTCTGTTAAATTTCAAAATATAAGAATAATAAAAAATGTATCTTTAATAAACATTTTCTTAATGTTCTTGTTCTTAGTACTGACCCACGATCCTTTTCCTTGTCTTTTCGCAGGGAAATGTCGAACGGGCGGTTGGTCTTGAACTTTAAGAATGGCGTAAGCCTTGCACTCGATGAAAAGAGGGTGAAAGATGGAGCGATAATCGAGATTGACTCGGATTTCGCACCGGCGGAGCCTACGATACGAGGAAAGTGACGGGTCCCGGTTAACCGAGAAGAACTACCCGGGCGGACGAGTGATGAAAGTGGGTGGCCCAAGCCACCAATCCAACAACAAGAAAAGAAAAGCAAACACCGAAGAAGACAAGAAAATGAAGTCCGTAGTCACTACGGCGGAGGGCGGGCTTGTCGGCGCCGCGCCGCAGAGATTCAAGAAGTTCGGAGGGCTACTCTCACGGCCACGCAACGAAGAAATAAGAATCGCCGCATCCGTAAAATGTTAACAAAACTAGCTGCGGACCAGCGCGATGAGACAGCTGCTAATGCCAGCACTCACATTTCAAGGACACCGGTTCACCAGGAACCTGAAAAAAGGAGGCCAGCTCCTAGAATAACAGAAAGAACCAGGGAAATCTCCAGAAGATCAGAAGAAAGAAGGCTACCACGCCATCGGATAGAACCACCAGCGAATGCATGACCTTGTTGCGAAGCAACCCCGGGGGATGTCCCGACGAGCATCATCCCCGAGGAGCCGAGGTATGCGGGGGAACGTGAAGGGATTGAACCATATATCCCACAATATGTCACAAGGCCTCGCCATCTGCGGATCATTCGAATACGAGCTCGGAGAGGATGCGGAATGTTGAAAAGAAAACTTTCGAATACTTCGAGAGAATTAAAGGAAGAAGAATCAACATACTTAGAAGGCCTCGAGCTACACACCGACGTATTCTCGGAGTATGAACAACGACAAATCGTGGATCGTGTCCGGGATACGAAAAGAATGGGCCGAGCGAGGCCGCCCGAGGGAAAACACATACTCGAACCCCGGAGATGGATGCCGGGGAAAGGAAGAATCACAATACAATGCGGATGCTGCTACAACTTTGTTCGAAGACGGGAAGGGAAACCCACCGGGGATACTTCGTCATGGGCAAGTAGATCCGATGCCATTAGTTATCAAGAGAATGGTGAAAAGATTGATAACATGGAGAGTGCTGCCGACGGATTGCATACCCAATAGGCTGCATTATCAACATCTACAAACGAGGTGATCGCATACCCCCACATATTGATCACCACGACTTCGTCGGACCTTTCGCACGATCTCTTTCTTGAATGAGTGCAACATCATGTTCGGATCCGACCTCCGGATAGCGAGGCCCGGGCGAGTTCCGAGGGCCGGTAAAGATACCTTTACCGGTGGGTTCCGTCATGATACTGCAAGGTAACGGAGCGAGATATCGCAAAGCATTGCATACCGGGGTGCCGGTGGAGCGAATCTCGGTTACTTTCGGGAGGATGGACGACATGAAGATACCTTACCATTTCCAACCGGATCCGCAGCTAGAGAACCTCCGGCCTTACGAGTCGTGAGTTACATGGGAAATATCACACCTCCAATGTACATCCAGTCGGCATCCTTGCCAAGGATGGCTTGGAAGGTGATGTTATTGACCATGTACCTCACTATTCGGACATGGATTTTTTTTGACGGATGATTCTTTTGATGGATCAACAAAGATCATACACGATCCGTTTTGAGTCTACATGGATTGTATGAAATATATTCCGGATCGAGTTGTACGACGTATTTTCAACATGATTGGAATGAAAGTGACCATGTCACGTTTTTGGCCTTCACCTCTTTTGTGCAAATTGATTGGGAAACGCCATTAAAGTTAAATGAACTTCGAACAAAGAACGAGAAAAGAAAAAAAAGAGAATAAAAGAAAACTTTCTAAAAAAAATCCGAAAAATGACAAACACCAAGTTCACATGAACATTAAATAAACAACAAAATAAAATTTGAACCATTAAAAGATAAACGAAATCAACACAAATCTCAAATTCAATCTTTCCAAATTCCGAATCAAATTTCAATCTTTTCAAACTTCAAAATCAAATTCTATCCTTCCAAACTTCCAAATCAAACCTCAATCAAAATCTAAATCCAATCTCGATCAAGTTTCAAACTTGATCTTTCAAATTTCAAATCAAATCTTAAATCAAATTTCAATCGAGTTCAAACTCATCCTTCCAAATTTCCAAATTTCCAAATTCAATCTTTCCGGATTTCAAGTCTCAATCAAATCAAAATTCAAAACTTTTGGGTCGAGGATTTTACATCCAAGACTACTGCTTTAGGATTCTTTTCTATGACCTGAAATACATCAAATTCAAACCTTTTGGGTCGAGGATTTTACATCCAGTACCTCTGCTAGGATTCTCTTCTATTGCCTGAAATACATCAAAATTCAAAACTTTTGGGTCGAGGATTTTACATCCAAGACTGCACCTGCTTAGGATTCTCTTCCTATTGCACTGAAATACATCAAAATTCAAACCTTTTGGGTCGAGGATTTTACATCCAAGGCACCTTTGCTTTAGGATTCTCTTCTGTGCCTTTGAAATACATCGAAATTCAAAACTTTTGGGTCGAGGATTTTACATCCAAGACTGCATTGCTTTAGGATTCTCTTCTATTGCCTTTGAAATACATCAAAATTCAAACCTTTTGGGTCGAGGATTTTACATCAAGACTGCATTTGCTTTAGGATTCTCTTCTGTTACCTTTGAAATACATCAAAATTCAAACCTTTTGGGTCGAGGATTTTACATCCAAGACTGCATTTGCTTTAGGATTCTCTTCCTATTGCACTTTGAAATACATCAAAATTCAAACCTTTTGGGTCGAGGATTTTACATCCAAGACTGCACTTGCTTAGGATTCTCTTCTGTGCACTTTGAAATACATCAAAATTCAAACCTTTTGGGTCGAGGATTTTACATCCAAGCACTGCCTGCTTTAGGATTCTCTTCTATCTGCACTGAAATACATCAAAATTCAAACCTTTTGGGTCGAGGATTTTACATCCAAGACCGTTGCTTTAGGATTCTCTTCCTATCGCACCTGAAATACATCAAAATTCAAACCTTTTGGGTCGAGGATTTTACATCCAAGACCGTACCGCTTTAGGATTCTCTTCCTATTGCACTGAAATACATCAAAATTCAAAACTTTTGGGTCGAGGATTTTACATCCAAGATCGCACCGCTTTAGGATTCTCTTCCTATTGCAACCGAAATACATCAAAATTCAAAACTTTTGGGTCGAGGATTTTACATCCAAGATCGCACTTCGCTTTAGGATTCTCTTCCTATTGCACTGAAATACATCAAAATTCAAAACTTTTGGGTCGAGGATTTTACATCCAAGACCGCATTGCTTTAGGATTCTCTTCCTATCGCACTCGAAATACATCAAAATTCAAAACTTTTGGGTCGAGGATTTTACATCCAAGACTGCACTGCTTTAGGATTCTCTTCCTATTGCACTTAAATACATCAAAATTCAAACTTTTGGGTCGAGGATTTTACATCCAAGACTGCACTGCTTTAGGATTCTCTTCCTATTGCACTGAAATACATCAAAATTCAAACTTTTGGGTCGAGGATTTTACATCCAAGACTGCACTGCTTTAGGATTCTTTCCCTATTGCACCGAAATACATCAAATTCAAACCTTTTGGGTCGAGGATTTTACATCCAAGACTGCATTGCTTTAGGATCATTTCCTTATCGCAATGAAATACATCAAAATCAAACTCTTGAGGTTAAGGATTTTACATCCAACACCACTTTGCTCTGAGATATCTTCTCATTGCAACGATTCAATCTAATCAATTCAATTTTCTTTCGAGGTTGGAGATGTTACATCTAAAACCTCAAAATCCTAATTTTCATTTCAAATCAAATCCCTCAAATTAATTTTGACAAAACTTCAATCTAAATTGAAACTCCAAACTAAAATTTAAACTCACACATCAAAACATAAATTGAAGCAAAATAAAATCTAAATCGAAATTCCCTCAGATCTTGTGATTTGGGATTTACCTCCTTTTCCTTTCCCTGGCGAGAGTTCGAGAATCTCCGGTTCCGGAGATATACTCGACACTCCCCGGCGAGAACTCTTCTACTTCGTCCTAAGTTCGTCACTTGGACATCCGTGTTGGTTTCGTTGATCGCTTCGGTCAACACCAATACGCGCGGTGTGCTCCGTCGACTCACCACACCTATTGGGGGTCCATTTGTTGACCTCATTTTTGATGAGGTCTTCCTTTTCTTCTTTTTAGTGCTTAGGATCTAGCCTTAGGCCTTTCCTTTGACTATCTTAGAGGACTAGAATTGGGACCCGCCTTTTAGAAATTCAAACCACTTCTAAACTCCCCGCAAACTCCACAAACTTGACTATAGACCCCTAATCACCTAGAGGGTTGAAATCAAATATGGAAGTTTAAAGGATGAGTTCCTATAGGACTCTTTGGCCTTAGGACCGCCTACAGGTGGCTCGGTCGCAGTGAAGGGGCCGACATACACTACACTTACACACTACATTTCCACACACTTCCTAAAACCACACCCATACCCAACTTGACCTCCTGACTCACGTAGGTGATTCACATGGATGGTCCTTAACCCCTAAGCCCTTGGCCGAGAGGGTTAGGAACAACATAGTGAATGCCTCAAATGAGTCCTTTCATGGCTCATATGGGCTTGAAATGGCTTCATGGCTCAACCAAAATGATTTCACCCCACCCAAATTCACCCAATCTTCAATTTCCCAAATTTTCAATTTTTGACCCCGGGACCCTACACCTACTAAACCTACCCAAAACCCTTGAATTACCCAAATTTTTGCAAAATCTCCAAATTACCTAAAATTTTCCAAAATCAATCCCAAACACCTCCACATCACTCAAATTGATCATCCATACCCAAAAATACCAAAAATTCCAAGAAAACCCCCCAATACCCTCCAAATACCCAAAATACCCTTCTTGGCCTAAAAATCCAAAAATTCAGAAAATTCCCAGAAAATTCCAGAAAATCCCAAATATTCCCAATTTCATTTTGTCCAACTACACCATGGGCCAATTTTGTCAATTTACCCTACTTTTGTCAAAACCCCCAAATTGACCCATTTTAACCCAAAGTGGACCCAATGTCAAACCAAACATACCCAATTGACCCCAATTTTGGTCCAATTCAATTCTAAACTTCAATTCAACATTCCCAATACCAATTTAGACCAAATCCAAGTCCAATTTGATTGACATTTGGATCCAATTTCACTTTGGGCCTTAAAGCCCAAATTTGGACCCATGACCCAAACTTAGCCCAAACTAACCCAATTCAACTCCAATTAACCCCAAATCTTTTCTAAACCTTCCTTAACATCCTCATAAACAAAACACTAACATGATTTGCCCAAGATTTTGACCCAAACCCCACTCAAATTCAACCCAAAATCAAAAAGCCCAATTTTGACCTAAACCCAAATCTAACCCAAATAGGCCCAAACCTCAAAATTAAAACCCAACCAAAGCCAAAACCTCTTTGAAACACTCCCATAAACATTTCTTAATATTTATTTTACATCAATTTCAACCCTAGCCCAACATTGGCCCAAGTTAGCCCAATTTGACCTACATTGGCCCATTCACCAAAAGAATTCAAATCCAACCCAATTCAAGTCCAAACTACCCCAAATTTGCTTCAAGTCACTCATGACACATCCATGAGCTAAACCCAATAATTATTTGGCCCAACCTCTTTACAAAATTTCATCCCAAAATCCATTTTAAAATTCAAGAGCCCACTTTCCTAATCCATCTTAAAAGCCCATCTAAAACCCTTTCAAAAAAGCCCAAAATTCTTCCAAGGCCCATATGACATTTCCCCTCATCATACTTTCAATTAAAATCATCCCTAAGTCCTAAATTCATCATCAAATAATTCCAAATCAAGCCTCATGCCAAATCACCCCTAAATACCAAAATTTTCCTTAAATCCATTTCCATGAAATTGACTTTACTTTTCCCAAGCCAAATGGAGCCATGGAGCCATGCATAAGCCATATGCAAGCCATGAGAGCCTCTTTACATGTCACCATGCCATTTTGGGCAAAAGGAGGAGGCTCTTTCCTTAACTCCTAAAGGTGGTTAACCACTTACATGATTCCACTAAACCATGCTTAAGCTTAATTGTACTTGGATTGTGACTTGACCCCACTAATCAAGCCGATCCAAATCACTTTCTCCTCAGCCTAAACCAGGCCTTGGGTGGTGCACCTAGCCCAAATGGGTGGGTTGACCCATTTAGGTCCAAATCTAGCCATGCCCCATTCCACTTTGGATCAAAGCCTTTACACATGTCCATGGCCGATTGATTGCACAAACCTCCAGCCCGACCCACCTGACCTTGAGGGTGACCCATGCACGGCCGGCCGGCCACCAGGGCCGTCGGAAAACACCATGGCCGAGAGCTCACATGTGAGCCAACATTGAAATTCTCACTTGCTGAGCTGCCCCATCCCTAGTGGTCACCATGGCCGATCTTCTCCTCACCGAGCAGACTGATCCCAAGCCCTAACTCTCCTCAGGAGGCCCCCGGCCGACTCTATTTAAACTCCACCCCTCTCGGCCATGAGGGGAGCCAAGCACAAACCTTGCCGAAACTGCGCCAAAATTGTTCCAAACCCTTCACCATCCTTAGAGCGAGTTGATCCCCAGTGTCGATTTGCCCTAATCCCCATCAACGAGCCCGATTTCTCGGCCGAAATTCCACCCAAAACCGGGACACTTTGCCACAGTGAGCCAATCCTCGAATTGACCGGTCCTACACCTTCACTGGACCAAGAGGAGAAGTTTCCCATCGAAAGCCCCATCTCCGAGGCCACCCGGTTGCTCCAGCCTCCAAGCTTTGTGATCGGGCGTGGTCACTTTCATAGCTAGGCAATTCACCGGACCGGGAGACTTCATCCGGAGCTTCGCGGGACCCAATCGAAGGTGCAACAACTCTCGGATTGAAGCCACACTTCTCCGAGCTAAGGTATGAGTTAACTATTCATCCCGAGCTTCCGGAGATTCTCCATTTCAAATGCCTTAGTTTCAATGCATGTTAGCCGTATAGATGTGTTCGTCTCTTCGAGACGAATCCATAGAGCATAAGAACATGAAAATCCATTGAGAATCGAGTGAGATCTTAGGGATTTAGTGTGGACGGCTCTCGGGTGAGAACACTTGGGGACGATGAACGGATGCCGTCCATTCGATACACGCGCGCACGGACGGCCGAGATTGCGTCGGACCGGGAGACGGTACGAGAACCGCGGGGCCGGGCTGCCGACTCGGGTGGCGGCGTCGAATGGGAGCGCGACGCGTGTGCGTTCGGAGGCTGCCGAGGTTGACGCGGCGCCGCGTGGATAAATAGAAAATTAGGGTATTTTTCTATTTATTTAATTCCCTAAACTTCAAAAATTCATATCTACGTGTAGAAAAATCACAAAAATAAAATAAAAATACCCTCTTGCTCGAGTGAACGAGAGGAGAATAATGTGGAAAAGAAATCATTTAATTTAATTAAGTATTTTATTTTTTATGATTTATTTACTCTCTGCATACATTTAATTCTCCATGCATGTATACAATTCACCATGGCATGAGACCATAGGGCTTTTGAAGCCTCGAACTTGGGAACATTCCCCGAATTTTCCAAGGTCGAGGCCATCTCTGTGAAAAGTTATTTATTTTTCAAATGCATGTTGCTCGTTTTGAGTATTTTAATTCCAAAAATTAGCATGTTGTGAAATAAATTCTAGAAATATTTGGTGATGTTCCTTATGACCAGAGAACTCTAGGAAAAATAGGACTTGAGTTAATTCACTCGGATTAACCCTAATTGGCTTAAACACCTAAAATAGGTCTTTAATTAATTAGAGTTAACCAGGCATCAAATTGACTTGAAATCAATTCTCCACTGACCTTTAGGATCAGAGGAATCCACCATAAAAATTTGAAGTCGATTGGACTTGGTTAGCCCCACTAATTGGGTTGATTAAGTCACTTAGCCATTTTAAACTTTAAAAATTCATAACTTTTAAAATATTTTTTAAAAATTCACCAAATTGGTTTTGGAGCCTCTCTGATATCAGGGGAATCTAAGAAAATTAAAATTTCAATTTTCTCGAAAAAGTTGATTTTTAATAATATTTTAATATTTTTAATAATTAAAAAATAATAAAAATCACAAAAATAATAAAATTCACCAAAATGTCACATTTTGAATTTTAATCACTTAGGAACAAATCCCACATTTTTCCTAAGTCTATTTAGTGAGATATTAAATTTTAAAGCCCTAGGGTAATTTTAAAATTAAAAAAAATGTATTTTCTAGCATTTTCACTAAAATAATGATTATAAATCATAGAAAAATCAGAAAATTGCAAAATTTGATTCTCTGGTTTCCTTGATATCAGAGAGATTTTTGAAAAATATAAAATCCATTTTTCAACATTTATCTTATTTTTAAATTAATTAACACTCCAAAACTCAAAATAATTATAATAAAAATAATATAATTCAAAAAATCACCAAAATTGGTCCAAGTGCTTCTCTGGTCATTAGGAATGTCCCCTAATTTTCTTAAGGACAGAAACTTTTCCCTTGGTCATGTTATCAAATTTTCCTTGAAAATCTCTATTTTCCACCAAAAATAATTATATAAATAAATTAAACACAGAAAAATCACATTTTCTCCTCTCATGTCTTTATTGACATATGAGTAAAGTCACATAAAAATTTCAAGTTCATTTGAGTTCAATTTAGTGAGTTATGAAATTATTAAGCTTAAAGGGTAAAATGGTAATTAAAATCTTTAATCCTTAATTAAAACTTTAGGTTTAATAAAAAATCAACAAGTAAAATATTTGATCCTAATCTGATTTGGATGATTGAAATTTAAATAATTAAAGGGTAGAAACCCATTAAATAATTTTAAAATGATTAAACTTTAATTAAATAATAGATTAAATTTGGAAGAATAATAAAATTGGAATTATTAAAATAAGGGATCTTTATTAGGAAGAGATTTATTCTTTAATTTAAAAATCCCTAAATTAATTATATCAACTAATACTCAATTTTTAATTAAAATGATAACTCAAATTTAAAATATTAAAAGACTTAATTTCAATTAAAAATTAAAAATAAAGTAAATTAAAGATAAATTAAATTAAGATTAAATTTAAAAATTAAATTAAATTAAATTAAATAATTAAATTAAATTAAATTAAACAATTAAATTAAATTAATTAAAATTAAATTAAATTAAATCAAACAATTAAATTAAATTAAATTAAAATTAAATTAAATTAAATTAAACAATTAAATTAAATTAAATTAAATAATTAAAATTAAATTAAATTAAATTAAATAATTAAATTAAAGTTAAATCAAATCAAATTAATTAAACACCAAGTCAAATTAAATTGAACTATGTTAAACTAAATTAAAACTCAATTAAATTAAGTTAAATTAAATATAACATCACCTAAGACATAAAAGAAATTAAATATAAAACAACTTGAACACTATTCCAAATTTAAACTCTTTAACTTAAACCAAATCATTTGAATACTAACTTACCCTTGAAAGCTTTAGTTATTATAACTCCTAAATAAAACATTAAATGAAGTGTCACTTCACTCATAGGATATTCAAATGTCCTAGTTCACTGAGCAAATTAACAAGACTTGAAAACCTCGGACGATCGATTCATTTATATAATTAAATTCATTTGGACTTAAAACAATCCCGGAAATATTGAAAAGATGTTTAAGATTCTTCTTAAGCACTTCCTCAATATGATAGGATATTTATAAGAACAATTGGACTTAATTGTCCTTTGATGAAGAAAATCGTCCTCAAACAAAAACACAAAGAACCTAGACGTCATAGGAGTTGACTAGCTATAGGATTAGGAATTTGGTAGAAAACCATAACCTTTCCCTTAGCTTTACCTAGGAACTTGCTTAAATATGCTAATTGTGTTTTAAGTGCAGCTTGGGATGACGGGAAGACCCTCCAGGTACGCTTTTATTTTATTGCAATTTACTTTCTTGCAATTTACTTTCGCAATTTACTTTATTGCAAATGCATTTTACTTTTCTTGCATGATAAAACAACGCATTGCATGAAAACCCACACCTTTAGGATAGCCCCTAAAACTAAAACCAAAATTAAATTAAAAGTCATTGCAAGATAAAATTCACCGCCACAACATTTCAAAATATAAAACAACTCAAAATTTAATCACAAACGAACACAAAACTACAATTACAACTAAATTAAAACGTCCTCGTTGGATGATCGGGAAAACCTCGGATGATGTAACCTACGTGTTGCTAACGGGATTTCCCACGGTCTAAATGAAAGTGTGGAACTCATTCAGTTGAGTTTAGCAAATTCATCCGGACTAAGTGAATCCGATAAAAATAATGATGCCGAAGGATGGAACCGTGGGATCTTAACCGGTGTCGTTATAATCAACTTTAAGATTTGTTTTAAATAAAACATAAAAAACACTTGGAAATTAAGATTTTCTCTAAACCAAAACACTTCTCTCATCCCCTGATTTATGATTTCTAAAACTAAACCTCTCGCAACAACAAGGAGCTTGGAGCATGGTGGGCGACGACGGTCATCGTCGTCAAGCAAAACTTAAACCTACTTCAACAAAATCTTCTTAGAATTAAAACAACAAAGCCATAGGATTTCGAGGTAGCTTGCCTAGTGCAACATAAATCCTCAACTCTTCGTTAGGCATTTGCATTGCAAATTAAGCCCTAACCGGTCTTAGGATTCCGAGGTAGTCGTCCGATACGACATAAACCCTCACATTTTCTAGTGCTATTTGTTTGATTTTATCATACAAATATAAGCCCTAATTAATTAAAATTGGCAAGATTGAAATACTAAATAAACATTAGGACTTTCCTAAATTCAAGCCAAACGATAGGATAGTCGGGAAATTATCGAAGTTCACTTCGAATCAGTGATTTCTCCTACCTTTCTTCCTTTGGATTCACAAAACAAAATGTTCCAAATTTGATCCATTCCCTATTGAAATTCCAAAATTCAATCTTTGAAAACCTTAAACTTTGAAATTCTTGAGAGCGAGAATCATTGATTATTATCGAGAGTTTTCTTAGGTGATTCCCGTCACTTAAGATGTAATTAACTATGGGGCTTGCCCTTATAGGGAATTTTAAAGAACCCGAGTAATATAAACCCCGTTTAATGTTTTCATATTAAGCGTGGGAAACTTGTCGGCTTATAAAATTGGTTCACGGACCAAACGGATGTCACTAATCTTCTAGTTTATTTAATCAAGCCCCACCATCAAGCGAGTAGTGTCTATCCTTAGGGATAGGTACACGGCTTGTGGTGCGGTGCTCGTTTATATAAACTATTTGGGATGTGAGATCGGTTTAATCTCATATCTTAAAACCTTCAAATTTAAAATTATTTTCAAAATCAAATACTACTTTTCAAATTATTTATTTTAATTAAATTAAAAATTCGCCGACAGATTTCTGTTAGGCGACCCCTCTTCAAAATAAAACACGACCTAAAAATAAAAAAAAATAAGCCGCACACTCGCTAACAGCGAGCCTTAACAGATATGGTCTAGAACTTAGTATTCTAGAAGCCCGCCGACGGCGAGATCGAGGTCACCGACAGTGAGTATGTCGGTTATCTCACGAGGTGCATCGAATGTGGATAATTTTTGAAGGAATTCTTAGGCAACTCTTGGAAACTCTTTTACAACTTTAAAAGAAACAATTAAAGTCCGAAAAAATGTGTGTCCATTGTGTCTATTAGTGTTGGTGGTGTCATTAGAGTAATAAAGAGTTAGTTTAATTAGTGTTAATTGTGAGGAATTCTTCGAGAGATTGTAAGAGTGGAAGGAAAGTGAGAGATTTCTTCCTCCTTGTAGCTTCAAAGGAGAATTCTGTGTGTCGTAAAGAAAGAATGAGATTCAAAAGAACTTCAAGGAGTTTGCTTGGGGAGGAATTCGAGATAAGTTGTATTTACTTATTATAGTTTGTATAACTTTGCTTTTATATATGATATCCAAGTTTTGTTGTATCTTCTCCATAAGATCTGAGTAGTTTCTATGTCTTTCTCCTTGTTTTGAGATTTTGTGAAATGGTGATTTGAATTAGTTGTGCCAAGAAGATGTTAAAGAAGTTGTGATAATCTTTTCACTTCAATCTTAATTTACTTTCAATCTGGCCAATTGATTTGTTAAAATATGTTGATTTTTACAACTAGAGTGAAGATTACATCCAAGATTCAGGGAGGTCAAATTCCTTAAAAGTAAGGTGCAAATAAATAGGGAAATATTATTTATCGGGAGTAAAATTGATGATTTTAGAGTGACACACTAAAATACTCAATTCGGACCTATCGTTTGGGTGCTGAAGTGTAGATGTTATCCCTTAGGCGAGGGGAACGTGGGATCTCCGAAGTGAGAGCCGGTATCCTCCCAGCCTAGCCGCAGATTCAGTAACCAAGTGTATGATTAGTCAATGTTCTTTATGCCTAGACCAGAGGGTAAAGAATAGGTATGCTCATATTTGACACAACACATTTTTAAACTAATTCTAATTATCCATTCACTTAAATTTATTAACAAGGAGAAGGATGCTTGCTTATATGTTGAACCTCACTTTATTAGTAAAGTAGTTAGTTGCTAGTAAAATTACTTTATTAAAATTACATCTTATTTATGATTGCTTATTAGTAACAAATAAATAATTTGAACTACAAGTTTGTGATTCTGAATTGGTTTCTATAATCCTAGTTCGTAGCCTCTAAAATATTCTCTGTGGGATTGATATCCAGGACTCCACTAGAGCCCAATATTACTTGAGTGATACGTATACTTGCATTGATAAGAGTAACTCTGCGATTATTGAATATTTTATACACCTCTTACAATATTAAAGATTACACTAAATGCGCAGAGTGGTTCAATACTTACACAACAAAATTCCATGACTTGTTACTAATCCATAATAGGGAAAAAGATATTTTATTCGCATTTGCTTTAATCTTACAAAAAATGGTTAAAGTAGTTGTTTGCTTTCATTTCAAATTATAAAAATTATCAAAAAGAATTGAAATTTCATTCCTAGAATATTATCTTTAGTTTGGTTATGATCTTTCTTAAAAAGTAAAATGTTTTTTTTTTATTTTCTTTCTTTTAAGAAAATTTATTTTTTCAATATTTTTCCTTGTGAGTTTGATATCTCGGAACTTAATCTGAAAGTCCTATATTACTTGATAATAATACGTATACTTGCGTAGAATCTCATTTTAAATAATAAAAATTAAATCTCTTTTTTACATTAGTATCAAGTTTTTGACATCATTTTAAAGAAAGAGATATCATAAGAAAAGAAGTATAAATTCATATATATATAACGTAAGCATAAATATCAGGGATCACTGGTGCGAATTTTTTAATTTGCCAAAATTTATGAACTCAAATTTATATATATATATATATATATATATATATATATATATATTGATTTAATTTTCTATCGAGTCACACAATTAAACGCAAGTTTACGTATCACTTAAGTAATACAGGGCTCTAGTGGAATCCTGGATATCGATCCCACAGGGAGGCTTTAATTTTATAACGTAGCACAGAAATCACATCTCAAATCATAGCACAATTGCAAGTAATTTCAATTGTTAAAATAAAGACAACAGTTGTAGTTACTATATCTACCAAAGTACGTTATAAAATTCTAACAAGTTAAAAAAATACAAGACTAAATTTATAACAA